>CM046030.1:30876123-31085218 GCA_025215565.1 Flaveria ramosissima
GGTTCTGAGGTGGCTGTTCCTACTACTCCAGGATACGACTCTACGAAACGTCTATCATCCCCTTGACAATGTTATGGGGATGTCAGATCAGGAGTACAAACCCGAAATCAGCTATACTCAGCTGATTACGCCTCGGTTATGGAGAAAGGTTACATTCATGATGGGCCTATCGATGTTTTGTCTCGCAGGTTGAGCCAAAATATGTCAGTGAGCACTAAATGATGAGGCGTGGGTGAGTGCCATGCAAGAAGAACTTCTGCAGTTTAAGAAGTTAGGTGTATGGACTCTGGTTGATAGACCTAAGGGTGCTAAAGTCATTGGCACCAAATGGGTAGTAAAATGCAAACAATGCATAGCAAGATGACCAAGGAGTCATTATCAGGAACAAAGCTCGACTGGTGGTTCAAGGTTTTCGCCAAGTCGAGGGGATTGACTATAATGAGGTGTTTGCACCCGTGGCAAGGATGGAAGCTATTCGTATCTTCCTTGCCTATGCATCGTACATGAAGATTAAAGTCTACCAATTAGATGTGAAGAGTGCATTCCTTCATGGGGAAATCAGGGAAACAGTCTATAAGTCAACCGAGGGATTTGAAGATCCTTATCATCGGGATAGAGTTTACAAGCTCGACAAAGCTTTATATGGGCTTCATCAAGCTCCTCGAGCTTGGTATGAGAAACTCTCGACTCATCTTGTGAAACACGGCTTTCGCAGGGGAGTCATTGACTGTACACTGTATTAAAGAAAAGGATGGCGACCTACTGCTTGTACAGATATATGTTGATGACATAATCTTCGGGTCAAAGAACGAAGAGTTATGCAAAGAGTTTGAAGCAGTGATGAAGAAAGAGTTTGAGATGAGTGCTATGGGGGAGATGAAGTTCTTTCTCGGGTTACAGGTGGATCAAACCACTAATGGAATCTTTCTACATCAGACCAAGTATGTAGGAGACATTCTCAGTCGCTTTGACATGGAGAATGCTTCTGCTGTGGGACTCCACTTGCTACGAATCATGATATAGCACCTGATGAGAATGGAGATCTAGTAGATGCCACTATGTACCGAGGAATGATGGATCCCTCATGTATCTCACTGCCTCAAGACCTGATATTATGTATGCTACATGTCTATGTTCTAGATATCAGGCTAAACCAAAGGTCAACCATCTGATCGGGGTCAAGAGGATTTTTCGTTATCTGAAGGGTACACCCACACTTGGATTGGTTATCCTCATGATGATGACTTTGAGCTTACCGCGTATAGTGACTCGGATTACGGGGGGCTGCAAGATGAACTACAAGTCTACATCAGCGGGGTGTCAATTCTTTGGGAGAAGATTAGTTACCTGGCAGTGTAAGAAGCAGACATCGGTTGCATTGTCAACCTGTGAAGCCGAATATGTTGCTGCTGCAAGTTGCTGTTCACAAATCATCTGGATTCAACAGCAAATGCGGGATTACGGTTTAAAATTCTCATCTACTCCTATTTTTGTTGATAACTCTGCTGCAATTGCAGTAACTAAAAATCCGGTTCAACATCCTAGACCAAACACATCGGTATTAAATACCATTTCATAAGAGATTGCTTTTGAAAAGAACTTAATTGATGTGGTTAAATTAATACTGATTTTCAACGCGCTGACCTCTATACTAAAGCCTTTGATAAACCACGTTTTCAATATTGCTAGAGGTCAACGGTCGTTAAAAAGAAAAGTGAGGTAATTCCTGATGATGATAATGTGTAGTCCGATGTAGTGTAGTTTAGTTAAAGTTTATTTTATTTTATTTATTTGTTTTATCTCGTCTTATTTTATTTTAAACTCATGTATTTTGCTGTTTATTAAAATCCTAAATAATTAAACAGAAATGATTTTAGTATTTAGGGGGAGAATATGTCAGCAAGTTAACATAAAAAAAAAAAAAAAAATTTGAGGGAGAAGGAGTAACTAGCTGAAATAAGGTAGATTGTGTCTGTGATACCGATTCAATACCTTTGGAAAATGATAGTACACAGGAACAATCAAGAGGGACTTTAAAAATTTAAGTTTTGGAAGATGCAAAAGTTCAAAGTATAAGTCTGTGTAGTCTAAGCAATATAAAAGGGAAGATGATAGAAAACTGGCAACTCCTAAGGTGACACAAAGAAAGTAGACTTAGAGGCTGCTAGACCACAAATGATATGTTGGTAGATTCAACACAATAGACAATTAGACTGATTGGTGATCTCAAGATCAAACTAAGTCGTTCAACTGACTGTGGGCTTCCATCTTATCACTGGTTAACACAATCAAATATATTCCAATAAGGGGTAATGAGCAATTAAACGCCACAAATGTGTGCGGATGACCATAATTAGAGCAAAGCAAGAAAAAATGAAAGACAAATGCAATAAAGCTAATGACTTATGTTGTTGGTGCATTTTGTGTAAAATAAATAAGCTGCTCTAACAAGGAGATAGGTTGTGTGCCTCTCTGCTGTGCGATGGCACTGACCTGAGGATAAGCATAACCTAGATATTCTAGAATTCATTGTTGTTTGCCGCCTCTCTGCTGTGCGATGGCACTGACCTGAGGACAGGCTTCTCTTTGAAAGCTCTAAGAATAGTCTCTTCTTGTAATAATACCCGTAGACCGCTCAAAAGCTCCTGAGGAATGTTGATTACCATATAAGTGTGGGATCCACAAATGTTAGTTTGAAATAATTAAACCTAAATAAGTCACCAGTCTGTGTCAAAAGTCTGTGTATGGATTTAAGTGGACAAACATACTGACAATCATTGTGGCTACATTCTCAAAGGTTCAAATCAATGTGAAAATCTAAGAGTTTCAGTATGATTTCCTTAAGTTGCTAACGACTCTGGATGAACACCGAGAATTGAGCATCAAAGGTTTTAATAACTAGTCCCAAATGATTTGACTTACCTGTATGATTCCAAAATTGAATTGGTCCAGATATGATCAATCTAAGTTGAAGCTATCTACTCCCGAACCAAATCCCGTAGATATCAATCTCTGGATTTATCTCTCACAAAAAAGCCAAAAATATGTCTGTTTATGTAATTAGTTTAAGTTCTTAAATTAGTTATTGTGTTTAATTTTAATTTTAGTCGTGTGTCGGGCTACATCAGGAAAATCAGAAGGAATCAACTCACTAAAAGGGTCATGTCTGAGATGACCATATGTGCTTTGAAAGGTTAAAAATAGTCACGTCTGAGGTGACAAAGTGTTTTAAAAGGATCACGTCTGAGGTGATCAAAATGTTTTCAAGATAAAATGGTCACGTCTGAGGTGATCAAAATGTTTTCCAGATAAGATGATCATGTCTAAGATGATCAAAGGTTCATAACGTTAATTTCATAAAGTTTAAAGGGTTTAAATGTAAATTGGTCAAAATGGCAGAAAATTAACTAAGTATGACCCATTCGCACGAATGGACCATACGTATGGACTAACCATACGAATGGAATCCATTCGCACGAATGAACTATGAGTATGGACCATCAACCGAATGGCCCATACGATTAGTCCAGTCGGAGGCTTAAGTGCGAACGAGTGAGTCAGTCGCACGACTGAAATCCAGTCGGACGACTGGAGAAGGGCGACTGACCCATCGCACGACTGAGTCCACTCGCACGACTGAAAGGTGCGTATGAACTCAGTCGCACGATTGGATCTAGGGTTGGTATAAATAGAGGAGGAGTCGGTCGCAGAGACTCATCACCCTCAAAGAAACCCTAAATCGCACGACTAAACCAAACTCTGCCCAAATTCCTTTGATCCTATACACCCGATTCTTGAGTACTGATCATCCATCGATCTACAGGTAATTTGCGGTGAAGAGCAACCAAAATAACGTTCAATTGATTCTAGATCTGCAAAATTTGACCGAAGCAAACAGGACTAAACGGACTAATAACCTATCTAACTACTCAAACAGAGGAAATTAAGTGTGTTAGGAGTTATAAGAAAGTATTGCGAGTCTAATGAACAGAACACGAAGTCTAAAACTCAAAATTGATGAAAAAGTTAATTTGAATTGAACGGACAGGATGTCATACGATTGGACAAGCGGATGAACTTCAGTCGCACGACTGAAGGGGGCGATTCACTTAACCGCACGACTGAACCATGCGAATGAGACTCAGTCGCACGACTGGTGTAACCGCATAAGAGTACATGCGCATGAGTCCAGTCGCACACTCAGTCGTACGCATGAGGTCATTCGCACGTCTGAACCTCAATCGCACTGTTCAGTCGCACGACTGTCTTCAGTCGCACAACCTCAATCGTATGACAAAGACATTCTACTCAAAGTTTAAGTGTTTCATTATACTTGTAGCCAGTGGAAAATGTTTATATTGTTATGTGTTACAGATGGCGAGTCGATGGAACATGAGCACCAAGCATAACATATGTGCTCATCTGGATTTGACATCCAGGAACGCAGCTGACTTCTCAGGCATCATTACGTTCTGTTGAGATCCAGGATTGCTCATGCTATCTCTACACCATGCACGCCGTATAGATCAGTGCAGCAGGCCTTCTGGGAAGGCGCGACTGTTGATAGATCCTCTGAGCCTCATTGCATCAGGAGTACGATCTTTGGTGAGGCTATTACCGTATCAGAGGAGGATTTGAGGATTGTTCTACAGTTAGGGGATGATGCTGATTGTCCTACTCGTCTACACCCCCTCACTGTCAGAGGATGTTTTATGAGAAGTAACCTCTGTCCCCAGTTCAAAAAAAAGTATCTTGCGCATGTTCTGCTGAAGTGCATAGCGTCGAGGAAGGGAGGATTTGATGAGTTGTCGGATCAGATCCAGAACGCTTATGCTGCATTGGTGCTGAACCACCCGTTCAGCTTCTCCAAAATGATCTTCACCTACCTGGTGGAGAACATTGAGGGGAAAGGGAAGGAAGGCTCTGTTGTATCCGAGGTTTATACAGATGATTATTGATCAGAAGCTTCCCTCCCTGCCAAAGGAGAAGGAGGATGCTGTAGTGCTCGAGGTCATGGATGACACTACGCTAGGCAGGATGAAGGTGTACAGGGGAAGCAGGTGAAACCCCCTGTCAGGAGGTTGTTTGGGCATCTGGCCCGTGCTGACTATGTGGCACCAGCCAAGAGAAAGTGGCGCCACGATGACAGTGATTCAGATGTAGAGCAGATTGCTATACCAGATATTGACTCAGATGATGATGATAGCGGCGACGCCGGGGATGATATGCCTGCTCCACATAGAGGCACTGATTCAGACGTTATTCCCCCGGGGTCTGCCACTGCGGAGGAGAGGTTGCTGAGATGGCCGGTTTCCATCAGGAGTTCACTAGCTGGTGATCAGGAGGAGGAGGAGTCAGATGAGGAGCCCCTCACTAGGACTGTGGGAAGCAAAGTTGTTCCCACAGAACACGGGATTAGGGTGGTTGGTGAACACCCTCGGGACTCCTCAGAGAGAGAGACTGACCCGAGCTATGCTCCGGGTTCAGTGGGCAGAGCTGCAGGGGGCATCCACTTCCACCGGGACTAGGAGGAAGAGGATGGCTCAACCCCACGGACTGAAGAAGAAGAAGCGTCGCCTGACCTTCGTTACCACTGCTGCCAACTCCACACCACCACAGCACCACTACCACCTCCACTGACATACCACCCATCACCACAGCCACCACATCCACTACTTCCACTACCACAGCCACCACCTTACCTACCACCACTGTATCCTTCCCATCCACACCACCAACCATTCACACACACATCACCAGCACCAGCCTACCGACCCATATTCACCACTGCCACTACCACCACCACCTCACATCATGCGGGACCTCAGCCCAGCCACCACATTGTATGGATCTACTCTACCTCACATCGGGGTAGAGGAGCAGCTGTCGGCGCTTAACCGTATGGTGATGCGCCTGCTCGCTGAGATGAGGAGAAGGCGGCGCAGATTCGCCAGTGACCGACCTGACTGCTGCCCGTCTCAGCAAATGGCATAGCAGGCTCGGGTGATAGATCAGCAGACCAGCTAATCGATGCTCAGAGAGTCGAGATGTCCCAACTCCAGGACCAGCAGGCCCAGTCAGTCAAACGTATAGAGGAGTTGGAGACGACCAACAAGACGATTATGCTGAGGTTAAAGGGGTCGAAGGATGAGCCCTTGAAGATAAAGGAGGGTGATGGGGATGATGGAGATGGTGGTGATGATGAAGATGATGATGATGATGAGGAAGAGGATGATGAGGAAGAGACTGAGGAAGAAAGGACAGAAGGTAGAGATGATGATGACGAAGCAGAAGGAGGGGATGCGGCTGCATCGGCCTCTGCTTCTGGTCAAGAACGAAGATCTAAGCATCGACAGGACCAGTCATCTACCACTTCTGCTCCTCCGAGCGACACGCCATGATTCAAGACAAAAGTACAGATTAGATGTCTTATGTATTTACTTATTTTGTATTTGAATCATGTAATGAAAAACAAGTGTGTTGAATGTTTATATATTAAGTTGATATAATTCTGTTTGATTACTTACTAATGGTTTATGTGTTGAATGTTTAAATCAAACAGATCCAAACTTTCAAAGGGATGAGTTTGACATGCTCCCTTCAACAGGTCAAGACTCAATTAACAATGATTCTTGATCTGCAAGGGATTGTGAGAAGGTCTGTGAGTTATACCCTGAAGAAGGGGAGATAATTCATGACCTATCTGATGAGCAACTGGCAGAGATGTTCAGACTCAATCCTGATGAAATTGTCAAGGATGCTCCAACAGTTGATTCAACCAGTGATGAAGAACTAAATGACGTTGATAAGTTGAGGTTGAAGATATTACTGCAGAAGAGTACCCTCAGTATGCTGACACCGAGGGTAATGTGGTCCCCAATCTGGGTGAGTCCCTAGTCAGTGATACGTTTGAGGTACTAGACAAGATGGAGCAGGGAGAGGAAACGAAAAGAAAGAAGGAACAGCCAAGCCTCCAATGATGACGTAGACATTCGCAAGGCTGAGTGGGCTGCCTGTTTTGAAGAAGTAAGAGCCCAGCGTGCTGCACCAAAGAAAGATGCCTACACCAAGCTCTACAGAGTCAAGAAACACCATAAGGTGTCAGGCAGGATTTATTGCATGGGCTTATTTTGATGACCTTAACGCGTATGCAGTTAAGAGGGAGCAGGGCATAGAGTACTTCAGGTTCCCACATGATCTGAAGACTTTACCTGGTTTTGAGCTCAACCAGCTGGCTAAACTAAAGCTGCTGTATGCTGACCCAAGAAAGATGTCAGGCTGGTTCGAGGCTGCCCTGAAGAAGAGAGTACCATACCAGATGGGTTAACTTCAGACCACAACAACCTACGAGGTATATAAGAAGGTCTGAGGTTGATGCCATTACTGGCAAGCCCAAGATTGTGTTAAAGTGGAGTCCTCCGCGCACTATGTCGAGAATCCCTCTCAGGGAAATGCACAGGACTTCACTCCACACTTCAAATGGTGGTACTATGATTGGAGAACCGCTGAAGCTGTCATAGTTCTGAATAAAGAGGGCCAAATGGATACTATCAGGGTATTCGACCCGATGTGGCTAACCAACTTGTCTGCTAATGATGTCTATACATTATACAAGTGGCCACTGTTCTATGACACACAAGACATTGTACAGCCCTCTCAGTTCAAAATGTTATACGACTTTGTTTTGCGTTTGAGATTCACGCAGGAGTCACCAAAGAGGAGAAGTACAAGAAATGAAGATCTAGGTCCAAAGGAGTTTGATTATGATGTAAGTATGATATGATTATGATAAGTGTATGATTATGATGCAGAAGACAAGAGATTAGATAGATCTAGGTCCAAGGGGGAGTTTGTTGATGCATGTATGTCCCTAGATCATGATTTGTAATGTAATGAAAACTTGTCTGTCTGATTATGATGTAAGTGTATTGATTAATGAAATGATATGAATTGTTGTTACTTGTGATGTTTAATATTTCATTAATGAGTCGTGATTGAATTGATTGGGTTTATGATTTTTGAATGATTGCACATTATGTTATATTAATTAAAACATTCAAACTTAACTTAATGAAGTTCTCATGCGAATGGCCCATGCGAATGGACCACACGCATGAATAACTTCATACGATTGACTCAATCGCACGACTGAACCAGGAGACTGGATCAGTCGTATGATTGACACAAAAGATTGACTCAATCGCACGACTGAACACTCGTCGGCGGATGAATCAACCGCTTGGTTCAATCGCACGACTGAACCATACTTATGGCCCAGTCGCACGATTGAACAATACTAACCTATAAATAGACCCAATTCGTGGAAAAACGTAAGCATTCATCCCATTACGATTCCAGACGTACCCTAGCCGTCCAGAAGCCTCCCAAATCGTTCTCCAAGTTCACAGAACACATCAGATCGATTCCTAATCGATTTCTGACGTTGGATTCAATTCTTGATTGATTCTTCGTGTGTTCTCATTGATTGGATCGCCAATCCAATAGGATTCCGCACTACTTGAGTTGGTTTAACACGCTAATCACTAGGTATTTCGTTCAAATACCAGGTCCTAACACATGCATCATACGTAAACATGCAACATCATCGTCACTATGCGCTACATGCTTTCTAAGGCCATAACAGTCATCTTACATGCTCTTACGGGAACCTTTACATCAAAACTTACATCTGTACTTTCCCCGAAAGCCAGAAGTCTAACCACACTTTCCTTCGGGTGCAACAGCTCTATTCGTGCGTATGGACACCCTTCAGTCGCATGGCCTTCATGCGACTGAACATCATGCGATTGGACTCAGGCGGATGAACATCTATGCAAATAGACATCCGGTCGTGCGTATGAACCTCATGCGGATGGAACTAATGCGAATGAGCACCTATGGGACTGATCTAATGCGAATGAACTCATGCGACTAGTCACTTATGCGATTGAACCCTTAGTCGTATGACTCCCCATGCGACTGAACTCCCAGTCGTGCGAATGAAACCTTAGTCTTGCGATTGAACCCTCAATCGTGCGAATGAATCCCAATCGTGCGAATGACCCTCAATCGCTTTTCATTCGGCCTAAGGCCTCCATTCGGTCGCCTAGCCCTAGCTGATGCAGAATGGAGTTCATCCCGAACCTAATCTGCCATTTTCGGCCTCCAACTCATCCAAATCCATTCTAAGCCTAAATTAACCATCCTAGACCTTAGGAATGCATACCACAACACCATACAAGCACACACAAGCCCGGAAACATACACGAAACGCATCACACACATCACACCCAAATGGATCAAACACATACACACACAAAAATGGGTTTTTCATGTTCTCCAGCCCCAAAACCAGTTGAAAACAAGTAAAAGTGGGGTCCTAGAACTCACACAAACGAGCACAATGTCAAGGGCTTCGATTTACGAGTTGGCCACCCGAATCACCCGAATCACTCCTTTTTCTCTTTTTTTTTCTTCTCCTTTCTCTCTTCTCCTCTCTAAGTTGGCTGAAAATCGAGTGTGGGGGAGAGGGTAAGGGCTGCCCTCTCCCTTATATATACTCCCACCCACCTGTGTTTCTTTCGTTGGCGAGTTTGGTCCCTCGACTTTGGACTTTATTTCTTTTCTTCCTTTGCCAGCTTCAAAATAATAAATAAGCGGGTGTTACAAGTCCACCCCCCTTAAATAGGTTTCGTCCCCGAAACCTGTTATTCTTCGAACAAACGTGGATAATGTTGTCTCATTTCTTCCTCAGTCTCCCACGTTGACTCGGATCCCTTCTTGTGCTTCCACTGTACACGCACAAGAGGAACCACTTTATTTCTCAGCCTTTTCTCCTTTCGGTCGATGATTGCCACTGGTTGCTCCACATAATTGAGCCGTTAATCCCTTTGATATCCTCCAGTGGAACAATCATATCTTCATCAGCTAAGCACTTCCTTAGATGAGATACATGGAATGTCGGGTGAATTCCACTTAACTCATCCGGTAACTCCAGTCTATAGGCCACCTTTCCTACTCGAGCAATGATTCGGAAAGGGCCTATATACTTGGGCTCAATTTGCCCCGCTTTCAGAAGCGAATGATACCCTTCCAGGGTGAGACCTTCAACATAACCCGATCACCCACCTGGAACTCAATCGGCCTGCGTCGTTTATCAGCATACGACTTCTGTCTATCTTTGGCTGCCTTCATGAAGGCTTTAATCTTCTCAAGCTTCTCAGTTGTAGCTTTGATTACCTCGACGCTCCCCAATTCTTTCTGACCAATATCACCCCAACAAACGGGTGTTCTGCATCTCCTACCGTATAGCATCTCATATTGAGGCATACCAATGCTGGCATGATAGCTGTTGTTGTATGAGAATTCGGCTAACGGTAGGTGGTCATCCCAACTTCCACCAAAATCAATCACACATGCCCGAAGCATGTCTTCCAGTGTCTGAATGGTCCTTTCTGACTGACCATCAGTCTGGGGATGATAAGCCGTGCTGATATGTAACCTCGTCCCCATAGTGTCGTGGAACTTCTTCCAAAATTTAGATGTAAACCGGGTGTCGCGATCCGACACAATAGACACCGGCACACCATGACGGGTTACAATATCCTTGATGAACAGATCAGCCAACCTCTCTGATGAATATGTCTCGCGAATCGGTAGGAAGTGAGCACTCTTCGTCAAGCGATCAACTATCACCCATATGGCATCATACCCTTTCGGGGTACGCGGCAGCTTTGTAATGAAATCCATGGTGATGTGCTCCCACTTCCATTCCGGTATATCCAAAGGTTGGATCTTCCCATACGGCTTTTGGTGCTCAGCCTTCACCTGTAAGCAAGTAAGACACTTACTCACATACTCCACCACATCGCGCTTCATACCCGGCCACCAATAATCTTTCTTCATATCATGGTACATCTTCGTGGCACCAGGATGAATGGAGTACCGAGTCTTGTGAGCTTCATCCATGATCTTCACCCGTAGATCTCCAAAACGAGGAATCCACACACGACCGAATCGGGTTCTAACACCGAGCGTGTTTTCACCCAATTCCCCAACTAGACCTCTCATTCTTTCAGAGTTAAGATGATCTTCTTTCAATGCCTCATCTTGAAACTCTTTGACTTGCTTCATTACATCGGAGGTCATGATCAACTGATATGCTTTCACCCGAATCGGCTCGGGTCTCTCCTTCCGGCTAAGGGCGTCAGCCACCACATTGGCCTTGCCCGGATGGTAGTGGATCTCACAATCATAATCCTTTATAAGTTCCAGCCACCGTCTCTGCCTCATGTTCAGATCCTTCTGCTCGAAGAAGTACTTCAGACTCTTGTGGTCGGTGAATATGGTGCACTTCGTCCCGTAAAGATAGTGCCTCCAAATCTTCAACGCAAAGACCACCACTGCTAGCTCCAAGTCATGGGTAGGATAATTGACCTCATGAACCTTTAACTGTCGGGATGCATAGGCTATAACCTTTCCTCTTTGCATTAACACACACCCCAACCCCGAGTAGGAAGCATCAGAATAAACCACCAGATCTTCACTTCCATCGGGTAAGGACAGAACAGGAGCTTGAGTCAATCTCGCCTTCAATTCTTCAAACGCCTTCTCTTGAGCTTGACCCCATACGAACTTCACAATCTTTTCGGGTCAACTTAGTCAGTGGAGAAGCAATCTTAGAGAAGTCTTGGATAAATCTTTTATAGTAGCCCGCAAAACCCAGAAACTACGGATCTCAGATGGGTTTTAGGTGACTTCCATTGCATAACCGCCTCCACTTTCGCCGGGTCCACCATTATCCCGTCGGATTCACCACGTGACCCAAGAACTGAACTTCGCGCAACCAAAACGCGCACTTGGAGAATTTAGCATACAATTTCTCCCTTCTCAACGTCTCTAGAACCTCCCGAATGTGATCGGCGTGCTCTGCTTCGCTCCTCGAGTAAATCAGGATATCATTAATAAACACGATCACTGATTTATCTCAACATTGGCCGACACACTCGATTCATCAGATCCATAAAAGCAGCTGGCGCAATGGTCAAACCAAAAGACATGACGAGGAACTCGTAGTGACCATAGCGCGTACGAAAGCTGTTTTAGGAATATCTTGCTCCTTCACCTTCAACTGATGATAACCAGATCGAAGATCTATCCTTGAAAACCAACTGGCGCCCTGAAGCTGATTGAACAAATCATCTATCCTTGGTAAGGGGTATCGGTTCTTCACCGTCGACTTGTTCAGCTCGCGGTAGTCGATGCACATCCTCATACTACCGTCCTTCTTCTTCACAAACAGGACCGGAGCATCCCAAGGAGAGATACTCGGTCTAATGAACCCCTTATCAAGCAGCTCTTGCAACTGCTCCATCAATTCCTTCATCTCCGTCGGAGCCAACCGATACGGTGCCTTGGCAACAGGTTGGGCACCCGGTATCAGATCAATCTGAAACTCGATCTCTCTGTCAGGTGGCACTCCCAATAAATCTTCTCGGAACACATCTGGAAAATCACACACAACCGGTACATCGGCTAGTTGTGGTGTTGGCGTATCCACATCCTTTACATAGGCCAAGTAGGCACTACATCCACGCCTCATACACTTTCCCGCCACCGTCATCGAGATCACCTTCTGAATCGTAGTAACCCGATCACCATAAACCGTCACTGAACTACCGTCAGGCGCCGCCAACTGAATCATCTTCTTGCGACACACAATGTTCTCCTTGAAGTCCGCTAACCAATCCATCCCAAGAACCAAATCAAAACCACCTAAGGTCATCACGAACGGTCTAACATGAAACTTATGACCCTCAAGTTCCACATCACAGTTCTCTATCATCTCAGATATCCTTGTAGACTTACCTATGGCAGTTTCTACATCAAAGGGCGCATCAACACGTCTACTACTAACAGGCAGCTTAGCACAGAAAGCTGCAGAAATAAAACTCTTACTAGCACCAGAATCAAATAACACAGAAGCTAAAGTTTGGTTCACTAGAAACGTACCGGACACAACGTCAGGGTCCGTCCTAGTCTCCTCCTGTGTCATGGTGAATGCCCTGGCGCTCGCCCTCGGTCCATCACCTCCCGTCCTCTTCGCCCCCGAACTCTCAGCCCTCGCTTCTTACAATCCCTGCTCATATGACCAGTTTCCCCATAGTTAAAGCATTTGCCCGACAGGCAATCCTTTGCTATATGCCCTGTCTTCCCACACTTGAAGCACACATTCAAACCCAGCCTACATTCTCCCGCATGCTCCTTTCCACATTTACCACACCTCCTTGATCCCACTCCTGGTGTGGCCACGCGGCGGTCATCCACCTGTGCCTTTAGGCATCACCCCGACCAAACCTTTTCCCGTTCCAATTTCGGTCACCACCACCCTTCCTATTCGCTTCAACCACCACCACTTCCCTCTCATCATAAAGTCTTCCGGCCAAATCGACCGCCGACCTAAACGTACTTGGCCGGGCGGCGATCATATGCCGGCGAACATCCACCGGTAAACCCTGAATGTACCTCTTTATCTTCCGAGAAAGAGGCGTCACCTGATCTGGCACCAACCGTGCCATCTCGTTGAACTTGGTAGTGTATTGCTGGTGTGTCATGGATCCCGCCTCCAGCTACAGGAACTCCCTCTCAATCTTATCCATCTCCCTGTGAGGACAGAACTCCTCAATCACCATCTTTTTCAGTTCGGGCCACCTCATTCTCCCGATTGCCCGATTACCCTCCGCTTGGACAATGTTGTCCCACCAGCATAGTGCCGAGTCCATAAATGAATGAGTGACAAACTTCACATTCTGATCTTCCCGGCACTCGCTGATGTCGAGAACAGCCTCCATTTCTCTCACCCATCGATGAGCAGCGGCAACATTGCCATTACCGTCAAAAGTAGGGGGCTTGCATCTCATAAACACCCCGTAGTTACAGCCTCGTGCCACCTCTCGCACAGGCTCCTCTTCCTCTTCCTCGTCTTGTTATCGGAGAAAATCGTTTTAGGCTCCGGTTGCTCTCATTCCCCCGAAGGCCTGTTTCTCTCCTTTCTTTCTCCTTCCTTCCTTCACCGCCTTAATGACTTCGGTCACCACAGACGGTAAGATTGTCTGCATGACCTGGTGTACTTCTTCAACAATAACCTCCTTTACCGAGGCCCTCAGGTTTGCACTCTCATCCCCAGCTTCTGGATGAGGAGTCTCTGGTTCTTCAGGAACCACCTTCTCGACCCTTGGTCTTCCTCTCTTGGGTCGCGGCTCAACATCAGGCCCGCCACGGCCTCCACCCCTAGATGCTTTAGAAGATCTACCTCCAGCCATTCTCTAACTCACACTGAACGATTCAAACACCAACACGGTCATTCAAGGAAACAACTCAGTTTATGTCAAGTATAGTAAGTCCCTAATTACAGTGGCCAGTTGTGATTAGCCACTTACTTTACTCTTCATACCCCAAGTATTACCTGTCCTGACTACATCAGTATTTAAATCTACATACAACACATAACCATATACCATGCGCACATAAAACCGGTTATCTTTAAGAAAATACCTGATGGCACGCAGCTACTCAGATTGGCATCCCATTCCCTTTCCGTCCCATTTTAAGTTTAAGTTAAGGTTTATTTTGAAAATTTACACATTTCACTTAAACTTTGGCTCTGATACCAACTTGTAAGGCCCCGTTCCCGTGACGCTTACAGTTGGTCAGTCGTCGCCATAAAACATACATTTACATTTGTACTTCATAAACATCGCAACGGAACATTAACATAAGCTTTCATTTCTCTATAATGCTTTTGCAAGTTAATACAACATTCCTTACAAAATAGTTTGTTCGCATTACAATGCAAAAACATTAATCAAAAGAATGCCATCCCAAAAAGAGCTGAGTAGCTTCACGGTGCCATCCTCAGCAAACATTACCTACCAACTGGAAAACATATAAAAAGTCAGCGTTGTTGAGTGAGTTCTAGTTTATTATAAAACATACTTTACTTTCATATAAAAACCATTCGTTACTTTTACATGATCACACATCATATGTACGTATAGATAATATCATTATTATCTTCTTCATTCATTCATTCGTTCATTCGTTCCATATAACTTTACTTGCGCATCGGACATCATCCGTACCAATACCATGAGCTACACCCCGATCACTCTTAGCTACCGGGCCGAAGTCAATAAATCAACAGCTAAACGTATGCCACGGTTCTAGGAGTAACCATTAGTCATAGCTACTGGCCCGAAGTCAATAAATGAACAGCTAAACGTATGCCACAGTACTAGGGGTAAGCGGTAGAGGTTCTACATTAATGGTCAATCACAAAGAAGGACCCGTTATCCGATGCATGCAAGACGTTTCATTTCTTTCCACTTTACGTTACATAATACTTCATTTCTTTCATCATAATACGTAAAGCCATAGGAAAGATAATATACATCATACTAAGGAACATTAACATGCATCAACACCACATCATACAGGGCAACATCATACATACATAACATGCATCATACGTAAACATGCAACATCATCGTCACTATGCCTTACATGCTTTCTAAGGCCATAACAATCATCTTACATGCTCTTACGGGACCTTTACGTCAAAACTTACATCCGTACTTCCCCCGAAAGCCAAAAGTCTAACCACACTTTCCTTCGGGTGCAACAGCTCTATTCGTGCGTATGGAAACCCTTCAGTCGCATGGCCTTCATGCGACTGGACATCATGCGATTGGACTCAGGCGGATGAACATCTATGCGGATGGACACCCCGGTCGTGCGTATGAACCTCATGCGGATGGAACTAATGCGAATGAGAACCTATGCGACTGATCTAATGCGAATGAACTCATGCGACTAATCACTTATGCTATTGAACCCTCAGTCGTATGACTCCCCATGCGACTGAACTCCCAATCGTGCGAATGAAACCTTAGTCGTGCGATTGAACCCTCAATCGTGCGAATGAATCCCATTGTGGGAATGACCCTCAATCGCCTCTCATTCGGCCGTATGGCCTCCATTCGGTCGCCTAGCCCTAGCTGATGCAGAATGGAGTTCATCCCGAACCCAATCTGCCATTTTCGGCCTCCAAGCTCATCCAAACCCATTCTAAGCCTAAATTAACCATCCTAGACCTTAGGAATGCATACCACAACACCATACAAGCACACACAAGCCCGGAAACATACACGAAACGCATCACACACATCACACCCAAATGGGTCAAACACATACATACACAAAAACGGGTTTTTCATGTTCTCCAGCCCCAAAACCAGTCGAAAACAAGTAAAAGTGGGGTCCTAGAACTCACACAAATGTGCACAAGGTCAAGGGCTTCGATTTGGCTTGCTACACAACGAGTTTGGCCACCCGAATCACCCGAACCACTCATTTTTCTCTTTTTTTTCTTCTCCTTTCTCTCTATCCTCTCTATGTTGGCTAAAAATTGAGTGTGGGGGAGAGGATGAGGGCTGCCCTCTCCCTTATATATACTCCCACCCACCCGTCTTTCTTTCATTGGCGAGTTTAGTCCCTCGACTTTGGACTTTATTTCTTTTTCTTCCTTCGCCGGCTTCAAAATAATAAATAAGCGGGTGTTACACCTCTCATGTATTTTATATGCTTAGATAGGATTTTATGTGCCTTATGTGTTTATACTTGATTATGTGATTATATGCCTTATGTGTTTATATGCTTATACCTTGAATCTTATCAATGCACACGAATCTTAAATCATATTCTAAGGCATTATGTTCCTAAATCAAATGGTTTTCAAAATGAGCTTTGAATCTTTATTCGTGGTTTTCAAGTCTCGTCAAAGTCTGTGTCCTACAACTTGAAACATGTAACGCTGGAAGAGCGTGATGCCTGTATCTTTAGGTGTTCTGTCTAGGCAAGGTATTCATATAAATCCAAATCAACCGATGGATCCGTTTACCTTACCTGCAAACCCTTGGGGTGAGTGTCCGCTTATAGGTACACATGTCTTCACTATGGTTGTAGTTGACTTAATACTTTGATAAGTCAACGTAATGTTTTGAATTCTAAACTGAAAATTACACTCGAAATATCGTGTTATTTTAAATCCTTTTATCATTGATCTTGTCTTTTTTGATCTTAAAACTCATTATCCCATTTCTCTTAACGACCCTTAATAATCTTTTCGAATGCCTTCCCCTCAAAACCGCACTTATCCTGAAAACCTATTACAATAATGCACTCATTCTGAATTGAATCTTTAATCTTAACGAACACGATCCTCGTATCAACGTTACACTAATAAAACTTGAAACCTTAATTACATAAGAAAACAATAATTGATCATCTAAGAACCTTGTTAAATTATTTTTTTGGTTGAGAAACTCTTATGAAATTTATAACCCATCCAAAAGTGTCTTGAACTTATTCCTCATGTTTGATAAGTCGAGTCTTGAATCGATTCAATGCTTGGTGATATATTCGCGACAAAATTTTCCTAAACGTCTTGAACCATCTGGAATATAAAGTTTATCAATTATAATTTTAAACTAATGATCTTGTACCCTGTAAGGATTCCTGAAGTCTGATGCAACCCAAAACAGCTCAAGTGTCTCAGCAAACATGCACTAAGTACTGAAGTGAAGAATGCTTCGGAAGTTTTACACAAAGCATTAGAAAATACTCTAAGTGTAAAATCTTCCGAAGCCAAGACCAATATCTTCCGAAGCCAAATATGAAGTCTTCCGAAGCTTCAGAGACAAAGTCTTCCGAAGCCTCATCCTATGAAGACAGATTTCTTCCGAAGACTTTTAGTACACATGCTTTATCTGATGTACTGTTCCATAAAGCACCTTTTCCGCTGCATCTCTGTAAAGTCACCAACTTACATGAGTTGGTGAAAAGGGTCATGCTTTTGGTAACTGTACATTGAGGTCTTGAGTCTGTAACTTTCCACTTTATGTACTTTATCCTTTTTGTATTGTAAAAGGATGTGAGCTATGGCATGTCATAGTCACAAGGTCAAAAGGCAGATATGCCTTTTGATCTACAATTGATTTTGTTAGTGTCTAGTCAATTGTATCCAGCTGGCCTTCAAGGGCCGGCTGTAGGTTGTAGTATAAGTATTTCAAGTTCTTGTATCTTTTCTTATGCTTTGTAACACTTGTAAAAGAACTTGAGAAAGCAATATACTGCCTCCTTGAAACCCACTCTCTTGTTCTGTCTCATTACTTACTTGTGTTCTTAGCATCATACTTGGTTACCCAGTTCACTGTTTGATTAGAGATTAGTTATTCTCCTCATTGTGTGTTGTGTTGTAATTGTGGTTAAGCCCTTAAACGGTCCTGCAATTGGTATCAGAGCTTTCCAGGCTCTTGATATAAGATCTAACCATCTTAAGATCCCTCACAACACACAAAAGCTAAACTCTTCAAATGGCTGCCATCTCTAAGACTGATATGGAGACTGGAACCATGAACAAATCCCCACTGATCACTCTTGATGATTTTGACACCTGGTGCATGAGGATGGAAGGCTTCATCAGGTCTCTTGATTCAAGAATGTGGGAATCTGTTGAGAATGGACCTTTCATACCCAGCACCCCCTCTGCTACTGGTGCTGGTATGATTCCTAAAGATGTGGCCAACTACTCAGATGAAGATAGAAAAAGAGTAGAAATTGATAGAAGGAGGCCATGACTGCTCTTCAGACTGCTCTCCCAAACTCTGTATACAGAGGCTTCAAGAAGTGCAAGACAGCCAAACAGCTGTGGGATGCACTGAAGCTGATGTATGAAGGCTCCTCTGAAGCCAAGGAGAACAAGAAAGATCTTCTGAAGCAGCAGTTTGAAAATTTCACCTTCAAAGCAGGTGAGACCATGACTCAACAATACTTCAGGTATGTTGAGATTGTGGATACCCTAGTGGATGGAGGAGTTCCTCTTGAGAACAGGGACATTGTAAGGAAGTTCATGTCATCACTTCCTAGGCAATGGACACACTATTGTGTGGTGATCAAGAGGACTGAGAACCTTAAGACTCTTACTCTTACAGAGTTGTATGGGATTCTCAGTGGATACCAGATGGAGATGAACATGCAAGGTTCATCTGGCAACTCCAACAATCAAATGGGTTCAGCCCTTCATGTGGTTGAAAGGGACAGCATAGAACCTCAGCATCATCTCTTATGCTACCCTGACAACTCACAAAAGGGTCCTTTCATCACCTTCCCGGAGACACCAAGGGAGAACTTTACTCAAGGAAGCCCATTCCAAGAGACAAGTTCTTCTCAAGCCTTTGTGTCTGCAGATGAAAGCTGTGGGAATTATCTCTTCACTCTTGAAGACCTGGACTGTATCCATCCAGATGACCTGGAATACATGGAGATAGTTCAGCAGATGGCTCTCCTCACTCACAGAGCCAAGAAGTTCTACAAGAGGACAGGAAGAAGATTCCCAAGCAATGCTACCAGCAGCAAGTTTGGGCTGGATAAAAGCAAAGTTAAGTGTTACAACTGTAACCTTATGGGTCACTTTGCCAGGGAGTGTAAGGCACCTAAAACAAATGGGGGCCAAACACAACCCAGACCAAACTTTGCTGACAAAGCTCCTCAAGCTGAGAAGACAAAGCAACATGCTGCTGTTGCTGTTGAAGAAGGAGGCTTTGACTGGAGTTTTCAGGTGGAGGATGCTTCTCCAAACCAAGCACTGATGGCTGACCATGATGAAGCCAAGGTATTGGAACATCTCTGCTCCCCTGAATGCATTGCTAAAGTAATAGATACAGGTCCTATAACCTAGAGATGAGATCTGATCTTGAGTCATTAAACATATTAAAATCTGATTTTAGAAAGTCTGAAAATGATTACAAGTTAAAAATAGAAGACTTGGAGAAAACCATTTCAGTACTAAAACATGAACATACAGATTTCAGAACTCAGATCCAAGATCTCATCACTAAGTTAACTGAGTGCCAGGCTGAGCTTGTGATCAGCAAAGCCAAGGCAGAAAAGAGTGTTCTTGAAGAAGAGACCTTCAAGAACATGATATCCTCATCCCTGCACAACAAAGTTTGTTATCAAAACAGACAGGGACTAGGATCAAATGAGATAGCTCCTCCACACACAATCTTGTCTGTAAGATCTCCTAGGTGTGGAACTTGTGAAGATGAGCTTCCTCTCATAGATCCTGTAAGTGAGGATGATGAAGAAGTGATAGTGAAGAATTCCTCTGAGAAGAGTGAAGAAGAGGATTCTCCCAAGGGCCACTATCCTTCTGAGGAGAAGAAATCAACTGGGATGACCAAGTCCAAAAGAAAGAACTTGATCAGAAAGAGCAAAAGAAGGCAAAGAAGGCTCAAGAAATCAAGGCTACTTTTGATGCTAAGCAGAAACAAGTTTTTATCTCTGCAGGTTTCAAAGTAGTAAGGACTGAAGACATCAACCAAGACTCCTTAGCTAAGAGTCATGGTTCTTGTTCAAATCATCTCAGTGCCAAGAAGAAGACTGATTTGCTGTGTACCACTGCTGCACAGCCTGGACCATCAAACTCCAAGAACAGTTCACAGCCCAAGGAACTGTCTCAGCATCTACCAAGATGAAGATGGAGAGGGGATGTGACCAAAGTCAGTCTTGTTCTCAAAGGAAGACTTCTTTGAAGAAGATAATGTTATGTGTCATGTGTGAAAGTACTTCTCACATTGCTAAGGATTGCCCATACAATCCTAAAAGTACTGTCCACATGACTAAAACAAAGACTTCAAAGAGTCTCAAGAAATCTCAAGCTTCGGAAGGAAAGTCTGTTTCCTTCGGAAGCTCCAAATCAAAGAAGGAGGTAAGTGGAAAATTACCTTCGGAAGCAAAGTTGGTCTCGGAAGAAAGGATTCTTCCGAAGCACTAAAGTCTGCTGCAGTGACTGTAGACTCTTCCGAAGGATCAGTCATCAAAACTTATGAAGTTCTAAAAGCTTCTAAGGTTTTGAAGGTCAAGTCCAAGACTCCAAAGATGGTGTGGAAGTCTAAGAAAGACCAAATGACTGAGGTTTCTCCATCAACAACAGCTGAAGATCCCTATAGTACAACCATAGGATCTATTACTGTTGCATTACCTTCTTTTACTTTTACTGTTATGAGCCCAAGACAAGTAAGGCTTGGGTTTCAAAATGTAACTAATCATCTTCTCTGTGCAGGAACAGCTCAAGACCAACAGGAATGTTTGGATAATTGACAGTGGCTGTTCCAGGCACATGACTGGCAATAGGTCTCTACTCCACAATTTTGAGAGGATTGATGGAGGACCAGTTGCTTTTGGAGGAGATGAAGGTGGTTACATTTCTGGAAGGGGCAAGGTCACAAATGGTAAGCTCAGCATTGAGAAGGTAAACTTTGTCAAGGAGCTTGGGTACAATCCTCTGAGTGTATCCCAATTTTGTGATCAGAGTCATAACATGCTCTTTACTGAGCATGAGTGCATTGTTCTCAAACCTGGTGTGTCATTCCTCATGAGCATATCCTGCTCAGAGCCCCCAGGAAAGGAACATGTACAAGATGGATTTGCAAGAAACATCTCCCTTAGGAGAAGTTTCATGCTTTCTATCAAAGCAAATAGTGATGAGTCTTTCCTATGGCATAAAAGAATGTGCCATGTAAACTTTAAGAACATGAATAAATTAATTAAACATGATTTGGTAACTGGAATGCCAAAGAAAGAGTTTACTAGTGATGATCATTGTGTGGCATGCCTGAAAGGGAAGCAACACAAAGTATCTCACAAGCCTAAGGAAAAGAACTCCATCACTACTCCCCTACACTTGTTACATATGGATCTCTTTGGCCCCACCAGTGTAATGAGTTTAGGAAGGACCTCTTATTGTCTGGTGATCACAGATGATTTTACAAGATTCACTTGGGTCTTCTTCCTTAGAACTAAGGATGAAACCCCTGAGATTCTGAAGAATTTCATCTTAAAAGTTGAGAATCAATGATCACAAGGTCAAAACCATAAGATGTGATCAAGGAACTGAATTCAAGAACCAAATCCTTGATGCATTTTGTGATGAAAAAGGTATTACAAGACAATATAGTGCTCCCAGGACTCCTCAGCAAAATGGAGTTGCTGAAAGGAGAAACAGGACACTTATTGAAGCTGCAAGAACTATGTTGTCTGACTCTAAACTGCCTATCACCTTCTGGGCAGAGGCAGTCAATACTGCTTGCTATGTGCAAACAGAGTTTTAGTAGTTAAGACACATGGTAAGACTCCTTATGAACTTTGGCACAAGAGGAAACCTTTCATTGGTTTTCTCAGGTCATTTGGATGTCCCTGCACCATCTTGAATACCAAAGATCAAATTGCCAAGTTTGCTGAGAAATCAGATGATGGACATTTCATTGGATACTCTTCTCAAGCTAAAGCTTATAGAGTATACAATCTCAGAACTAGAATTGTTGAGGAGTCAGCCAATGTGACTTTCAATGAGCACACTCCCTGTGTGGCTGGTTCTGGTCCGGATTGGCTGTTTGATCTTGATTTAGTTACCAACTGTTTTAACAAATCTTGTGAGCATGTATCAGGATCTGCAGAAAATCTAAATACAGGTGATCCTGATCCAAGATTTGAGCTAGGAAGATCTTCAACTCATACATCTTCAGCTCCAGTTGGAACTACTTCAGCAAAATGAGGTTTCTATCAGCACAACAATGACAAATTCAGCTGATACATCTGGCATGCCTTCAAATTCCAGCTCAGAGGCCTCTCAACCAGATAAAGATACCTCACTTGTAGAAGACAACAATGGTGATGGTGATAGTGATCAGGAATTTCTTGATGCTAATAACCACACCATAGATGACAACATCAATGATGTCTCACACTCATTGGATCAAGTTAATCTTGATAAGTGTGATAATGTGGAGGGTGAATCTTCAGGACCAGATTTAAATTTTTCAAATTTAGATCTTTCCCAGCAACTTGCTGTGATCCCTCAGCTAAGGATCCACAAGTCTCACCCCACCACAAACATCATTGGAGATGTTGTCACAGGGGTAAGAACAAGAGGACAAACCCATGAAGCAAATGTTTGTCTTCACTCTTGTTTCTTATCTCAGATAGAGCCCAAGAAAGTTGATGAAGCTCTAAAGGATGGAAGTTGGGTTGAAGCTATGCAACAAGAGCTGCTTCAATTCAAAAGGCAGAAAGTTTGGAACCTTTGTCCTCTTCCTCATGGGAAGACTACCATTGGAACCAAATGGGTTTTTAGAAACAAGAAGGATGATAGGGGAATCATCATCAAGAACAAGGCAAGACTAGTTGTTCAAGGATACACACAAGAAGAAGGGATTGACTACACTGATGTCTTTGCTCCTGTAGCAAGACTAGAAGCTGTTAGGATATTCCTGGCATTTGCTGCATCCAAGAACTTCAAGGTCTACCAACTTGATGTAAAGTGTGCTTTCTTATATGGAGTGATTGATGAGGAGGTTTATGTCAAACAGCCACCTGGTTTTGTAGACCCTGATCATCCTGATTATGTCTGCAAGCTTGACAAAGCTCTTTATGGGCTGCATCAGGCACCCAGGAAGTGGTATGAGACACTATCTAAGTATCTCTGCAAGCATGGATACAGAAGAGGTACTATAGATGGAACCTCTTCATCAAAGGACAGGGAAATGACTTATTGCTGGTTCAAGTATATGTTGATGACATCATCTTTGGTTCAACTAATCCAAAGCTCTGCAAAGACTTTGAGAAGCTGATGAAGGACAGATTTGAGATGAGTTCAATGGGAGAACTCAACTTCTTTCTGGGAATTCAAGTGAAGCAGTTGAAGATGGCATCTTCATAAGTCAGTCAAAGTATGTTCAAGACATACTCAAGAGGTTCAATATGACTGATTGTAAGATTGCTAAGACACCATAGCCAGAAACCACTCCCTTGGTCCAGATCTTGAGGGGGAGTGTGTAGATGAACACTTATACAGGGCTATGATTGGGTCTCTTATGTATCTTACAGCTAGCAGGCCTGATATCATGTTTGCTACATGTATTTGTGCAAGATATCAAGCCAACCCTAAGATGTCTCACTTAATCACTGTGAAAAGGATTTTAAGATACCTCAAAGGTGCTTCAACACTTGGTCTATGGTATCCAAAGAATCCAAATTTCAATCTGTATGCCTATACAGACAGTGATTATGGTGGTTGCAATATGACTGCAAAGTCTACATCTGGGGGATGTCAATTCCTTGGTGGAAGGGTGGTCTCATGGCAATGCAAGAAACAATCCTGTGTGTCTGCATCAACTGCTGAGGCTGAATACATTGCTGCTGCAAGCTGCTGTGCTCAAGTGCTTTGGATTCAAAATCAGATGCTGGACTATGGATTTAACTTCAAGGAGACTCCTATCCACATAGACAACAATAGTGCTATCTCTATCACTGAGAACCCTGTGCAGCACTCAAGGACCAAACACATCAACATCAGGTATCATTTAATAAGAGATAACTATGAAAAAGGATTAATTAAACTAGTCAAAGTTCATACAGATGAACAATATGCTGATCTGTTCACCAAAGCTTTTGATGAACAGAGATTTAAGTATCTGATATCAGCTATTGGGATGATTAACTTTGAGTAGACTTTTTATTAAAACTAATTCTAATTATTTCTTCTTAAAATATGTGTGTCCTAAGTTGTCTAGTTCATCACTTTCATAAGCTCATGTTTTCTTTGGATGTAAAATTCTTTTTGAAGACTTTCCTTAGATTCTTGAAAATTTCTGATACTTCGGAAGATAAAGATTTTATCTTCGGAAGAAAAACATGTCTTTAAAATAAATAACTGTCTAAGAGATTTTACCTTCGGAAGAAGTAAAGTTCATCTTCCGAAGCTTAAAATTTTTATCTCAGACACTTATCTATTTTCAAGAACCTTTTCCTTCCGAAGCAAAATTAACCTTCGGAAGCTTTGTTTATTTTCATACAAAGCATTCAAAGGTTTATTTCTCTTCCGAAGCATAAATTATCAAGACTCTCAGGAAAATCTTCCGAAGCCATTTTAGCTTCGGAAGCTTTTTAAACAAAACCTTCCGAAGACAAATAAACTTCGGAAGCTTTTCGAATTCCAAGAAAACTACTTTTTGAGCAAAAGTAAACTACTTTTTCAGAGGTGGGACCGACTTTCGGATTTCAAAGTTTATCCTCTTTCATTAACTTTGGTTCAAATCCCTTTTCATATAAATACCCAACGGTTCCCCCTCTTCCCACTATCTTCCTCAATTCTACTGTTTCTCTAACCTAATTCTCTAAACCGCCTTTGCTTTCTACCTTTCTTCACCCTTAAGCTTCTAAAATGGCCAACCTTAACCGCAGAAACAACCCTGATTTCTCCATGCAACTACACAGGCAACATAATCAAGTTGCTCTGTTAAGCTCTGAGAAAGATGCAAGTTTCTCAGAGATTTGCCAATTCTTGACTCTATCTAACTACTTCACCTCCCTGACCATTGATCCTCCTCTATATGAGGATCAGTTGCTTGAATTCTGGAAGACCTGCCAAGAGGTCATTATGGATGGGGAGAAGGCACTGTCTGCCACAGTGCAAGGAAGGACAGTCTTCATCACTCCGGCCATCATTAACCAACATCTACAGCTGGATGATGAAGAAGGTGAGGTGTCCTTCCCAAAAGAAGCTGTAAATCATTCTTTTGAGCAGATGGGCTATGAGGGAGATTTCTCTGTAAAGACCTTTAGGAAAGGGAAGGTCTCATCCCAATGGAAATTCCTGCTCCATGTGGTTATCCACAGCTTGTCAAACAAGCATGGTGGATGGGACCAGATTCCTGAGGATCTCTCCTTCATTGTTCATGGAATGGTTCAAGGGGTCAAGTTCAGGTATTCACAATTTGTTTATACTAATTTACTTGCAAACTTAGACTCCTTAGAGTATTACATGTTTAGATATGTTCAACACATTCTCAACTGTGAACTGGGCTCACAGTTGAGGGAAACAGGTAATATTCTTAAATTGGGACAGATGAAGCCCGGCATCTTTAAAAATAATGAAGCCAACTGTAGGCTTCTCTGGGGTAGAAACAGCCCTAGTCCCAAAAATGTTAGAGCTCATTGCTCAAGGTGACAACCTAGCAACACAAGCTAGTGTTGAACCCACACCTCTTTTGTCCCTACCATTAAAAAGACCAGAAATCACCCTCACCTACCAAAGAAAATCCAAACGAACCCCTGCTCAGACTATTGAGTCTGTGCAGGCCCCCAAATACTCACCTTACAGGAAGAAGTGGACACTAGAGCTCCCACTTCTCCTGAGGAGCAAACCACTCCCATTACTTCACCTATCAGGGCTGAGGTTCCTCAAGCTCACCCTGATGAGCTCAAGCCCCCACAACCTTAAGCCTTCACTCTGAGTCTCAACACTCAAGTGGACAACCTTCAGGGGACAGCTACCATCCCCAGCCTTTGGATCTCAACCAACCAATTCCCAACCTATCCTTTTACACTGATGAAGACTTAGGATTCAGTGAGTACCATGAGTCTCTCTTCTCCTCCCCTACTCAGAGAGATGAGTACCTCTGACTCTCCTCAGTCTATCCCCCATCAGTCACCTGTCACTGAGGTGGACACTTCTGAACCTGTTCAGGATGTCCATATGGAAGAGGCTCTCACTTTTGAAAGTGATTACATCATTAAGACCTCAACCATGGCAACTCAGCCCATTGGCATCTCAACTGAGGCTGCCAGTGAGCAGAGGAAAACCAGCAGCCAAGAAACTCAAGCTGGTGGTGAGAGAGAGGACTTTGGTCCAATCATCTCATCCCCCAATGAATCTTCTGATGAAGATGAGGGGAATTGAGGCTAAAGGTGCAAAAACTGTCAAAAACATGCACCTATTTAGTCTCTAAGGTTAGTCACTTGGAATCTCAAGTGACTACCTTACAAAACAGGGTCAATGATCAGCAACTCCAGATTTCATATCTGCAGGAAAAACTAGCTGGGAGACCTTTAAGAGAGCTCAACCAGGAACACAAGAACCTGTGGAAGTGATTGACTTATCCTCCAGCTCACCTATGCAAGTGGGTGATGCTACCAAAAAGGGGGAGAAAGTGTTACAACCACAGAACCTGGGAGTTCTTCAGAGAGAATGGACATAGAGGACTCACCATCCTCACTTGCTGTTGTGCATTCTCAGCAACTTCCTCAAGTTCACATTAATGTGGACTCTATAGACTCTCTCATCAGGAGTCTCTTTGAGGAAGGCATACCAAGGGCTGTCTCATCTCCACCACTGGGAACTACAATCAAATCATAAGGTGGAGGTATGATGATGACAGAAGAGCCCTCATACTTCAAAGAGTTCAAGGCCAACAAGAAGTTTTTCAATTCCAAAGCCTGAGCTTTTATGAAAGACTGGATTTAGTCAACTTGCCACTTGTCAATCCAAGCAATTCAAGACAAGCTGACAGGCTGGCTCAAAGAATCCAAGACAGGATCATGGCAGAGTTCTCTCTAAGAAGGAGACTTAGGGAATCAGGCAATGTCATCGGTCAACTGGATGTTGAGGTGGACCCTAAGATTAGTTTCATAGGGGAAACCTTGACTGAAGGCCCAGTGACAGAACCTGAGACCCCTGTCTCATCATCAACAACTGCTACCAACTGCTAACTGCTGGTGAGGTCCAACTCCAACATGGAATACTCCAAGCTGAGGTCCTCAACTCAACCTCTGAGTTGGGGACTCCTGGTGACAAAGGGAAAAGGATAATGACTCCTGAGGAAATTGAGGAGGAGAGAGAGAGAGAGGAAAAGGAGACTAAGGGGAGAAAGTTCCACTGGGTCATCTAGCTTCATGCAAGCTGCAATCAGGGCTGCCCCCAGACCAAATACTCAGGATGATGAGTTAAGGGCAGTCAGGATTACCTACTTACAGACCAGGAACTATGATATTGATGATATCATCTCCCTCCCCTTAGAAGAACTGAATGAACTGGCTGACAGAGAAGTGTCAAGAGAGTTGAAGGAGAAAGAGGATGCAATGATACTTCTCCAACTCAAAGAGGAGAAGAGACAGAAAAGACTTTACAAGCATGCTCCTACTCTCTCACCAGTTCAAGAAAGTCCTGCACAGAAGATGTGGCTCCACAAGAACCTCAGGTAGATAAAGAGGAAGATAGGATCAAAATGATCAACTACCTGAGTGCCACAGGCTTCTATCAGGCAGATGCACTTCTCCCTTTTCCTATGACTTCATTGAGTTCGAGTATTTAAAGCAACTTGAACTTGAGCTAGTCAAGGAAAGAGAAGACAACCAAAAGGAAACTAAGGGAAGAAGCTGCAAAGTCAAGGGCCACCATTCAAAAGAATGCAAAGAAGTCTGCTGACAGACAAAGAATGGTGAGCTTCTTGAAGCTGTATGGATTCTCCGGAAGGAGACTTGGCCCCATGTCTCTATCCACTATGGATGAGCATATTAGGGTGATCAAGCAGAAGATTAAGAGTGGAGAACTTATTGACTTGCACTCTCTTCCAAGTCAAGTCCCACCTGAAGTGGAGGTCAAGTTTGAGCAACCAGAGACACCTCAACCAGCACCTCCAGCTGAGCCCCAGCAAGCTTCATCTTCTGATCCTAGGCAGGGTCAAACTCCCTCTCCTTCTGAACCTGTGAGGGAGGAACACCCAACTGAGAAAGACACTGATGATCAACATGGTGCTGCAGACCAGTCTTCTCAGTTAAAGACAACCAAGAGGAAGAAGAGGATGGCTTCTAAACCAAAGACAAAGAAGAAGAAGCCAAAGTCATCTACCTCTGCACCTCAGGCTGAATCAGATCAACCTGAGGAAGTGCATGATGAGGCAGCCCAATCAACTCCTATTCAAGTGGCTCCTCTAACTAGTGAGACACCCATCTTGTCCTGGACTTACTCTACCAATCCAGAGAGATGGACTGTTATCAGAGATCAAGGTGTTGAGAATGTCTACTCATGGCAAGACATAATCAACTTACCTCTGCATGATCTCTTTGAGATGAGAAGATATATATGAAAGTCTTGATGATCCTGACCATCTCATGAAGAAAGGAATGGTCCTGATTGTACTGAAGACTACCAACATTTGAAGATCTTCTAAGTGTTTTGGTAGCATCAGCCTAGGGGGAGTTTGTAAGGATTCCTGAAGTCTGATGCAACCCAAAACAGCTCAAGTGTCTCAGCAAACATGCACTAAGTACTGAAGTGAAGAATGCTTCGGAAGTTTTACACAAAGCATTAGAAAATACTCTAAGTGTAAAATCTTCCGAAGCCAAGACCAATATCTTCCGAAGCCAAACATGAAGTCTTCCGAAGCTTCAGAGACAAAGTCTTCCGAAGCCTCATCCTATGAAGACAGATTTCTTCCGAAGACTTTTAGTACACATGCTTTATCTGATGTACTGTTCCATAAAGCACCTTTCCGCTGCATCTCTGTAAAGTCACCAACTTACATGAGTTGGTGAAAAGGGTCATGCTTTTGGTAACTGTACATTGAGGTCTTGAGTCTGTAACTTTCCACTTTATGTACTTTATCCTTTTTGTATTGTAAAAGGATGTGAGCTATGGCATGTCATAGTCACAAGGTCAAAAGGCAGATATGCCTTTTGATCCTACAATTGATTTGTTAGTGTCTAGTCAATGTATCCAGCTGGCCTTCAAAGTATGGCCGGCTGTAGGTTGTAGTATAAGTATTTCAAGTTCTTGTATCTTTTCTTAATGCTTTGTAACACTTGTAAGAGAACTTGAGAAAGCAATATACTGCCTCCTTGAAACCCAACTCTCTTGTTCTGTCTCATTACTTACTTGTGTTCTTAGCTCATACTTGGTTACCCAGTTCACTGTTTGATTAGAGATTAGTTATTCTCCTCATTGTGTGATTGTGTTGTAATTGTAGTTAAGCCCTTAAACGGTCCTGCATACCCTTTTCCAAGGAACACATAAAAGTCATGAACTATGAAACCTAACAAACTTAAGAATAGCAAAACTCTAATTAAATTTGTTGAATTTAAACGCCTCCAAGAGTTACCTTGTGAACGTGAAATGAAATCCAAGTCTTCTCCTTCCTTGAAAAGCCCCTTGTGATTAAATTTTGGGACGAAATTCTTAAAGTAGGGGAGACTGTAACATCCGCCATTTTTCCAAGTTAAAACCCAAACCCGAACTCATTTTGACTTCCATTATTAATTTACTATAAATGGATCAAATCCATTAAATATGAATCAATTATGATTGATAAATAATTTTTTTTAATAAATTATAAAGTTATTAATCATGTTACAACAAATAACTAAATGGAAAAGACTTATTAAAACTTTTAAAGTTATAAAATGAATTGTAATAAACTTATAAAGTTTATTAGTAATATGAATTTTAAATACTGAAAATAAATAATCAAATTATAAAGTTTACAATTTTATAAAAGTATATAGACTAACAAATAAATAACTTGATTGATTATTCAAATTGGTTTTATAAAGTCTATAAATATTTTTAAAAATAAGTTGTTAAATTTAAGTCTTCAAGAATTTAAATTTTAAATTATAATTATTCTTTATTTATTTAAATGATTTAATTATATTTATTTCAAATTCATCATAACCCCCTTTTAAAAGGCATATAAATCACCATTAACACCATTCATAACCTCCTCCTAACTCAAGTATAAAAGCAAGGCTTAGGCCTCACTTTTCATTTACTCATTCTCTAAAAATCTTACTCTCATACTTTCTTTCATCCATTGATTATGATCAATTTGAATAATTTTATTTTACAAGAAATTTAAGAATTCTTATACTAAGGTAATCTTTTATTTTTTTTTTATTATACATTTTCAATCATCCTAACATCCAATTGTTCTCATCACTTTATGTTCTTACTTTTATTCTTTCTTCTACTATTATTTAATTTTAATCATTATCATTTGATCATTAACCTTTAATGTTCCTATTATAACAATAAACCTTCCTAACTTCCAATTAACAACACACACTAACATAAACAAAGATTCTCGTTTGCATATGGACGGCTATGCGCCGCATTCGGTTATTCCACAAGATTATTGTTCTAAATGATGGCTATGCCAAAGTCTTAAAATATTTTTAAACTCAAATGAAGACTAATATACCATAATTGACACAATAAAATGTTCTAACCCATTTCATGCTTTAATGATTTTAAAAGTGCACAAGTGCCTTACTACAATTTGGAAGATAACTTATCAATATTATCTTCAACCGACCATAACTTGATCATAAAAAAACTAAATTTGAGTAAACTCAGACTCCAATGTTAAGTTATGAATTATTTTGCAACAACAGTTTATACATCTTCAAACTCAACGGACACTCAATAGACAACAATAGCCTTCACAAGATAAATGCGCATTTCAGTACCTTCTGTCTGTGCTGCTTGTTTGACCTATTTAAAAATGTTTTCATAAAACTGTTTCTGAATGAAAGTTGTCCAGGAGACTTTAAACTAGTAAAGTATAAATTTTTATAATTTTCAGAAACCGTTTTCTATTTTTAAAAACCTGTTCAAACACATACCAAACATTCTGTGCAGAATCTAAAATTGATGCAATAATCCTTTTTCAATCTACCTTTCGCTTTTTAGCATTCTCTAAATGTCCTAACTTCTTGTATGAATTCCAACCTCAAGTTATTGTTTTTTTATCATTTAGGACATCACCTTCGACTCTTGACATCCAAGCTTTCTTATGTACTCTACAACCATCACTATACATGTGAGTTTTCATGAGTTTCCATCCATCCCCCTTTTTACTTTATTTTACATCTTTGGGGTGAAACATGTTAACCTTATAAACTTACACTTGTAAACATCTTGATACTTGTAAATGCACACGCTATTCATCTTTACCTTTTTGTCATGGTTATTTGTGTCATTGTAAGTCTTATATGAAATACATATTTTGTTTACAATCATTAACTATTGCTAGTATGGCGACGTCTTAGATCTTTGGGCCTGACAAGTCTATTTGGTGCTAAAGTCGATGTATTGCCGACTCCTGATGATGTATGCTTGTTCATCATGGGAACCAAGTACACTTAGCCAATCTTATATACTTGTAATCAAGTCGAGGTTTGGTTGTACCTGTATGTGTTCTATAAGCTTGCTAACTCGTAACAATGGACATGAATTGCTACTTGTAACCCTTTTTACATATATATATGTATGCGTGTGTGTGTTAAACCATGGGAACTCACCAACTTTATAATTGACCCTTTATTTTTAACATGTTTCAGGTTTACTACTTGAGGATTCTCTTCATGCTCATATAGGACTTGGACATAGTTTAACTAAATATGTTATTTCTTTGTTTGAAGCTTTTGTATTGTATGAACTTATTCGTCTTGTAATGTTCAATTATTAATGATATTTAATATATTTCAACTTAATTACTTCCATGTGCTATGAGCAATCGTCTCCCATTCGTCAGCCCCGATGATTCGGCCATCGGTCGGGGTGTGACAGACTTGTATCAGAGCCATGGTTATAGGGATTTAGGTTATTAGAAATGGAATGAACTAGACTATAACTAAGTACCTTTACACATGAGTCCTCTCATGTATTTTATATACTTAGATAGGATTTTATGTGCCTTATGTGTTTATACTTGATTATGTGATTATATGTCTTATGTGTTTATGCTTATACCTTGAATCTTATCAATGCACACACGAATCTTAAATCATATTCTAAGGCATTATGTTCCTTAATCAAATGGTTTTCAAAATGAGCTTTGAATCTTTATTCGTGGTTTTCAAGTCTCGTCAAAGTCTGTGTCCTACAACTTGAAACATGTAACGCTGGAAGAGCGTGATGCCTGTATCTTGAGGTGTTCTGTCTAGGCAAGGTATTCATATAAATCCAAATCAACTGATGGATCCGTTTACCTTACCTGGGAACCCTTGGGGTGAGTGTTCGCTTATAGGTACGCATGTCTTTACTAAGGTTGTAGTTGACCTAATACTTTGATAAGTCAACGTAATGTTTTAAATTGTAAACTAAACATTACACTCGAAATATCATGTTATTTTAAATCCTTTTATCATTGTCCTTGTCTTTTTTTATCTTAAAACTCATTATCCCATTTCTCTTAACGACCCTTAATAATCTTTCCGAATGCCTTCCCTCAAAACCGCACTTATCCTACAAAAAACCTATTACAATAATGCACTATTATGAATTGAATCTTTAATCTTAACAAACACGATCTCGTATCAACGTATCTAATGAAAACTTAAAATGCACTTATGGAACATTAAGAAACAATATTGATCACTAAGAACTTGTTAAATTATTTTTTTGCTTAGACGCTCTTATGAAATTTATAATCCATCCAAAAGTGTCTTGAACTTATTCCTCATGTTTGATAAGTCGAGTCTCGAATCGATTCAATGCTTGGTGATATATTCGCGACAAAATTTTCCTAAACGTCTTGAACCATCTGGAATATAAAAGTTTATCAATTACAATTTTAAAACTTATGATCTTGTACCCTTTCCAAGGAACACAAAAGTCATGAACTATAAAACTTAACAAACTTAAGCATAGCAAAACATCATAATTAAATTTGTTGAATTTAAACTCTGCAAGAGTTCCCTTGTGAACGTGAAATGAAATCCAAGTTTCTCGTCTCCTTGAAATTAGCCCCTTGTGATTAAATTTCGGGGCGAAATTTCTTGAAGTACGGGAGACTGTAAAATCCGCCATTTTTCAAGTTAAAACCCAAACCCGAACTCATTTTGAGCTTCCATTATTAATTACTTAATAGATGGATCAATACATTAAATATGTAATCAACTTATTGATTGATAAATATTTTTTCATAAAATTATAAATTTATTAATCATGTTACAACAAATAACTAAATCAAAAAGACTTATTAAAACTTTAAGTTATAAAATGAATTGTAATAAACTTATAAAGTTTATAGTAATTATGAACTTTAAATACTGAAAATAAATAATCAAATTATAAAGTTTACAAGTTTTATAAAAGTTATAAAGACTGACAAATAAATAATTTGATTGATTATTCAAATTGGTTTTATAAAGTCTATAAATATTTATAAAAATAAGTTGTTAAAATTAAAGTCTTCAAGAAATGAAATTTTAAATTATAATTATTCTTTTATATATTAAATGATTTAATTATATTTATTTCAAATTTCAAATCATAACCCCCTTTTAAAAGGCTTATAAATCACCATACACCCATTCATAACCTCCTCCTAACTCAAGTATAAAAGCAAGGCTTAGGCCTCACTTTCATTTTCTCATTCTCTAAAAATCTTACTCTCAATATCTGGATTCATTGGTTATGATCAATTTGAATAATTTATTTTACAAGAAATTTTAAGAATTCTTAATACTAAGATAATCTTTTTTTTTTTTATATTATACATTTCAATCATCCTAACATCCAATGTTCTCATACTTTATGTTCTTACTTTTATTCTTTCTTCTACTAATCTATTTTAATTTTAATCATTATCATTTGATCATTAACCTTATAATGTTCACTAACCTTGTAACAATCACTAACATTCCTAAATTAAGCTAACAACACACTAACATAAACAAAGAATCCGTTTGCATATGGACGGCTACGCCGCCACATTTGGTTATTCCACAAGATTATTGTTCTAAATGATCGCTATGCCAAAGTATTAAAATATTTTTATAACTCAAATGAAGACTAATATACCATATATTGACACAATAAAATGTTTCTAACCCGTTTCATGCTTTAACGATTTTAAAAGTGCATATAAGTGCCTTACTACAATTCTGGCAGAATATAATCTTACTTCAACCGATGATAACTTGATCATAACAAATTAAATTTGAGTAAACTCAGACTCCAATGTTAAGTTCATTGAATTACCTTTTCAACGACAGTTTATATATCTTCAAACTCAATCGGACGACTCAACAAAGCCTTCACAAGATAGGTGGGCATTTCAGCACCTTCTGTCTTGTGCTGCTTGTTTGACCTATTTAAAGATGTTTCATAAAAATGTTTTTGAATAAAATTTTTCCGGGAGACTTTGAAATAGTCAAGTATAAATTTTTATAATTTCGGAAACCGTTTGCTATTTTTAAAACGTTTCAAACACATACCAAACATTCTGTCCAGAGTCTAAAATTGATGCAATAATCCTTTTTCAATCTACCTTTTGCTTTTTAGCATTCTCTAAACGTCCTAACTTCTTGTAATGAATTCCAACCTCAAGTATTGTTTTTTTTATCATTTAGGACATCACCTTTGACTCTTGACATCCAAGCTTTCTTATGTACTCTACAACCATCACTATACTGTGAGTTTTCCATGTGAGTTCTCCTTGCCCCCTTTCTACTTTATTTCACAATTTTTGGGTGAAACATGTTAGTCTTATAAACTTACACTTGTAAACATCTTGATACTTGTAAATGCACACGCAATTCATCTTTACCTTTTTGTCATGGTTATTTGTGTCATTGTAAGTCTTATATGAGAGATACATATTTTGTTTACAATCATTAACTATTGCTAGCCTGGTGACGTCTTCGATCTTTGGGCCTGACAAGCCTTTGGTGCTAAAGTCGATGTATTGCCGACTCCTAATGACGTATGCTTGTTCATCATGGGAACCAAGTACACTTAGCCAATCTTATATACTTGTGTTCTATAAGCTTGCTAACTCGTAACCATGGACATGAATTGCTACTTGTAACCCTTTTTACATATATATATGTATGCGTGTGTTTAAACCATGGGAACTCACCAACTTATAGTTGTGACCCTTATTTTTAACATGTTTCAGGTTTACTACTTGAGGATTCTCTTCGTGCTCATATAGGACTTGGACCTAGTTTAACTAAATATGTTATTTCTTTGTTTGAAGCTTTTGTATTGTATGAAACTTATTCGTCTTGTAATGTTCAATTATTAACGATATTTAATATTATTTCAACTTAATTATTTCTTGTTTAAACAATCATCTCCCATTCGTCAGCCTCGCTGATTCCGCCGTCGGTCGGGTGTTCAGATCTCCTTCTTATAAGTCTCTTCCGTAGGGGGATCTAATGGAGTATAGTCAGCTGTATCATCGGGACTTGGTCCGAAGGCATTAAATAACCCGATGTTCCAAAAGAACCAGCAGCTGAACCTAAATCACCATCCTAATCATCATCATCATCATCATCATCGTCCTTCTTGTCTCCTTTACCATCCTTCTCATTATCATAACCATCATCACTATCATCATCATCATCTTCATCATCATTGTCATCCTCCTCATCACAACTAAAATCAATCATCTCCAAGTCATCATCATCATGAACTGGTTAGGGATTGGTATGTTATGCTCAGGCTCCACAAACGCCTATCAAGTAAATAATATAGGTCGATCCTCAGTAGCCAAAGTAGAAACAGTGTAGATGGCTCATGATCAACATTAGTAGTCTCTATTGTCATTTAAGGCATAAAAAGATCAACATCATGCTATGTAGAAGTAGTAGGATCACTAGCAACTTTAATACTAGCGGATTGTTGTCCACGTGACTCTCCAACTTCTGTGGTTTGTTGCGGAGCAGACAGATAGTAGTACAAGAGAAGCAAGGTCTCTGATGTCCCGCTCCATGATTTGAATATAAATGACAACATAACTGTTGCAGATGTTCTAGACTTTTAGGGGTGTTCATCAAATCGAATCGGGTCGCGATTCGAGTTAATGGAATCGAATATGTTGAATTTTGAAATTATCAAACTATATTCGAATTCGATTCAATTTCAAAAAAGATAAATCGAATTTAAATCGAATCGAATATGAAACCTACGAAAAAAAAAGTTCAAATTCATATTCAATTATTAAAAAATATTTAATCGAATAGCATTTTCAAATTCATTCGACAAAGCCAATGTTAAATGGTCAAAATATATAAAACAAGCGTAATGTATGAAATATTACAAGTTTTAAATAAGTCAAAAGGTATCAATTAGACTTAACATTTTAGATTATATATTTTTATATAATTTTATTCTTAATTTCTCATATGCATATTCCTAAATTAACATACAAAATAAATAAATGTATGCGTATGTTTTTAATTCTAATTTCGAATCGAATCGAATCAAAAATCACAAATTTGCAATTCGATTCGAATTCGACAATTAGACCTTAAAACGAATCGAATTCTGTCACACCCCGGGCCCAGAGAGGCGCGACGTAACCATTGGTAAACAACAACCAAAATGCAGCGGAAAAAATGGTTTAATAAAATGCATCTCACAATATTTACATTAGGATATGGGTTTAGTTTCAGTTTACAAGGTGCCTCAATCTACAATCCATGGGTATCATGACCTATCTCTTTGTCGATATTTCTTGAGGCTTCAGTAACTAAGGCTTCTAGGCCCCGACCTTTTTCCTTCAACACCTACCCTCACTTTGCTTCGGATTTGGATATCTTCCATAGCTCGGCTAATTCTACCTAGCTGTACCTGAAAGACATGCTCAAAAGATTTTGTGTCAACATAAAGTTGGTGAGTTCAAGTGCTTAAAGTTTAAAAACAAAAAGAATTTAACAAATCCTCATTTGATAAAAATGAATGAATCGTAGTTTCAACATCGTGGGAGAAAAATCATAATCAACCCTGCACTCAGTCCCGACTGGCCTCTTCTAAAGTTGTGTTTTACCGGATATTCTCGAAGGAAGAAACTGAGCCCCAAAGCAGTGAACCCTACCTGCCCGGATGGTTCACCATAGTATCTTAACAAAACTTGTTACATGCCACAACGACCCCTTAGGATCTCAGTGGGGTAGCCTTCTTGGAACGAAGACACTGTGTGGGGGATTCCCCAAATAGATCTATCCATATAAATCAAGCGTTCACGAAAGAATTAATGATCATGATATAAGTATCAGCAGGTAACCACAAATCCCACATAGAATCATCAAATAAAGCACAATCATAGTTCATAAAAAGTAGAGCATGTTTCATCCCAAAACAATAGTAAAAATGGGGATCACTAGAACTCACCTGGTATCCTTATATGAATTCTGAGCTCAGTAAAGAAAGTGAAGGTCATCAACAAAGCAATCCTAATTGGAACATATGAGATTTCAGGTTTAGAATTAGCACGATGTCATTACATGCGTGCGGTTGAGCTCTTTAGTTAACTTAAAGTTAACAATTAGTATCATTGATGTAGATTAGCTTCTTGTGAAATTATCAATTGTTATGCACTCACTCGTGCATATTAGGTTAATTAATGCCATTATCCGATAAATGATTCTTTGCATAAAGAGTATAGCCATAAACGGTTGATATCAAGGATTTCCAATCTTTATAGATAGTTTTTAATGATAAAGTAAGTAATCCATAATGTTCCAAATGATGTTTATAATGCTTACACTTATATCATAATGTTAAATTGATTGATGCTAAAATAATCAAATATTTAATAGTTGTCGATATATTTTAATAAAGGGGTGACACAAATAATATTTTTCAATAACAATTAGATGATCGACTATGAATAGTAATAAGATGATGGATTATATAGTATATTTTAGTCTTTTATCTTAAATAAAAACGTGTAGATGTCGGTTAACCCATGTATTTATTGTATACGTATATGCACAATCGTATTTGTATGTATTTTACATCTCGAAGCCTTGTATGAATTTAGTGTGACATGGGATCAAATTGAGTTGTATCGTCATTAACATGTTATAATCCTTCTTATATTGTAATGATACATATATTTCTATCTAGGTTGATTTCTGATAATTTTCGTTGCTACTTAAGTCTCATGTTAGAACTATCCATTTAAATCAGATAATTATCTCAAGTGGCGATCGCTTTTGTTTTATAACTTATGTATTTTGCATATTTAGAGCTCAAGTAACACGCATATAAATTATAATTAAATTTCAAATGTGTTGCGCGTGCGATTATACATTTCACTCGGTTCACGTTCGCTAACCCACTCATATTGCTCTTGATCTAGTCGCGTTCACGTTCCGTTGACTGCTCGTTGACCAAGTTTGACCAGTGGTTATCCAAAACCTCACCTTGACTTTCTAACACAACCCCAACCATAATCGATAGCAACAATCCCGATCAACACCACTACAACACCACTAAAATACCATTTCAACCACGATTTTCACAATCATCCTAACCGAACCTTAGTCCATCATCATAGCAGCCCAAAACAACAACCAAACTTGAAAACCCACAACCGAGAACCACAATCACAACCATCTCCACCATCAGCGTGCACCGCCATTACAACCACCATCATCATCACCTAACCCGACAACCATTACCACAATCACCATCACCATCGGCCCGTCACCTGCTGTGGCAGCCCTCCTTCGGCAACCACTAAACGACACCACCACCGCGACTGGTAACATCCACCGCCAATATCACAGCCACCATGACAACCGCCAACTGCAACGGCTACCGCCAGTAACCCGACAACCATAGCTCACAGCCAACTATCACAGCTGCCATCACCACAACTGCCACCTTCGGGAACCACCGATCGACCACCGCAGCCCCAACATCAGCCACAGCCGCTACAGCCACCTTCATTGCCAAAACCCTTCTGCCGTCACCTTCAAACGCCCGTAACTTTCAAACGTTAAGAGTTAGACAACGCCGCTACCACCGGAACCCTAGCCGCTGCTGCCTTCTTTCTTCCATATCTTCCAAACCGTTGCGAATTAGAAGAAACCGCCACCACCATCGTGATCAGGGGGTCGAGATTAGGGGGGTAGGCCAAGACTTGGCCGGAAACCGCCGCGCCGCCGCCGCCCGCCGCCGTGCCGCCGCCTGCTCCGGCGAAGTCGGCCATGCAGCCTCTTGAGACAAACACGGACAAGACTTGTTCTTTCACATTTAGAAATGCGAGCGTCTTAGGACAAATGCGGATGTCGACCTTCTATCCGCACTTGTCAATGCGGTTGATATTACCGATTGATGATCACCCTATGGTGTTTGAACTAGTATTCTAATGGGTAGTCGGGAGAGTAGTACAGCTAATGTATCCGAATGCATATTTTTGTTTTGTAAAAGTCACGCCCCATAGTTCAGTTTTTGTATAATGTAACTCTTCACGTGTTTCTTAAATTGTCGGGCGGCTAGAAGCTTGTCTTGTGTCATTGCACCCCACACATCTGAAGCCTTCTAATCCGTGTCTAAACGGATTTGGCATATTCCTGGGATTACGGTGCCAGTTGTATGGCTGCACGAGTGAAGCTTTTATTGGTCCCCCTAAAATTTTCGCTTACCCTAAACGTTGACATAACTCAATGAGTTTTTACTACTTCTCGGACTTAGATAGCCCCAAATTTTAGCGAATTGGCTCGAATTTCATGCTTACTAGCAATGTCGAGATAACAAGCATGCCTAAGTATGACTTATTGAATCCCATTCATTAGGCTCATGAATACCGTGGGTGTGAGCCAGCCCAAACAAGCTTGAAGGTGATTTTCATATTGTCTCTAATGTATTTTAAATGCAATCCTTGGTAACATCTTTATCACTTATATACCCAGCTGATAGCATTAGAAGTGTAGCAGTATCTTACAACTGATTAAGCAGGTTAACAATTCTGGAAAAGGGGTTATCACTTCTTCAAGGTAAATTTTATTCAACTCTTGATAGTTTGTCCATATTAAGAGCATTCCATTCCACTTCCTACAAAGTGTATTAGGGTTCATCAAGGTGACACACTATGTCCTATGAACCGTTTATCTAACTGTTGTCAGATCTCCCTTCCTTCCACGAGCTTCTTAACATACTTCAAATTTCGTACCACCATACATCACTCCTTCTCTCCGATTCACTTTCCTTTAAGGCAACTCCAGCTGTCATCTTATCTACAGAATCGTTGTATATGCTTCCACTAATTCCCTTATACTGCTTCCTAATCAAGGTCAACCTTTTATATGACCTTTCTTGCTCCCCTTTCTCCAAGGTAACCGTACTCTGTAGGGGGTCCATTCGTGCAACAAGTAATCCTCATCTAAAACCTAGTTACTTATAGGCCTATCAATTGTTCCACTGAAATATGATAGTAAGCCTTTCTGGCTCGGATTTCAACGTACGGAGTTTACTAGGGTATGCTATTGGTGAATTGCTCTATAAAAGGTTTAGAAATTTAGAGGGGAAAATATTTAATGCTTACGACCGGTGATTGCTGTGCTGGTCTTTCTCGCGTACTATCTTCTGCATGTTCATTACTACATCGTAGTTGGACCTCAAGTGATTTAATACATGAGATTTCTTGTAGCTGATCTTCTATGCTTCTTAATATATCTTTTGGAGGAACACATTCCTCTCAGCTCCAACTGAGAGTCTTCTCGTATGAATTATTTGTTTTCACCGGCATCTTGACTTGATAGGGTTTTAAACTTCGTTAAGGTGCTTATTAGCAGAGAGGGAACTATCTACCACTCTATTAACCCTTTATATAACATCAGGATTGTAATCTAACTTTGTGATCTTTGCTTTCGCTTCACGAATTCATCACCCAAATAGTAAAACTCTTGAGGTAGAGATGACTCACGGATTCATCACCATTCATTAGTCCAAGAGTTTAATAAAGAATAAGTCTGGAACAAAATGTGTGAAAACAGGGAATTCACCAACATTGTAGACTCAGATTTTTGCTTCGAAAGCTCGAAGATCAAATTTTCTCGGCGAATAACTTTGGCACTCGGGCTATTTATCTTTACGGAAATCGGGCTATAGGATGAGGTTTCATTTCCTACTTATTCTGGCACTCGAAAGGTTACCAAGAACACGGCCAGTTAAAAGCATGGTCAAAATAGTTCAACTTATGTTACGATCGAAGTTTGTCATCGGATGACTAACGGTTGAGGATGATGAAGGATTTCATAAACAAAGAAGTATGAAAAACGATTGTTAATTACCGTTAAGAGTTAGACAACGCCGCTACCACCGGAACCCTAGCCGCTGCTGCCTTCTTTCTTCCATATCTTCCAAACCGTTGCGAATTAGAAGAAACCGCCACCACCATCGTGATCAGGTGGTCGAGATTAGGGGGGGTAGGCCAAGACTTGGCCGGAAACCGCCGCGCCGCCGCCGTGCCGCCGCCTGCTCCGGCGAAGTCGGCCATGCAGCCTCTTGAGAGCATTTTAGCTGAGTTTTTTAGGGTTTCAAATGAGAAATGAGGGGTTAGATGGCTTATATACCTAGGGTTTTGAGTGGGCTTTATTTAAAAATCGCGTATACGTCCCGAAAACTTCGTTATCGCGTATCAAATGGTTTTGGATAAAGTCTCGTTAGAAAACCTATAATAGATTTATCTAATTACTTCAGCTTGAAATAAAACAATTCGGTATATTATAGTCAAACTCTCGGGTTTGACCTATTCGCAGGCCGGTCCACGCTTCAGTCGCGACTCGAACCACATTGCTCCTGGATAACCGTCTCACTCTCTAATTTAGAATATGATAATAAATATATAATAATTAGATAAATATTTATGACGTTATAGGGCTCTGTTGTCGTATCAGATGTCCGTTAAATGCCGGTGTATCCGATATTCGCGTTTTTCCGACGTATTATAGCTGATTATACACGTTTGGATAGGATCTTTTAGCAAGTACTGTTTACAGTACGCATCATGATTAACAATGATTTTAAAAGAATATATACCATTATAAGTACGTTCCGATGTAAATTAGACGTTAGTACGCGTTAGATTACCGGACTTTACACGGTATAGGTTTTGAATCTGTTTTTGGTTTGGATTCTTATCGTAGTCGCTTCGAATCACAATTCAATTTATTATCTTATGATCACTTATTTAATTAGATGGTAAATGGGTATTGGGCCTTAAATGGGCCTTGTTTATAAGTTTGGGCCCTTATTGGGCCTATTGGGCCTAAAAAGGCTAGTTTCTTTTCCAAGTTTTCTTTGGTAAGCCCAATTCAATCCGGACCTTTATTGGGTCCTATAATACATTAAGTTTTCTAATTGGGCTAGATTTCAGAGGTGTTACATTCTCCCCTCCTTAAAGAAATTTCGTCCTCGAAATTTTAGTATCACTAATATTGTTTCCGTGTGTGATGCACTCGTAGCATGAGTCTTGAGGATTTTAAAGTTATTTAGCTGAGCATTCCAGGACGAAAGTTGTCGATTATGCATCAAACAACCGGGTTTGATTTAGATTCAAGTAATTATCCCAACGTTAGAACAGGTTTGACAAGATCAGTGAGTCGTTTCTTGAATCGATTTTTGGCTTCACAATCAGGTCATTTAACATTTGAACAAAACTAACAAGAAGAGATTCTCCTCTGAGGTTCAATGCACAATCCTACTAGGTAGATCTAGCAAGGAAACAAATACTAAAAAAAATCTTGGCAATATCAACGTCCTCACGGGAGTCTTACGAAAGGCTGTGAAGTATCAGATGTTAGTGTGAATGCCTTCAATTAGACTTAATAGTCAAGTCGGTTATACGTCACTATTAACTCCTTAGAATCATAAGGTAATAGGTCGTAAGATGTCATAGATTAAAGTCTTCAGATCAAGGGGGGTTTTGCTTCCCTAAGGAGTATTGATTAACATTTAGGAACCGCATGATTATTCCCATAAAGCTAAAACTGAGAAGTTTTCACGATTAATAGGAACGAAGAGGTTTGGTCACACAAAAAGATCAATACTTTTCCAGCCTTCCTACTCCGGAACGATACTGCATGCGATAATCCTAGTCTTCGAGTAGTTCTACCTATCTTAACTTACGCTTGTCGAGAGTTTTCCCATACAGGATGCGTCATAAGCTCTTGTGAACTGACGTTGGAAGAATTCACAAGTTCACGATGATACGGGTGAAGTCAGTAGAAGAAATGCCTAATTGCAAGCTATCCGCATTTATCGATGCGGGTAAGTAGAGACAAACACGGCCAAGACTTGTTCTTTCACATTTAGAAATGCGAGCGTCTTAGGACAAATGCGGATGTCAACCTCCTATCCGCACTTGTCAATGAGGTTGATATTGCCGATTGATGATCACCCTATGGTGTTTGAACTAGTATTCTAATGGGTAGTCGGGAGAGTAGTACAGCTAATGTATCCGAATGCATATTTTGTTTTGTAAAAGTCGCGCCCCATAGTTCCAGTTTTTGTATAATGTAACTCTTCACGTGTTTCTTAAATTGTCGGGCGGCTAGAAGCTTGTCTTGTGTCATTGCCACACACATCTGCAGCCTTCTAATCTGTCTAAACGGATTTGGCATATTCCTGGGATTACGGTGCCAGTTGTATGGCTGCACGAGTGAAGCTTTTATTGGTCCCCCTAAAATTTTCGCTTACCCCTAAACGTTGACATAACTCAATGAGTTTTTACTACTTCTCGGACTTAGATAGCCCCAATTTTAGCGAATTGGCTCGAATTTCATGCTTACTAGCAATGTCGATATAACAAGCATGCCTAAGTATGACTTGCTGAATCCCATTCATTAGGCTCATGAATACCGTGGGTGTGAGCCAGCCCAAACAAGCTTGAAGGTGATTTTCATATTGTCTCTAATGTATTTTAAATGCAATCCTTGGTAACGTCTTTATCACTTATATATCCAGCTGATAGCATTAGAAAGTGTAGCAGTATCTTACAACTGATTAAGCAGGTTAACAATTCTGAAAAAGGGTTTATCACTTCTTCAAGGTAAATTTTATTCAACTCTTGATAGTTTGTCCATATTAAGAGCATTCCATTCCACTTCCTACAAAGTGTATTAGGGTTCATCAAGGTGACACACTATGTCCTATGAACCGTTATCTAACAGTTGTCAGATCTCCCTTCCTTCCACGAGCTTCTTAACATACTTCAAATTTCGTACCACCATACATCACTGCTTCTCTCCGATTCACTTTCCTTTAGGGCAACTCCAGCTATCATCTTATCTACAGAATCGTTGTATATGCTTCCACTAATTGCCTTATACTGCTTCCAAATCAAGGTCAACCTTCTATATGACCTCTTTCTTGCTCCCCTTTCTCCAAGGTAACCGTACTCTGTAGGGGGTCCATTCGTGCAACAAGTAATCCTCATCTAAAACCTAGTTACTTATAGGCCTATCAATTGTTCCACTGAAATATGATAGTAAGCTTTCTCGCTCGGATTTCAACGTACGGAGTTTACTAGGGTATGCTATTAGTGAATTGCTCTATAAAAGGTTTAGAAATTTAGAGGGGAAAATATTTAATGCTTACGACCGGTGATTGCTGTGCTGGTCTTTCTCGCCTACTATCTTCTGCATGTTCATTACTACATCGTAGTTGGACCTCAAGTGATTTAATACATGAGATTTCTTGTAGCTGATCTTCTATGCTTCTTAATATATCTTTTGGAGCAACACATTCCTCTCAGCTCCAACTGAGAGTCTTCTCGTATGAATTATTTGTTTTCACCGGCATCTTGACTTGATAGGGTTCTAAACTTCGTTAAGGTGCTTATTAGCAGAGAGGGAACTATCTACCACTCTATTAACCCTTTATATAACATCAGGATTGTAATCTAACTTTGTGATCTTTGCTTTCGCTTCACGAATTCATCACCCAAATAGTAGAACTCTTGAGGTAGAGATGACTCACGGATTCATCACCATGCATTAGTCCAAGAGTTTAATAAAGAATAAGTCTGGAACAAATGTGTGAAAAAGGGAGGATTCACAACATTGTAGACTCAGATTTTGCTTCGAAAGCTCGAAGATCAAATTTTCTCGGCGAATAATGGAACTTTGGAAATCACTAGGGAATCAGCAATGTAAGAGCATCGGAAATGATAAGTGCTATAGGATTAGGTTTCATATAAGGCTATATTCATGTTCCTACTTATTTGCACTCGAAAGGTTACCAAGAACACGGCCAGTTAAAAGCATGGTCAAAATAGTTCAACTTATGTTACGATCGAAGTTTGTCATCGGATGACTAACGGTTGAGGATGATGAAGGATTTCATAAACAAAGAAGTATGAAAAACGATTGTTAATTACTATCGAAGCTGATATTAAGAATAGTGCTTGGGTTAAGGGGTTCTATTACCTTGAATAGATGTAGAGAGGTTATATTCATCAAGGACTTTAAGAAAAAGATCAGAGGTATTCTAGACTCCTGAATGTCCTATGAAGTGTGAGCTACTAGGGAAGAAGGAAGTGACAAGTCCTCTATGCCATTGATCACAATAGGTGCTTCTCGTAATTCTGTTACTCCGATATATTCTCGGCTGCAACCAATATGTTAGAGGGTCCCTTACTATGTTGAGGAAGTTTTTTCAAGTCCTATGCTAGGTAGGAAGAAATTTTCAGACATCGCGAAAAATAGCGCGGCTAAAGTACACAGACAACTTAGGTGAAGTGCCATACTTTCAGCACCAAACTGGAAGGGGTTTGAAACAACATTTGATGATCTCCTGGGTTGGATAGTTGTATCATTATACTTCCAATAGGAGAGCAGAACAAAGAAAGAGAGAGAAAGAAAAGGGATAATTTACAATATCGTCCTTGGTAGCTCTTCAAGAGTTAAATGGTTTCTCTCAGCATGGAAGTTTTAAATCTGTAATTGTTGAATATATATTGGATATTGGTGTTTAATCTTGAATGTTCTAGTTCCTTGAGTGTTATACCTTGACATTAGTTTACATGACAGGGCCCACCAGAATTCAAGGGTACCTGTAAATTCACCATTACGTGTGCACCCGTAATCGTCAATTTACCTTACACTATCATTCTAGTTGTTCCCATCATAAGTTTCAAGTTTTGTGTAATTAGGTTCTGGAGTTAAAATTTTTCATTTGGTCATCATCTGTAATTAAGCACATTTAGATTCTAGTTATGCTAACATTCTTGCTAACCCAACCATTTTCAAAGTACAGTTCAACAAACCAGGTAACGAGCAATCAGGTACAAGCTATAATAGGGAGCAGATCAAACAAAAAGGCATCATGGTTGCTATCCTATCACTGTATTCCAACAAGTATCATCATACGAATGAAGCATATAAACAAGTATCACTAAAGCAGTTGTCTCATGTAACGACACAAGTCGTATCAAGTATTCAGCTAATAGCAGTTGTTTCATATAACAACACAAGGTCGTATCAAGTATTCAACTAATAGCAGTTGTTTCATATAACGACACAAGGTCGTATCAAGTATAAAAATAATAGCTGTTGTTTCATATAATGTCAAAAGTCAGTTGTGCGATCAGATAAGTATCTCCCCAGAATTGAAGTCTTAATATACTTGCACATCTTTGATTCATAATATACCTAGTCCCAGTGCTCAGGGTTCCTAGTAGTCAACTCCAGAAGATTCCAAATATTCTTAGTTTTACTCGGGTGCACCTATCATAGGTAGTAACCTAATGCAACAAGGTTTCTTATAGGGTAGGGAATTCTTAATAGTATCTATCCCATGAGGTATACAGATTAAAGACGAGTGTCCTTAATGGAATCTATTCTGTTGTAAACTTTAGATCACTAATTCATGGAAACAACCTACCAGGCTGGTCCTATTTATGGTTGTAGCTTAGGTGTCTCGAAGTAAACCCACTTTCCTATAACCTTGGCTAAACTAAACTTGGAAAAGTCTTCTTACAAAGGTGGTCCTATAGGGTTCATATGGTTGTAGTTTAGGTCTCGCGAAGCAGACCTACTTCTCTACAACCTTTGGCTCTGGTACCAATCTGTCACACCCCGGGCCCAGAGAGGCGCGACGTAACGATTGGTAAACAACAACCAAAATGCAGCGGAAACTAAATGGTTTAATACAATGCATCTCACAATATTTACATTAGGATATGGGTTTAGTTTCAGTTTACAAGGTGCATCAATCTACAATCCATGGGTATCATGACCTATCTCTTTGTCGATATTTCTTGAGGCTTCAGTAACTAAGGCTTCTAGGCTCGACCTTTTTCCTTCAACACCTACCCTCACTTTGCTTCGGATTTTGATATCTTCTATAGCTCGGCTAATCTACCTAGCTGTACCTGAAAGACATGCTCAAAAGATTTTGTGTCAACATAAAGTTGGTGAGTTCAAATGCTTAAAGTTTAAAACAAAAAGAATTTAACAAATCCTCATTTGATAAAAATGAATGAATCGTAGTTTCAACATCGTGGGAGAAAAATCATAATCAACCCTGCACTCAGTCCCGGTTGGCCTCTTCTAAAGTTGTGTTTTACCGGATATTCCCGAAGGAAGAAACTGAGCCCCAAACCAGTGAACCCTACCTGCCCAGATGGTTCACCATAGTATCTTAACAAAACTTCTTACATGCCACAACGACCCCTTAGGATCTCAGTGGGGTAGCCTTCCTGGAACGGAAGCCACTGTGTGTGGGGGATTCCCCAAATAGATCTATCCATATAAATCAAGCGGTTCACGAAAGAATTAATGATCATGATATAAGTATCAACAGGTAACCACAAATCCCACATAGAATCATCAAATAAAGCACAATCATAGTTCATAAAAAGTAGAGCATGTTTCATCCCAAAACAATAGTAAAAAGGGGGATCACTAGAACTCACCTGGTATCCTTATATGAATTCTGAGCTCAGTAAAGAAAAGTGAAGGTCATCAACAAAGCAATCCTAATTGGAACATATGAGATTCAGGTTTAGAATTAGCACGATGTCATTACATGCGTGCGGTTGAGCTCTTTAGTTAACTTAAAGTTAACAATTAGTATCATTGATGTAGATTAGCTTCTTGTGAAATTAATAATTGTTATGCACTCACTCGTGCATATTAGGTTAATTAATGCCATTATCCGATAAATGATTCTTTGCATAAAGAGTATAGCCATAAACGGTTGATATCAAGGATTTCCAATCTTTATAGATAGTTTTTAATGATAAAGTAAGTAATCCATAATGTTCCAAATGATGTTTATAATGCTTACACTTATATCATAATGTTAAATTGATTAATGCTAAAATAATCCAAATATTGATAATAGTTGTCGATATATTTAATAAAAGGGGTGACACAAATAATATTTATTCCAATAACAATTAGATGATCGACTATGAATAGTAATAAGATGATGGATTATATAGTATATTTTAGTCTTTTATCTTAAATAAAAACGTGTAGATGTCGGTTAACCTAATGGGATCAAATTGAGTTGTATCATCATTAACATGTTATAATTCTTCTTATATTGTAATGATACATATATTTCTATCTAGGTTGATTTCTGATAATTATCGTTGCTACTTAAGTCTCATGTTAGAACTATCCATTTAAATCAGATAATTATCTCAAGTAGCGATCGCTTTCGTTTTATAACTTATGTATTTTGCATATTTAGAGCTCAAGTAACACGCATATAAATTATAATTAAATTTCAAATGTGTTGCGCGTGCGATTATACCTTTCACTCGGTTCACGTTCGCTAACCCACTCATATTGCTCTTGATCTAGTCGCGTTCACGTTCCATTGACTGCTCGTTGACCAAGTTTGACCAGTGGTTATCCAAAACCTCACCTTGACTTTCTAACACAACCCCAACCATAATCGATAGCAACAATCCCGATCACACACTACAACACCACTAAAATACCATTTCAACCACGATTTTCACAATCATCCTAACCGAACCTTAGTCCATCATCATAGCAGCCCAAACAACAACCAAACTTGAAAACCCACAACCGAGAACCACAATCACAACCATCTCCACCATCACCGTGCACCGCCATTACAACCACCATCATCACCACCTAAACCCGACAACCATTACCACAATCACCATCACCATCGGCCCGTCACCTGCTGTGGCAGCCCTCCTTCGGCAACCACTAAACGACACCACCACCGCGACTGGTAACATCCACCGCCAATATCACAGCCACCATGACAACCGCCAACCGCAACCGGCTACCGCCAGTAACCCGACAACCATAGCTCACAGCCAACTATCACAGCTGCCATCACCACAACTGCCACCTTCGGGAACCACCGATCGACCACCGCAGCCCCCCAACATCAGCCACAGCCACTACAGCCACCTTCATTGCCAAAACCCTTCTGCCGTCACCTTCAAATGCCCGTAACTTTCAAACCTTTAAGAGTTAGACAACGCCGCTACCACCGGAACCCTAGCCGCCGCTGCCTTCTTTCTTCCATATCTTCCAAACCGTTGCGAATTAGAAGAAACCGCCACCGCCATCGTGATCAGGGGGTCGAGATTAGGGGGGGTAGGCCAAGACTTGGCCGGAAACCGCCGCGCCGCCACTGTGCCGCTGTGCCGCCGCCGTGCCGCCGCCTGCTCCGGCGAAGTCGGCCATGCAGCCTCTTGAGAGCATTTTAGCTGAGTTTTTAGGGTTTCAAATGAGAAATGAGGGGTTAGATGGCTTATATACCTAGGGTTTTGGAGTGGGCTTTATTTAAAAATCGCGTATACGTCCCGAAAACTTCGTTATCGCGTATCGAATGGTCTTTTGGATAAAGTCTTCGTTAGAAAACCTATAATAGATTTATCTAATTACTTCAGCTTGAAATAAAACAATTCGGTATATTTATGGTCAAACTCTCGGGTTTGACCTATTCGCAGGCCGGTCCACGCTTCTGTCACGACTCGAACCACATTGCTCCTGGATAACCGTCTCACTCTCAAATTTAGAATATGATAATAAATATATAAATTAGATAAATATTTATGACGTTATAGGGCTCGGTTGTCGTATCAGATGTCCGTTAAATGCCGGTGTATCTGATATTCGCGTTTTTCCGACGTATTATGGCTGATTATACACGTTTGGATAGGATCTTTTAGCAAGTAATGTTTACAGTACGCATCATGATTAACAATGATTTAAAAGAATATATACCATTATAAGTACGTTCTGATGTAAATTAGACGTTAGTACGTGTTGGATTACCGGACTTTACACGGTATAGGTTTTGAATATGTTTTTGGTTTGGATTCTTATCGTAGTTGCTTCGAATCACAATTCAATTTATTATCTTATGATCACTTATTTAATTAGATGGTAAATGGGTATTGGGCCTTAAATGGGCCTTATTTATAAGTTTGGGCCCTTATTGGGCCTGTTGGGCCTAAAAAGGCTAGTTTTCTTTCCAAGTTTTCTTTGGTAAGCCCAATTCAATCCGGACCTTTATTGGGTCCTATAATACATTAAGTTTTCTAATTGGGCTAGATTTCAGAGGTGTTACAAATTCGATTGAAAATTGAAATTGAATTTTGAATCAGTGATTTTCGACTGGAATCGATTTTCGAGTTTTTCGATTCCGATTCAAATATTGAACACCCCTAAGACTTTTGATCCTCTCGTCCTTTTCTTGATTTACAACATGTAAATCATAAATCTATTGACTTTTCTCCATCATCTCTCACTCCAAAGTATGTACTCTTTGTTTAAGAATAACACGCGTAGGTGAACTAGAAGCTGTTACAGCACCATGATTTTGTGCTAGAGGAGTGGTAGGAAAATCTTCCATTCCAACTATCTCATTATGTCCTTGATCTCTAGGAGGTGAGCTCAACACATCATCAACAGCATGCATAGCTAATGATGTTACTGTAGTTGATTCTGTAACTATCACTAGTGTCTCTAATAAAGTAACCTCACTAACTGTTAATGGAGTCTCAGACAAAGGAATATCAGCACCGGTCGACAAAGTAGTCATCGAGGTCCAACGGTTACACAAAACTCCTCGTCCTCTACCCCTCCCACATGGACTTTCATAATCAGCCCGTTTCCCGGCCTTCCTCTTCTTTCTACTCTGAGTAGACTGAGAATACTTAGGAACAAACTATTCATCTCTTTCCTCAACAAGGTGTTTTGTAGGAGTTTCCTGCACCCTAGCTCTCTCTTGAAGACATAAGGGACATTGCTAATCTGGTCACTATCCATCTCACTATCACTATTTGTGAACCAGGTGTTCACCTTATCTTCAATAGACATCCCAACTACTTGTGAACTTTCTAGAGCACCTTCATGCGTACTCGAAGATGGACTACCTTTATCACCTAGGTGAGCTTCAACCTCTTGTTGTTGTACTAAAGAAAGATCTCCACCTTGATATACATAAACAAATCTTCCAAGCTTAGAATATTTGGTACAATCCTAGGCATTACCACAAGCTCCCATCAAATAAGTATGTGTCTTTTTTGATCACCATAACAACATAGGTGGATGAATCACACACTACTAACTCAATGTGAGCAGCATTCACTATCATCTATATGAATCTAGGGTACATAATGAACATCTTTCTTGTAGTAGCATTTATGTTCATCTACATCTCCGCAAACATAGACTTGGATATACTGTAAGTTGTTGGAGCTCTTTTGAAGATTAGTATTAGTCATTTTGAGTTTCTTATAGTGTAGGGACTTATTTGTAAATATATGTTCCTTTTATTTTTCTTTGATAGTATAAACAGGATATTATATGTATTTTACAGGTGATTGAGAAAGACGAGAAGTTATGTTAGAACTTACATAGAACTTTTGTTATTCACCATTACACATTGTATCCATTTGCTTATACTATGAATGAACTATAAATTTTGAAGTATTTGCTTGTGTTTGATTACTTTGTGTTTATAATTGATCATTGCATTACAATATCATCACGGATCGATCCATTTGAACCTATCAAATGGTATTAGAGCTTTCGGTTCAGTGATTTGAGCTTAATATCAACATTTTGAGGTCTGTGAGTCACTTTAATCTGTGATTGATAGCAATTTGATTAATTAATTGTTGAATTCAGTTGTGTTTCATCAGTAGAAACATGAATTGAATCACAATTTGGTGTTTAATCCATTCATATCTGAATTCTCATCAGATTTGTGTGCGGAAGTTGTTCTTCATTCTTCGAATCAAATTGAATCTGAAAACATATTTGCTAGTGTTAATTGAGAGAAATGATGAAGAAATTGAACAAGTTTTGAAGAAATTGATAAGAACTGAGTTTGTTGATGATGATAAATTAGGCGCTTGAAGCGTAAAAATCGTCTGAAATTTGCTTAAGTGTTTAGGCGCTTTAGCACTGTTTAGGCATTTCAGAGTTGGGCGTTTTACCATTGTTTAGAAGCTTGAAGACTGTTTGGACTTTTGAAACTTAAAAAATTCTTGGTGTTTGAAGGTTGTTTGGGCGTTTTAGGTTAAAAAATTCCAAAATTAAACCAAGTGCCCAGGCGTTTGACAATTGTTCAGGTGTTTGACAACTATTTAGGTGCATCATCAGTTAGGCGTTTCAGAATTCAACTAAGGCATTCCCTTAGGTGGTTCTTGTTCAAAGTTGGGCATTTCACAAGCAGTAGGCGCATCAGAATTCAGACTTTTCATTCAACACTTAGAAATTTTTCAAAACTAAAATCCACAAATATTTTCATTTCATTGTCTCATTCTAAACTTTCAAAACAACAAAAACAAGTTATTTTAATTAATTCAAAATTAAAAATGGTTAGGTCTAAAGATTTTGAGAATAGGGTTCCCAAGCTGAAGAATAGAGCTGATTTCAAAAACTGGTCTCTCAGATTAAAGCATCGTCTAAACTCTATTTATACTGATCTATGGAAGTCAATAGAGAAAGGACCTCATATCCCAATTACATCAGATGGTCCTGACAGAGAATTTGTTTATACAAAAGACTCTAAAGAACCTTATCCTGAGGATGCTCTACAAGGTGATGGTTTAAGGAAGGTTAAGAACAACATTAAAGCTTACTCACTGATGTGTAAGGGTTTACCTTTGGAGGTCTTGACTAGACTTGAAGGTCATCAAATTGGTTATACCATGTACAAAGCCTTAAAGATTTTTTGTGAAGGTGGTAAAGAGATAAAAGATCTCAAAAAGAAGAAACTCAAGAGGCAACTGGAGCTATTTGAGCATCTCTCTTGAGAAACAATCAACCAGATGATGAACAGTGAAGATCAAGTATAGGTTGGACTCACCTTAGATTTGATTATGTTCATATTACTTTGTAATAGGTTTAATTTTAGTTTACTTTTGAATGTATTTCATTTAGTTTAGTTTTGTAGTCTAGTGAAACTATGAGCGAAACTGTATTTTTGCTCATAGTCAGGTGTTTAGTTCACCCGGCGAAACTGTTGTTCCTGCCGGGAGAAACTATAGTTTCGGCAGCACAGTTTCGCTGATAGCGAAACTCTCTGCGAAACTAGGACTGCTATATATAGATGTGATCTTCTTCATTTTTGGGCATCCTTGCAAAAACCCTAATCGATCATTATTGTTGCAAGAGACTTATTGTAAGCAGTTTATTTACTGAAATACGTTTGTGCTTTGTTAGTGTTGATTGTATTGATCATTATTGTTCTTATTTGTTGACATTGTGGTTGTTCTTAGTGTTCTTCATCTTTGTTATATCTTATTGTATTTGATATTGAACGAATCAACATCTCATTTGTACTGCAAATTGATCAAATGGACCAACAATATGGTATCAGAGCCTTAATGCTCATGATTTGTTGAGGTTTTTGGTTGTTTTCATTCAATATCAAGTTTACATCAATTCCATATCAAATTCGAGTGTATTTGATATGGAATTTGCTTGAATTTTGTTTGTTTTTGGTTTGGGAAGCTCTATTAATCATCAAATCTTAAATCCATTAAGATTTTGGTGAGTTCAGTTTGATTTCGTGTTGAAAAAGCTTTTCAGCATCATCCAGCGAAATTACCAATTCATCCAGCGAAACTGTGCTGATCATCCATGTGAAGTCGTTGGATCGGTAGACATCCGAGCGTGTTCTTGACGGAAGGATAAACAACCAAGAGACAAACAATATTACGAACTATAATAAAATGGTTACTTTGATAAAACCTAATGATTACAAGCTCGTTACAACATAAGAATCACGACTCTTGGCAAGTGGAGATCGAGCATGATCTCCCCTCTCATCCGGCAGCACCTAGGCCTCGGTCAGACTCTCTCAAAACCCTACCTCTCTACACAATGAAACTGGTATTTATAGGCCTCAGCCCATATCAGATGCGACTGGGCCCATTTGTACGATTGGGCCATGCCATACTTATGGTTCAATCTTACGAATGGCCCAATCGCATCTCTCAGTCGCACGACTGGTCCATTAGCATGGCTCAGTCGTATGACTGAGTCTCATTCGCATATGCTCATGCGAATGACCCAGTTTCATATGTTTACAACATATCATGTGTATTACATTAAGCCTAGACTATTCGACAAGCGACGGACACACTATATATGACAATATATGCTCCAACAATCCAGTGAAACTACCAGTGTTATCCACTTTAAGGTTGTTTTCTGCATTCTAGCGAAACTAGTATCATTGAACGAAAGTTCAACAGTGCTTGTGTGCATATTACAAGTGAAATTGTTGTCGAAAGTACCATTGAACGAAAGTTCAAGATTGTTTCGTGCGAAATTGTCGGTGAAACTAAGCAGTTTCAGGCATTTGGCTAGCGAAACTGCTGCCGAAATTGTCTGTGAAACTATGGCGACTCAGCGAAACTAGTTCTATCTGCCGAATTGTTTTGCGAAACTAATTCTTCCTCAGCGAAACTAGTATGCCAAATATGACTTCCCTCACCCTTTCAGATCTTGAGAGTGTAGCTCCCAACAGACCTCCGAGGCTTATAAACGGGGATAACTTCGAAGATTGGAAGAGATGTCTCAAAGCCTTTTTCTTCTACACCGACCAAAATCAATGGGAACTATCATTTCTGGTCCACACATACCAACTGTCACTGTTGCTGATGTTGTATCTCAAAACAAGGACCCAGCCACATTCAATGAGAAAGATCTAAAGCTGATTGATCGAGACCAGAAAGCTTTTGGAGCATTAACTCTCTGTCTTGCAACAGACATCTACAATCGATTCGCTGAGCATAAGAATGCTAAGTCACTCTTCGATACTCTGTGTTAGTTCTATGATTGTAACGATGAGCTAGTGAAGGATAAGAGTATTCAAGCTAAGAAGGAATTCAACTCCTTTGTTGGATACAAGAACGAGAGTCTCACAGATCTCACAAATCGTTTTCCGATAGTTTCAAGCACACTAAATAAATACGATGAAAAACTTTCCAATAGTGAGCAAGTAAACAGGTTGCTAGACTCTCTCCCACCTTAGTGGAGCCTACAGGTAAGAATGCTAAAGCAGGAAAGAGGTTTCACTGACTACAAGCTTATGGACATCATCAATAAGCTTAAATCCTTCGGGTTAGACATGAAGAGAAGGGAATTTAACCAAACCATGATGCCTACATTTGGTTTCACTCAAAATGCTGCATTATTATCTTCCGCTGCAAGCTTTCCAATGCAGGCATCTCATCAAGGCGGAGTGAATACTGGTGATTATTCTGGAGGTTGTGGTAGTGCTGGGAGAGATCAAGCTAACATGAAAGCAAATGTTGAAACTTCAGTTACATCCGAGACAATGGCTCTTTTTGGTATGTTTGTTCAGAGTTATGAAGCTTTAGTGGCGGGGGAGTTGAAAGGCAAAGGGATGATGATGGATGATATGTGTCAGGTGGACCCTGATGATTTTGAAGAGACTGACATTCAATGGCAAATGGCCATGTTGACACTTAGAGCACAAAGATTCATAGAGCGTACCGGAAGAAAGAATTTCGGAGGTCAAAGCTCTAACTCCAAACTGGGATTTGATAAGTCTAAGCTGAGGTGTTTTAATTGCAAACAGTTGGGACACTTCAAACGTGAATGTCCATTGCCAATCGTCACTGATCCTAGTAATTCAGGAGTTCCCCGACTAGTTTCAAGCGGGAGTAAAGAGGATATGAGTAACAAGAAAGAGACAGCTTTGATTTCTAATTTTTATTGGAGTGTTGAAGTTGAAGAACCGAGAGAAGAGATTAACCAAGCGCTGGTGGCTGAGATTGTGGAAGGAAAGAGGAAGGTGAATTGTGAGGATGAATTTGATCCATTCAAAGAACTTAGAGATGAAGCTGAAGTGTCTGTGAAGTTGAAGGAGGATGAGAGGGTGGAAGAAAGTAAAGTTGAGGAGATAAGGAAGGAAGGAAGTCAACCCACCAAGCGTTGTAATGGAAAAGATGATGCTGCTACCACTGTCGAGGAAAGCAAGTTGAGTAATCTGGTGTGCCAATGTGAGAAAGCCTTAGTAACAGTAAAGGTGGTGATGGGACTTGCTTATGAGGTAATTCAGGATTTGTGTTATTCAGCATGTAAAATCAGGTTATTTGGGATTTATAAAGATAAACGTTTATTAATTGATAATGAGAAAGATATAAAACGAATTAATGAGGAACTTAAAATAAACTTGTCTAAATATTTTGTTAAATTAAACGAGGCTTTGAAAGAAAATGATCACTTAAAACGAATAGTTTTGGAAAGAAATGTTTAGATTAACACTTTGACTGAAAGGGTTGCTCTTGCTGAATTTGAAACGAGCAAACTTCAGTCAAAGCTCGATAAATGGACAATATCGGGAATGAAGCATGATGATTTATGTAAATCTCAACAGGGGGCTAGGATTAAAACAAGATTGGGATATGAAAATGCTTAGGTTTATCCTCCTCCTAGTACTTACTGCTATTCTCCTATGCCTGTTCCTCATCCTTCTTATGATTTGATCAAAACAGATACTAACAGTATGTCTGCAGGTTTAGAAAGTGTGAACCTTAAGCACGTTTGTGAGGACTACGATTATGGACCGACTAGCGGGCTTGGATGCACTAGTCTTAGTACACCTGAATCTGAGCATCCTGTCTTAGATCATACATCTAGTTTAAATTCTATTTTCGTTTCTAGTGAATCTGTAATAGACTCTGTCTCATCGTGTTCTAGTGATGTTTCTATTTCATCTTTAAATTCTATGGATTGTAATGATGTTACCTTTTCTGATTGTGTTAATAGTGTGAATGATTCCACCGTAAAGAGTAACGAGAAAAATAAAACTAATTGTTTTGAAAAATTCTTTTCTCACCCTATTCCATCTTTTACCCCAATGAATATTTCTTTATCAAATGAAAGGGTAACGTCATCATCTGAAGCTAGTACAAGTGGTACAAGTACTATATGTATTTCAGATGACAATTCATCTTCCTTTGTAAATAACCATTCTTTTTCAAATAAAAATAGACATAGAGACATGTATTAGACTTACAGTGATGTAGATTCTAAATTTTCCGAATGTGATGAGGAAATATACATTGATAAAATCCCTTCCCCGTTACATAACAAACCCAGATTAAAACCACACTGTTTTAGGTGTGGTGAAGATGATCATGTAGTTAAACATCGTCTTGAGCTACATCATAGCCATGTTAATAGGAATTCATTTGGGAGTAGGTTGACAAAATTAGTTAATAATTTCTTTTGTAAGAAACATGTCTCTCCTAAACCCAAAGTTGTTCAAACTTGGGTTCCTGTTTCACCTGGTGAACCGGTTCTTTGATATTTTTGAAGGAGTCATCTACTAAAGTCATAAACAGTGTATGGAATGCTGATAGTGGATGCTCTAGACATATGACGGGGCTCAAGGACTTATTGACCAATTATCGGATAATAAATGGAGGTTATGTCACATTTGCTGGTGACAAGAAAGGAGGAAAAATGATTGGTCAAGGAGAAGTTTCCAACGGCTCTCTTACTTTAGAGAAAGTCAACTATGTACCTGAGCTTGCTTTTAATCTATTGAGTGTCTCTCAGATTTGTGATAAGGACATTCCGGTCTTGTTCAATTCCAATGAATGTCTCTTTTAAAATCTGAGATTTATATTACATATGAGATGGTACTAATGCGGGATCCAAGAAAGAATGATACATATCTTCTTGACATGGGTTCAAGGGAGTCAACGTCTACCGTCACCTGTCTTTTGTCCAAAGCTTCGACTTCTGATTCTTTCCTATGGCATCGCAGATTGGGCCACGTTAATTTGAAAAAATATAAACAAATTAGTTAAAAACAATCTTGTTGGGGGACTACCTTTAAAAGATTTCTCTGTGGTTGAAAATGTATGGCATGTGCCAAGGGCAAACAACAGAAACCACATAAGCCAAAACTCAAAAATAGCATATTTAATCTCCTCGAGTTGTTACACACTGATTTGTTTGGCCCAATCAGTGTTAAATCAATTGCTAAAAAATCTTTATGTCTTGTAATAATGGATGATTTTTCCAGGTACTCTTGGGTGAGATTTCTTTCCCACAAGGGAGAGGCTGCTACAGAGTTGCAGAAGTTAATTTTTTCAATCGAGACAATAAGCAAGAGGATGGTTATGGCGATCAGAAGTGACAACGATACTGAATTTAGAAATCACATCTTTGATTCGTTCTGTGCTGCTAAGGGAATTTTAAGACAGTTCAGTGCTGCGAGGACCCCTCAGCAGAATGGTGTGGCTAAACGAAAGAATCACACCCTCATTGAAGCTGCTCGTACAATGTTGATTGAATCCTCCTTACCCATCATCTTTTGGGCTGAGGCGGTGAATTGTGCTTCATATGTTTCATAAGAGAAAGCCTTTAATTGACTTCTTTCGACCATTTGGCTACTCGTGCACTTTATTGAATACACAGGCGTAGAAGAAGAAATTTGGTGTGGTGTCTGATGAATGTTACTTCGTCGGCTATTCTTCTTCTTAAAAAGCTTATCAGGCATATAAGAAGAGAACACATATTGTTTAAGAGTCCTCTATGTTGATTGGCAGGAATCTAATTCCTTCGATGTTCGATCTGATCCAGCATGGTTCTTTGACTCCGATACAGTGTTTAAATCTTTTAGTCTTCAAGTTTTCAACGATGATGCGTCTTTCTCTAATGTTCAAACAAATATCATTCCTCCAACTCCATTACCTGTCATTCCTCAAGACCCTCCCACCATATCTGCAAACAATGCTACATCAGTTGATATTGCATCTTCTTCATCATCATTTGACCTTCCACCTCCACCTGTTTTTGCATCTCTTTCTTCATCACCTACATCTACCTCATCATAGCCAGTATCACCCACCTCTACAATTGACTCTACCTTACCATCAACCTCACCTTCATCTACCCATCAACAACCCATTAGCCAACCATCTTCAAATACCCTACCCATGCCCACTGATTTCGAAACCTTGAAAGATAATCCACATGATAACATCATAGGATCTATCACCGATGGAGTTCGGACGCGGAGTCAATCGGTTTGATTAACATTTGCCTATTCTCTTGTTTTATATCCTAAATCGTCCCGAAAAATGTTCATGCAGCTCTTCAGGACCCTAGTTGGGTTGAACAATTAGAGATGCAACAGTTTAGGAAACTCAAAGTCTGGATCCTAGTTGATCTTCCTCTAAACAAATGCCCAATTGGCACGAAATGGGTGTTCAAAAACAAACCTGATGACCGTGGCATTATGGTAAGAAACAAGTCCAGATTGGTGGTCCAGGGCTTTGCTCAAGAAGAATGGATAGACTACACTGAAGTTTTTGCTCATGTCGCCCGTCTTGAAGCCATCCGAATCTTTCTTGCTAATGCCGCCCACAAACAGTTCAAAGTCTATCAGATGGATGTCAAATGTGCGAATTTCGACTTACATGCATATACTAATAGTGATTCTAATGGCTGCAGATTAAACAGAAAGTCGGTTACTAGAGGTTGTCAATACTTGGGAAATTGTCTGGTCTCATAGCAAAGCAAGAAACAGACCATTGTTTCTCTTTCTACGGGAGAAGCAGAATACATTGCTGCCTCCAGTTGTTGTTCACAAGTGCTCTGGATTCAGCACTAGATGATTGACTATGGGATCATCTTTCTCCATACACCGTTGTTCTAGTACAACGAAGCAGCCATTGGCATCGCCAAGAATCCTATTCATCATTCCCGAACCAAGCACATCGAGACACGGATTCATGCGATCCGTGATGCTCAGGAAAAGGGTTTTATTGATATTATTCCCATTGACACCAAAAATCAAAAAGCTGATCTTTTCACTAAAACATTTGATAAACCTCGTTTTTATGAATTGATCTCTATGTTAGGTTTAATATCATTTTAAAACCCATTTTCCTTCAAATTATTTTATGTACATATTGTTTATACTTCTTTCTTTATTTTCTTTCTTTTCTTTTTGTTCTGTCAGCTCCATCGTTCTTCATCATTTTTCACATAAAAAATGAATATAATATAATAAAAAAATATTCTAAAAAAAATATATATAAAAAATATATATATATGAATGATAAGTGACATATAGTCAAATAAAAATTTCTACATATTGCTCATTTGTAGAAATTTTGGGGGAGAATATGTATTAAATGTTCTTCTTGTTTTCCTTCGCATAATAAAATGAGAAGTCTGGATGATATAAAGGAGGTTAATAGTATTGAGTGGGATATGCGTGATAGGTTCAGCAAGAAAGCAAAGTAAACAGTAATCTTGTAGCTTAATTAATAGAGCAAGAAACTTGATAAGTCAGATAATCCCCTTGACATTTTTGGCTTTCACAAAGTTTCATGTCCATTTTCAAAAAGGGTTGAGAACGTGATATCTCTTTTTTGACTTATTCTTATCTAAAGTATCTGTGCGTCAAAACATTCCACCCTATCTCAAAAAGCTATACGCTTTTTCATCTTTGTATCTAAGATGCTCCTTGTTGTATTCAATTTGGTGCTTATCTCCTCTTCTATGTGTGAACATTGACCTGGAGTGATGATCTCCTCTGTTGTACGATAGTACTGACCTGGAGCTCTTGTCGGCACAATATGATGATCTTCTTTGTTATACGTAAGTATAGACCAGAAGCTCTCATCTGTAAGACTCAATTGATCAACTCCTCTGTTATACTTAAGTATAGACATGGAGTTCTCATCATTTGATGTCTATAAGGGCATTGCTTCTTTTATAATAAGATCTATGTTACTTCTGAGAGGAAGAGTCATGCAGAGCGTGTCATTTGTTCAATACATCATGAGGACAGGATAAGTTTCTTTGCCAAAATGTCTGTGGGGACTGGGTCATTTAATGTTTTCTTTAAATAGAACCAAAACATGATAATAGTAGCTAAGGTGCACTTGTTGAAACGAAGAAGGCATGGACTTAAAAGGACGAGTATATCAGCAATCCCGCCAAACTTTGACTCTCCAGAAGATCTTTTCAGCTTTGGTTCATATCCTTTATATGTTAGATTTGTTATAAATATTATTCGTGAAGAATGGTGAGGTTCGGGGACAAATTTCTTGATTCTTTTTTTTGTTTACTTTGTTTTAGTTACTTTGTTTTAAATTTAAATTTACATTTATTTTATCTTATTTAAAGAAGAGAAAACAAAATTAATATTTTTTTTAATTTTTAGGTTTTCAGCGAAATTATACTTTCGCTGGTAGTTTCGCACAGCGAAACTGTAGCTTCATTGGTTCTTTCACACGTTGCATTGCCAGTTTCGACCAGAGTTTCGCAAGGCGAAATTACATCTTCGCTGGGCGAAACTATAGTTTCGCTTTTTCGACACTATAGTTTCTCTTTCTGCGAAACTATATGCTATATAACTCAATTTGCAAAATTGTTTTCTCATTTTCGCACATTCGAGGGTTTAGCCGTTTTAGGGTTGTTCCGTGAGTTTTCATGCGATATTGCGTTCCTATGCTTTTGATTCTTGTTTGACCGTTGATTCATGTTCGCAAGTGAGTTTCGAACTCAGGACAGTAGATTAATCTAGGTTTAACGTCAACATTGTGCGTTTATTCAATTGTGACTCTTCGGTACCTTCGCATTTCTTACTGTGAAAGTATTGATAGTCCAGCGAAACTGAACGAAAGTTCATGGTTTTTCAGCGAAACTATGTAGTCATGCTGTCCGAGCGAACTTAATAGTTTCGCATGGTAAACTTTAGTTTCGCTACGCCGAAACTATAATTTCGGCCAGTCAAAACTACTTCACTGTCTTGCCGAAACTAATAAATAATTGCTGCCGCAATTACTCTTTCGCTTGCCTAAATTAAAAATTCATACTGCGAAACTATAATTTCGGCTAGCGAAATTAATTTGTTTTTTGTTTAATTTTAACTTTTTCTTATTTTTCTTTAATATTAATGTTTAATATACCATTCTAATGCGTTTCATCTGGTTTTCAGATTAAATGGCGAATCTAAAGTTTGATGAGAGGAACAACATAACTGCCATTTTGGACGACACTCATCCGAAAGTGCTGGCTTGGCTTTAGAGACTACATACGTTGTTGCAGAGATCTCCAATCCCTACGTGGTCTCACATTACACCACTATATATGACTTACACATCAGAGATTTTTGGCGGACGGCTGAGTATGATACGAGAGGCAATTCAGAGAGGAATAGCGAAATAGTAGCTAGGTGATGGAGAATGAGTTGTGTTGGATCTAGAAAGGCGGTGGTGCAACCAAAACCAAATCACTTAGAAGATTTCGATAAAACAATAAAGGACTTCCGAAGCTAAGTGGGAACTGCATGGCGTTTTCTCAAAAGCCATATAGTTGACCATACTTTAATCCACTGTATACCTTTTTATGTTAGTACAGTTGCCATCTTTAGTTGGTGACAAAAGGTAAGTCATGGACATGTCATGACTACCATATCTTAGATAATACTTTATCTAAGATACTTAACTTTAGCATTGTAGTATATGCTTTAGTCTTAGGTTCCAGTAGTATCAAAGTAATATCGGCTGTACGATCTAGTATATACAGTTTCTCATTGTAACTCATGTATCATGCTTGTAAGAGTCTTGTAATATCTTGAGTTGAGAAGTAATATATACAAGTGCCTTGAAAATTATTTTTTTGTGTTCTTGTACTTATTATATTATTATCAACTCTTGTAAAAGACTCACTTCATCTGATTTGAGTGTTTCTATAAGCGAGTTTTAGAAAAATCCAAGGGTTTAGGTTTAAGTGACAAATCTGATCCTTCAATTGGTATCAGAGCTTTTTAGGCTCTTGATTGTGAGATCTTACCATCCTAATCAACCTGTTTTTCACTCTCCTTATACCTCACTCAAAATGGCCCTCAACAAAATCTGAAATAGAGATGGGGACAATGACCCAAGCATCCATCATCACCCCTGAAAACTTCAGGTCCTGGAGCAGAAGAAGAATGGAAGGTTCACGGCTTCATCAGGTATCAAGACAACAAGATGTGGCAATCAATTGTCAATGGCCCGTATAAGCCAAAAGTAGCTGGTGGAAACGGTGCCATGATTGAGAAAGCTGTTCAAGTTTATTCTGATGAGGACCGGAAGAAGCTGGACATCTACAGCAATGCTATGACTGTTCTCATGACTGCAATTCCTAACTCCATCATGGTGGGGTTTGAGCATTGCAAGTCTGCCAAAGAACTGTTTGATGCGCTTGCTCAAATGTACTCAAGCTCAAATGACTCCAAGAAGGACTCACTGAAGCACCAGTTCGAGAACTTCACCTATATTGGTGGAGAGACTCTTAGCCAGCAATATTTCAGGCACATGGATCTCATTTCTTCCCTTCAATCTGTGGGAATTGCTCATGAACTCAGAGACCTTACAAGAAAGTTCATGAGTGCATTACCCAATGAGTGGACATTCTACTATGTCTCTATCAAGAGAACAGAGAATCTGAATACACTCACCATGACCGAACTTTATGGGATCCTTGATGGATACCGTTTGGAAATGGAAAGTAAGAGGGGCCATCAGACAAGCAGACCCTTGAGTCTTCCTGCTAGCAACGCTTTAATGGTTGCTGAAGGCTCAGGAATCTCCCAGCCTCAACAATACCTGACTTACACCCAGCAGCCATCTTGTTCTTCTGGGCCATACATCATATTTCCTGAGACTCCAAGGTCTCAACAAGCTCAGCAAAGCTCCTTTCAGGACAGCTGTGCTTTTGTCTCAGGAAGTGGACACTCAAATGATTATCAATATTTCTTTGATGATCTAGAGTGTTTCAGCCCGGATGTCGTGGAGTACGTGGACATAGTCCAACAAATGGCTCTTCTAAAGTACAGAGCAAATAAGTTTTTTAAGAGAACTGGAAGGCAATTTCCCCAAAACCCAATCAACAGCAAATTTGGGTTTGACAAAACCAAGGACAAATGTTATAACTGTAACCAACTTGGTCATTTTACAAGGGAATGCAAGGCTCCCAAGTCCAACCCGGGAACCCACAGGCCTCCACACATCCCTCTACACCAAAGCCCACCGGAAAGTCAACATAAACAGCTGCAATGGCTCAAGAAGTTGACTGGAGCTTCATGGTATAGGATATGACTCCTTCTCAAGCACTCATGGCCGGAACATATGAAAATAATGTATATGAACATCTCTGTATTCCTGCCTGTATTGCTAAGGTTAAATTGTATCAGGACTAGAATATGGAGATTAAATCTGATATTGAGTCTTTAAATGTTTTAAAATCTGACTTTAAAAGGGCTGAATCTGACTACCAAAGAAAAATTGAGGAGTTAGAGAAAACTGTGTCCCTATTAAAACATGAACACACAAACTATAAGACTCAGATAAAGGATTTAATATCCAAATTGATTGAGGCTTAAGCCCAGCTTGTCACAGCTGAGGCTCAAGCCAGGAACTATGCTATTTCCGAGCAAAACTTCCAAGCCATTCTTGCATCATCCTCTCACTCAAAACTTTGTTACCAAAACAAAGGTGGGTTGGGAACCAATGAAATTGCTCCACCACACTCTTATGAGTCTATAAGACAACCAAGGTGTGGTACTGAAGAGCAAGAGGTTCCATCTGCTGACCCACCTTCTCATGAGTCAAAGAATGATGCAACTATGGAGACCATCACAGGGAAAACCAGGTAATTATGCCCTCCCCTGCAAATGATGATCAAACCCTGACCACCAAAGCCAGAAGAAGCAGAGCTAAGGCAGCCAGAAAAACTGCCAAGAAAGTGGCTGAGTCCAAGCTAAAGATAGACCCAAAGCAAAAGGGTGTATTCATCTCAACTGGATTCCAGGTGGTTGGAAACTCTGATTCAGGGAAGGGGTGTAGTACCAGCACTCCTGGCCTACCAAAGGATCAGAAGTTAAAGGGAAAGGTTGATGATGAAGAGAAAAGGAACAAGAAACAGCAATCCACAAGTTCACAAAAGATTAACATTGCATGCATAATGTGTGGTCTGCAAAACCATATGGCCAAAGATTGTTACTACAATCCTGCTAGCACACATTATGCAAATAATGTTAAAAAGGAAGGAGTCAGGGAAGGTTTCTCATTTGGACCATATCAAATGGTTCAAGTGATGGAAAAGGGAAAGGTTGTTTCCAAAGCAAGGCTGCTTTAGGAAGAAGATTCTTCTTTCGAAAGGAAAAAGGCTTCGGAAGCTAAAGCTGTCAAGACTCAGAAGAATAAAAGAGTCCTGTTAGGACCTGGTATTTGAACGAAATACCTAGTGATTAGCGTGTAAACCAGATCAAATAGTGCGGAATCCTATTTGATTGGCGATCCAATCAATGAGAACACACGAAGTATCAATCAAGAATTGAAACTAACGTTAGAAGTCGATTGGGAATCGATCTAATGTGTTCTGTGAACTTGGAACCGAATTGGGAGGCTTCTGGACGGCTAGGGTACGTCTGGAGTCGTAATGGTATGAATGCTTACGTTTTTCCACGATTTGGGTTGTATTTATAGGTTAGTATTGTTCATTCGGGCGACTGAACCATAAGTATGGTTCAGTCGTGCGATTGAACCATGCGGTTGATTCATCCGCACGACTGAGTGTTCAGTCGTGCGATTGAGCCAATCTTATGTGTCAATCATACGACTGATCCAGTCTCCTGGTTCAGTCGTGCGACTGAGTCAATCGTATGAAGTTATTCATGCGTGTGGTCCATTCGCATGGGCCATTCGCATGAGAACTTCATTAAGTTAAGTTTGAATGTATTAATTAGTATAACATTATGTGTAACCATTCAAACAATCACAAACCTAATTAACCAATTCAATATTGACTCATTAATGAAATATTAGACATGACAAATCACAAACAATCAATATCATTTCATTAATCATTTCAAATTACATCAGAATCAGATAAACAAGATCTATTACATTTCATATCATGATCTAGGGACATACATGCATCAACAAACTCCCCTTGGACCTAGATCTCTCTAATCTCTTGTTTTCTGCATAACCTCCTTGTATTTCTTGTACTTCTCCTCTTTTGTGACTCCCGCGTGAATCTCAAACGCGAAGCAGAGTCGTATAACGTTCTGGAACTGGAGGGCTTGTACAATATCTTGCGTATCATAGAACAGTGGCCACTTGTATAAAGTATAGACATCATTAGCCGACAAGTTGGTAAGCCACATTGGGTCGAATACCCTGATCGTATCCATTTGGCCCTCTTTGCTTAGGACTATGACCGCTTCTGCTGTTCTCCAATCGTAGTACCACCACTTAAAGTGTGGAGTGAAGTCCTGTGGCATTTCCCTGAGTGGGATTCTTGACATTGTGCATGGAGGACTCCACTTCAACACTATCTTGGGCTTGCCAGTAATGGCATCAACCTCAGACCTTCTGATATACCTAGTAGGCTGTTGGGGTCTGAAGTTAACCCATCTGGTGTGGTACTCCTTCTTTAGGGCAGCCTCAAACCAGCCTGACATCTTCCTCGGGTCAGCATACAAAAGCTTTAGCTTGGCCAGCTGGTTGAGCTCAAAACCTGGTAGAGTCTTCAGATCATGTGGGAATCTGAAGTACTCTATGCCTGTTCCCTCTTAACTGCATATACGTTAAGATCCTCAAAATACGCCCATGCTATGATCCTGCCAGACACCTTGTGATGTTTCTTGACTCTGTAGTGTTTGGTGTAGGCATCCTGTTTCGGTGCAACACGTTGGGCTCTAACTTCTTCAAAACATGCAGCCCACTCAGCCTTTCGAATGTCGACATCATCATTTGAGGCTTGGGCCATTCCTTCTGCTTTCTCTGTTTCTTGCTCCATCTTGTTCAACACCTCAAAAGTATCGTTGACGAGGGATTCACCCAGATTGGGGACCACATTTCCCTCATTGTCAGCATACTGAGGGTAGTGCTCGGCAGTGACATCTTCAATCTCGACTTCATCAACATCGTTGAGCTCTTCGTCATTGGTCGAGTCACATGTCGGAGCATCTTTCACTATCTCATCTGTATTGAGATTGAAGATCTCTGCGAGTTGCTCGTTTGATAGGTCGTGAATTATTTCCCCTTCTTCAGGGGTATAACTCATTGACCTCCTTACGATCCCTTGCAGATCAAGAATCATTGTGAACTGAGTTTTGACCTGCTGAAAGGGAGCAACATCAAACTCATCCCTTTGGTAATTTGGATCTGTTTGATTTAAACATTCAACACATAAACTATTAGTAATTAATCAAAACAGAAATGTATTAACATTAATATAAACATTTAATACATAGATTTCAATACATGATTCCAATACAAAAGTAATTAAATACATAAACATCTAGTCTTTACTTTTGTCCTGGATCATCGTCTCGTCACTTGGTGGAGCAAAGGAAGAAGCTGGTTGGTCTTGTCTGTTCTTTGACCTCCTCTCTTGACCTGAAGCAGAGGCAGATGCAGCTGCATCCCCTCCTTATGCATCATCATCATCCTTCTCCTCTGTCCTTTCTCCTTCGGTTTCCTCATCCTCCTCTGTATCATCCTCATCATCATCTTAATCATCATCATCACCATCATCTCCGTCCCCCTCCTTGATCTTCAAGGGCTCCTCCTTAGATCCCTTGAGCTTTAACATGATTGTCTTCTTCGCCTCCTCCAACTCCTCTATCTTCTTAGTGGATGTGACACTATGTGCTTGGAGTTGGGCTATCTCATGGCTCTTAGCAGCCATCTGTTGGGCCTGCTCCTCAATAACTCGAGCCTGCTCTGCAATCTGGTGAGATTGTGCAGCAGTCAGGTCAGCAAGCTGGCGGATCTGAGCCGCCTTCTCCTCATCTGCAGCTAATAGGCGCATCACCATCCGGTTGAGCGCAGACAGTTGTTCCTCTACCCCAAGTGGAGGTAGAGGTGATCCATAAGTATGAGAGGGATGGGCTGAGGGTCCAGCTTGGTGGGTAGTGGTGGTGGTGGTGGCTGTAGTGAAGATGGGTCGGTCAAATGGTGGAGGTGATGTGGGAGTGAAAGGTATGGTGGTAGATGGAATCTGTACAGTGATGGGAGGTGTGGTGGTGGTGGCTGTGGTGGCTGTGGTGGCTGTGGTGGTGGAGGGTATGGCTGTGGAAGTGGTAGTGGTGGTGGTAGCAGTAGTGGCTGTGGTGGTAACGAAGGTCAAACGTCGCTTCTTCTTCTTCTGACCATGGGGCTGAGCCATCCTCTTCCTCCTCGTCCCCGTTGAGGTGGATGCTCCCCCCTACAACCCTGCTAGCTGACCCCGGTGCATAACTCGGGTCAGTAGCTGTCTCTCCGGAGTCTCTTGGGCGTTTACCAATCGCCCTTAGCCCATATTCTGTGGGAACAACTTTGCTTCCCACAGTACATGTGAGGGGCTCCTCGTCCGACTCCTCTTCCTCCACATCAGGAACAAAATCCTGATGGAATCCAACTGCCTCGGCTACGTCTCCAGCTGGGGCAGACACTGGAGGTATAACATTAGAAGCAGTGCCTCTCGGTGGAGTAGGCATATCATCCCCAGCGTCCCCACTATCGTCGTCATCTGAATCGTGCTCTGGGAGCAGTAGCGTCTCATCATCAGAATCACTATCCTCATGACGCCATTTGCGTCTCCCCGGCGCTACATATCTCTCGTTTGCCAGGTGGCCAATCAACCTCTTAACCTGGGGCTTCACCTGCTTGCCCCTATACACCCTCATACGACCTAAAGTCGTGTCATCCATGATCTCCAAAGCAACTGCATCATGACTCTCCTTGGGTAGAAGTGGCAGCTTCTCGTTGAAGATCAGCTGAAGGAACCTGGGGTACATACAAAATCCTTCCTTCCCCTTTGCCTCCAGGTTCTCCACCAAATACGAGAAAATCATACTAGAAAAGCTGAAAGGGTGGTTCAGCACTAGTGCCACGTAGGCATTCTGAATCTGGTCTGATAGGTCATCGAACCCACCCCTTCTCGAAGCAATGCACTTAAGGATCACATGCGCCAAGTACTTGTACTAGGGGCACAGGTTGCTCTTGTTGAGCACACCCGAGTTTATGTCCCCAGCGTACTTGATCCTCAGAAAGCATCCTCAGACAGTCAATGGATGTAATCTGGTGGGGTGATCAGCATCGTCCCCAAACTCAAGAACTCTCTGGATGTCTGCAGCAGTAACCTCGATATCGTGACCCAGAATAGAGCTCCGAATACTGTAGGGCTCACGAGAACGATCCACGGAGGCATTCTCCCAGAATGCCTGGTGTAATGATCTGTAGGGCGTGCAAGGTGTAGATATAGCCTTATGTATCCGGGAACGTCTAAGGAAAGCTATAATCTCTTTGAACTCGACCTCGTTTCGAGTAGTATGATCCAAATGAGCATAGATGTTGTGCTTTGGATTAATGGATCATCTATCCGCCTTTTGCCTGAAACACAAGACACAGAACCATTAGTACATAATACATCAAAATTCAGTTCTAACTGTAATGTTTAAATTCATTCTGATTCATTCGTGCGAATGAATCATGCGACTGAAGTCAGTCGGTTGTCCTTTCATGCGACTGAGCTCATTCGGTTGAATGTGACATGCGACTGAGTTCAATCTGCTGACTGAGTCTGCGATTGGTTCAGTCGGCCGACTGAGCTCATTCGCATGGTTCATTCGGCCGATTGACCCAATCGCAAGATTCAATCGTGCGATTGGAGTTCATCCGGACGACCAGTCGCCTGTCCTACAGTTCAGTCGCCTGTGTTTCGAATCTTGATCAAAACAAGTGATATAACATGGTTTACCGGTTCAATAGACTCGCAATCTCGTTACTAATAACCTATTAAACTTAATTTTAACATTTTGCATAGTTTAGGTAGGTTATTAGGTCATTTATAGTCCGTGTTCTTGTTTTCATTCGAATAACACCAAATTAGGGTTCCCTCGTTCAGATTTCGGTGAGATAGATCTTCAAACTACCTGTATAGACACCAGCGAATGTCAGAGAATCAATATCAAGATGAAAACAAGGTCTAATGAAATTTTGGCAAAGTAACGGTATAGAGTGTGATTTGGGAGCGATTGGATGTGATGAGTGAAATGTGATCGACTGTGCCCTTTAAATACTGAATCTGAGCTCAATCGGCCGACTGGCCTCATTCGCTCAGTTCATTCGGGCGACTGAGGCTCAATCGTGCGATTGGCCCAGTCAGTCGCATGTAGTTGGCCGACTAAGGTTCAGTCGGTCGACTGACTCAATCGTGCCCTTTCATTCGCACCTTCAGTTAACCGATTGAGTCTCAGTCGGTCGACTGACTCATTCGCCCCCTTCCATTCGGTCGAATGGATCATTCTGATAAGCCATTCGGATGAATGGCTCAGTCTCATGTCCAGTCGTGCGAATGGGATCCATTCGCATAGTTGGTCCATACTCATGGTCCAATCGTGCGAATGGGTCACACTTAGTAAATTTTCTGCCATTCTGAACAATTTACATTTAAAACCCTTTTAACTTTTGAAATTAACATTATGAGCTTTTGATCATCTCAGACATGATCATTTTAACTTGAAAACCATTTGATCACCTCAGACGTGATCCTCTTAAACAATTTAGTCACCTCAGACGTGACTGTTTTATACACTTTGTCACCTCAGACGTGACTGTTTTAAACTTTGAAAAATCATGTGGTCATCTCAGACATGACCCTTTTAGTTGAGTTGATCCCTTACTGATTTTCATGATGTAGTCCGACAAACAAACAAACTAAAACGACTAACTAACTTAGAAAATTAAACTAAAGAATAAAAATAAGACTTGTTTTTGGCTTTTTGTGAGAGATAAATCCTAAGATGGATATCTACGGGATTTGGTTCCGGAATTGGCAGCTTCAACTTAGATTGACCACACCTGGACCAATTTAATTTCGGAATCATACAGGCAAGTCCAATCATTTGGGACTTGTTATCAAAATCTTTTGCTGCTCAATTCTTGGTTTTCATCCAGAGTCGTTAGCAACTTTAGGAAATCATACTGGAACTCTTAGATTACCACATTGATTTGAACTTTCAAGAATTACAGCCACAATGATTGTCAATATGTTTGTCCACTTAAATCCATACACAAAGTTTTGACACAAACTGGTGATAGTTTTAGGTTTAATTATTTCAACTAACATTTGTGGATCCCACACTTATATGGTAATCAACATTCCTCAGGAGCTTTTGAGCGGTCTACGGGTATTTTTACACGAAGAGACTATTCTTAAAGCTTTCAAAGAGAAGCCAGTCCTCAGGTCAGTGCCATCGCACAGCAGAGAGGCGGCAAACAACAATGAATTCTAGAATATCTAGGTTATGCTTATCCTCAGGTCAGTGCCATCGCACGGCAGAGAGGCACACAACCTATCTCCTTGTTAGAGCAGCTTAATTTTATTTTGCACAAAATGCACCAACACCATAAGTCATTAGCTTGATTGCATTTGTCTTTCATTTTTTTCGTGCTTTGCTCTATTTATGGTCATCCGCAGACATTTGTGGCGTTTACATGCTCATTACCCCTTATTGGAATATTGTTGATTGTGTTAACTAGTGATAAGATGGAAGCCCACAGTCAATTGAACAACTTAGTTTTATCTTGAGATCACCAGTCATGTCTAATCATCTATTGTGTTGAATCTACCGACATATTATTTGTGGTCTAGCAACCTCTAGGTCTACTCTCGTTGTGTTACCTTAGGAGTTACCAATTTTTCTATCATCTTCCCTTTTATATTGCTTAGACTACACAGACTTATACTTTGAATTTTTGCATCTTTTCTGAATTAAATTTTAAAGTCCCTCTTGATTTGTTCCTGTGTACTATCATTTTCCAAAGGGTTTGAATCGGTATCACAGATACGATCTACCTTATATCAGCTTTTAAGTCTCTTAGAAATTCTCTTACTGGTACCGGAAATACTGTTTTAGAGGGGATACCGGTTCAAGGAAATAATTTGCCTTGTTCGAATGAGATGATTTTACGTGGAAATCCTTTGATTATTGAGGGGGTACCGGTTCAAGGAGATCACTACCCACTCCTTCTCCCTCGTTTTCTATTTTTTATTTATTTTTATTTATTTTTATTTTTTAATGTTACTTGCTGACTTATTCTCCCCCTAAAATACTAAAATCATAACTGGTTTAATTATTTTAGGATTTTAATAAACAGCAAAATAACATGAGTTTAATTTAAACAAACTAAAATAAACAAATAAAATAAAATAAAAAGGAAAATTTAACTAAGCTACATCGGACTACACATGATCATCATCAGGAATAACGTCACTTTTCTTTTTAACTCCGTTGACCTCTAGAAAATATTGAAAACGTGGTTTATCAAAGGCTTTAGTATAGAGGTCAGCGCGTTGAAAATAAGTATTAATTTTTACCACAGCAATTAAGTTCTTTTCAGAACAGCCTCTTATGAAATGGTATTTAATACCGATATGTTTGGTCTTAGGATGTTGGACCGGATTTTTAGTTACTGCAATTGCAACAGAGTTATCAACAAAAATAGGAGTAGAAGAGAACTTTAAACCGTAATCCCGCATTTGCTGTTGAATCCAGATGATTTGTGAACAACAACTTGCAGCAGCAACATATTCGGCTTCACAGGTTGACAATGCAACCGATGTCTGCTTCTTACATTGCCAGGTAACTAATCTTCTCCCAAAGAATTGACACCCTGCAGATGTAGACTTGTAGTTCATCTTACAGCCCCCGTAATCCGAGTCACTATACGCCGTGAGCTCAAAGTCATCATCATGAGGATACCACAACCCAAGTGTGGGTGTACCCTTCAGATAACGAAATATCCTCTTGACCCCGATCAGATGGTTGACCTTAGGCTTAGCCTGATATCTAGAACATAAACATGTAGCATACATTATATCAGGTCTTCAGGCAGTGAGATACATGAGGGATCCAATCATTCCTCGGTACATCGTGGCGTCCACTAGATCCCCATTTTCATCGGGTGCTATATCGTGATTGGTAGCAAGTGGAGTCCCAGCAGCAGAAGCATTCTCCATGTCAAAACGACTGAGAATGTCTCCTACATACTTGGTCTGATGTTGAAAGATCCCATTTGGAGTCTGATCCACCTGTAATCCGAGAAAGAACTTCATCTCCCCCATAGCACTCATCTCAAACTCTTTCTTCATAATTGCTTCAAACTCTTTGCATAACTCTTCGTTCTTTGAACCGAAGATTATGTCATCGACATAGATCTGTACGAGCAGTAGGTCGCCATCTTTTTCTTTGATGAACAGCGTGCAGTCAATGACTCCCCTGCGAAAGTCGTGTTTCACAAGATGAGTCGAGAGTTTCTCATACCAGGCTCTTGGAGCTTGATGAAGCCCGTATAAAGCCTTGTCGAGTTTGTAAACTCTATCCCGATGATAAGGATCTTCAAATCCCTCGGGTTGACTGACATAGACTGTTTCTCTGATTTCTCCATGAAGGAATGCACTCTTCACATCTAATTGGTAGACTCTAATCTTCATGTACGATGCATAGGCAAGGAAGATACGAATTGCTTCCATCCTTGCCACGGGTGCAAACACCTCATTGTAGTCAATTCCCTCGACTGGCGAAAACCCTGAACCACCAATCGAGCTTTGTTCCTGATAATGACCCCTTGGTCATCCTTCTTGCATTTCAAGACCCATTTGGTGCCAATGACTTTAGCACCTTTAGGTCTATCAACCAGAGTCCATACACCTAACTTCTTGAACTGAAGAAGTTCTTCTTGCATGGCACTCACCCACACCTTATCATTTAGTGCATCACTGACATATTTTGGCTCAAACTGCGAGATAAAACACCGATAAGCACCATCATGAATATATCCCTTCTCCATAACTGAGGCGTAATCAGCTGAGTATAGCTGATTTCGGGTTTGTACTCCTGATCTGACATCCCCAATGACATTGTCTGGGGGATGATAGACGTTTAGTCGTGATCCTGGAGTAGTGGGAACAACTACCTCAGAGCCAAGATTATGAACATTTGGTTATGCATCTGAGGTGGTTGGAGTTTGAGGTTCCGAAGTCGAAGGTGCATCACTGGTAGATGCTTGTGGACTTTCAGGAACTGGAACCTGTTCCTCCTGACTGTTCTGGTCATCTTCTTCAGCTTCATCTTCAGAGGAGGAGTCACTGTCATCGACTACTCCCCCTGACTGAGTAGATGATTCTCCCTATGAGCTAGATGGTGTATTCAAGATATCATACATAATTCTAGTAGCAAACTCGTCATCCGAGGGAGAGAGTGGGATGTTGAAGGACTTGAAGAATCCATTATAGTCGAAAAAGTAGGCGGGTCCTTTGCCAGTAGGTGGTGTGGTATATCTCTGATTGTCAACATTACACCACACTTCTACTAGACCCGTTGAGTTGTTGTAAACTCGCTTGTTCGGTATGTTGTATCCTAGAAAGATTCCTTCATCCGCCTTCTCGCTGAATTTACCTTCTTGTGTCTTTTTCAGAAGTGTGCACAGCGCGCCAAATGGTTCGAGATACTACAAATTCGGTTTGCGTCTTTGTAGTAGCTCGTAACATGTCTTTCCGTGGCGCTTGACTATCAGAACTCGATTCAGTGTATAACATGCATTCGCCACTGCCTCATTCCAGAATTGGATAGGCAGTTTCGAGTCTACCAGCATAGTCCGTGCTCTCTCTATCAAGCTTCTGTTCTTTCTCTCAGCAACGCCATTCATCTGAGGCGTGTAGGCAGAAGTGAATTGATGCACAATTCCCTTTCCTTGCAGTAAGCCTCCATCCACTGGTTCTTGAATTCCGTCCCGTTGTCTGAGCGTACTTGTCTAACCTTCAGCTTGTAGAGAGATTCCAGTGTGGTTACTAACTCCTTGAATGACTCAAATGTTTCTGATTTGGACTTCAGAAACATTACCCAAGAGAACCTTGAGTAGTCATCAGTGACCACAAAACAGTACAAGTCGCCTGCAATGCTCTTTTACTGACTGGACCAAACAGATCCATGTGAAGAAGTTCAAGAGGAAGTTCTATTGAATGAACTTTCTTTTCTTTATGAGACTTCTTTGTCTTTTGCCTTTCTTGCAAGCTACACAAAAATCAGGAAGCTGGAAGTTCTTGACATTAACTCCTCTCACAAGATCCTTCTGAATCAAGTGATTCATCTTCCTTTGACTAATGTGTCCCATTCTCCTATGCCAGGAGATGGAATCCTTCTCAGTAGCTTTAGATAGAAAGCACTGAACCTCATGATCCGTTGTAGAAGCTGTTGACAGATCCAAAACATAAAGGTCTTTATATCTTGAAGCAGTCATCAGAACTTGGTCCTCTGGGATCACGTAGTCTTTCTTGAGCACGTAACACTTCTTGTTGTCGAAGATGACTTTAAATCCTTTATCACAGATTTGGGAAACAGAAAGTAAGTTATTTTGAAGTTGTTGAACGTAGTTCACCTTATCAAACTTAACTTTCTAATTTCCCACTTCTCCCTGAGCTGTGATATAGCCTCCCTTGTTTCCAGCAAATGAAACATGCCCTCCTTTTATTTGCTTGACATTTGATAAAAGGACCTTGTTTCCTGTCATGTGCCTGGATGCTCCGCTGTCTACAATCCACGTGTTTGTCTCAGCACTGTAGCGAACACCCTGCACATACAATGTAAAGGTTTAGTTTAGGTTAGGAACCCAAGCCTTTACTGGCTTGGGTTTCCCAGAGGCATCACACATCATGAATTCAACCCATTGACCCTTAGAGGGTGAGGGTAGCTCAGGTTCCTTCTTGTCATCATTATCAGACACACAGGATGACTTCTCTTTCCATAAGCCAGATTTGTGCAATGCCTGTTTGTGATAAACAGTTGACTGGCTAACGGGTTGAACTTTAGGTTCACTAGTTCTTCTAGGTGGAGTTAAAGAACTCCTCTTAGAAGACCTAGGCTTTGAATCCTGAAGTTCAATCTTCTTCCTAGGTGTCTGATAGTAAGGACAATAGGAAGCAATGTGTCCACACTCTCCACAGTTGTAGCACGACCTACTATCAACTTTATGATTAAACTTTCTTTGTGGAGACGTGTGTGACACTCTAGTAACATCACTCACTTTAGGTTTTGACTCTGGTTCTTTTGATGTTTTCTCTGGTTTAACAAAGTTAACTGTTTTAACATGTTTAACATCTTTTTCCTTTTGGTTAACTGGTTTTTGACTTGAAATATGTGAAAGATTAACATTAGAAGTCTTTTTAGGTTCTGATTTGACTCTGTTTGACCCTGACTTTAAGTTAACCTTTTCAAATTCTTTTTCCAGATTAACATAAGGCAATTTTCCCTTTGCCTTTGAAGTGGCTTCTTTTTGTTTGTTTCCAGATTCAATAGATGAACATGAGGTATCCGGATCACTAACAAGAGGAGTAGACACCACATGATCCTTGATGGGGTTATTATTAATTGGTCTAGTCTTAGTGTTCATCAAGGTCTCAGGTGGTGGTGGAACCACTTTGTAACCCAATCCCTCCCCGTTGTTTCTTTCTCTCACTAAGTGTTGGACTATGTGTGAAGAACTTGTCCAACTGTGCAGTTTCTGTTTTAATGAGTTTACTTCTACTTCTAGAACTGCCTTTTGTTTCTTAGTGTCTTCTAGGGAGTTTAGATAATACCTAATGTCATTAGCTTGGTTAAATGCAACTACTTCGGTTTCCCTAAGTCGTTTAGTCAAAAGGTCTATCTTTTCTTTGTAACTATGCTCATTTTGTTTTAATACTCTATTTGCCTCAGTGCACAGTTGCAAATCTTTTACTAAGTTATCATTATGATCTAATAACCTAGCAAATTTTTCATCTATGCTATTTCTAAGAGTATTACAATCAGAACAAGCATGATTATCAAACATTTGGTCAGTGGTACTTACCTGAGTTGGTTCAGAAGAGTTAGCCATCAACGCAGCATCTGATGTCTCTGGTTCTGGTGATTTTGTCTTTTCTGTCTTTGCTGGGGGAGTCTCCTCTTTAGGCTTGTAGCTGACCTCAGTTGCAGTTGTCTCTTCAATATTTTACATCGCTATCTCAACTGCTAGATCTCCTTCACTCGCGGAATCATCGTCAATGTCTTCTACACTTGCAATGTTTGATTCCCCTGGAGAGACAAACCTAAAGCTCTAATCCTGTCCTTCATCATCATGAGCAGTCAAGGCTTTTGGATCCTTGCTTGATGAAGTAGAACTAGTAGCTTGCTTGTCTTGCCGAGTGAAAGACGAGAACGGGTTCCCGCTACCCGTCTTCTTTGGCTTGACACATTCTTTTTGAAGTGCCCCTTCTCTCCACAGTTAAAGCAGGTCACTTTACTCTTGTCAAGGCCAAATGTGGTATCCTTAGTAGCTACCAAGTTCTGTCCGGTCTTTTTAACAAACTTCTTTGCCCTCCGGACAGCACTAGCTAAGGCCCACATTATGTCCATCCTCTCAAGCTCCATTTCGTCCACCTGCTCGTAGTCCTCGTCTGCCAGATAGCAGTTACCAATCTTCCCAGCAACAAGTCTATCATAAGAATGAACCACTGCAGCCAAAAGATCCATGTGTTCTCGAGCTACTTCCACACTCACCTTACCGAGGTTCTCGGTCTTCAGTTTAGTAGCACTTGCTTCAGATCCAATATAGTGGGTACAAGAAGACCCCGACGTGTCTGATCCTGAAGGAGAAGCATGTCAAGGACCCGATGAGCTAGACACAAATGCAGTCTGGAGAGGTGCTCCAGAGGTCTTAGCTTGAGGCGTGGCATTGTACAAAACTGGATTTTGAGTGTACGAAGACTTCTGACCTCTGTACTTCATCCTAAGTGCTTCTTCTCGCAACTTTAGAATGAAGTCATTTATATCCAGCTTTGCTAGCATTCCATTCTCTCTCAGGTTAGACACGAATGAAGCCCACTTTTCCGGCAATCTGTCTGCAAAGTTAGTAACTTTCTCTTCAATGGTAGTAGCCACCCCATGTGTATGCAGTTCACTCATCAGATGGTAAAATCTATCTATAACATCGTCTAAACTCTCGTTCCCCATAGATGAGAAGTTACCGAATTCCTTCTTTAACTCCTTGGCCTTGATTGCCTTCAACGAAGCATTCCCGTCGTACCTCTTTTCCAGCTCATCCCATAGTTTCTTGGACTGCTTATTCTCTGAGTACTGGTGGAAAATTTCTTTAGGAATAGACTGTGTAATCAATGCATAAACTCTCTTCTCTGCATTGTATTTAACTTTCTACGCGTCAGTCATCCCTCCTAACGTTAGCTTAACTCCATCAGCTCCCACCGGCGTACTATATCCTATCTCGATAGCTTCCCACAGATTCGGATCTACTCCATTGAGGTAGATCTCAAAACGTTGTTTCCAGTGGGGAAACTCATCTAACGTTAAGAGCTTTGGTGGTTTATTGTGATTACCCACCTCACTCTCAAGCAACAGCAGGTTCTGGATCCTAGAGTCCTTCCCAGCAGTAAAGGCTGACATTTGATCTTCCATGTCGAATAACTTTAAGTCTACTAAAACAAACTGTCAACTAGTGCGACTGAAGGATGCGATTGGTCTATCCGTGCGAATGAACTATGCGACTGGTTCAATCGTGCGGCTGAACTAAGCGAGTGGTTCAGTCATGCGAATGAAGCTGATGCGTATGAGCAATGCGAACGAACGGTTCAATCGTACGAATGGAGATGCGACTAGGTCCAATCATGCGTATGGGCAATGCGAATGGGGTCCAGTCGTGCGAATGGCTCACTCGTGCGACTGAAGCTGCTGTTTTGCGAAAATTTCTAGGTTAAACGTGTTTTAGCCGTAAAAATTCGAAATTTCGCAAGGTCTAATCTCCTAAGTCCGTAGAAACCAAACTTTGATGAGCAGGGAACGTCCAAGATCACTTTTGACACCAAAGATTGCGTTTTTAGTGCAAAAACACAAACTTTTTATCAATCTTGATTGAATCACACGTAATCAAGAGCCAAAGCTCTGATACCACTTGTTAGGACCTGGTATTAGAACGAAATACCTAGTGATTAGCGTGTAAACCAGATCAAATAGTGCGGAATCCTATTTGATTGGTGATCCAATCAGTGAGAACACACGAAGAATCAATCAAGAATTGAAAACTAACGTTAGAAGTCGATTGGGAATCGATCTAATGTGTTCTGTGAACTTGGAGAACGAATTGGGAGGCTTCTGGACGGCTAGGGTACGTCTGGAATCGAAATGGTATGAATGCTTACGTTTTTCCATGAATTGGGTTGTATATATAGGTTAGTATTGTTCATTCGGGCGACTGAACCATAAGTATGGCTCAGTCGTGTGATTGAACCATGCGGTTGATTCATCCGCACGACTGAGTGTTCAGTCGTGCGACTGAGCCAATCTTATGTGTCAATCATACGACTGATCCAGTCTCCTGGTTCAGTCGTGCGACTGAGTCAATCGTATGAAGTTATTCATGCGTGTGGTCCATTCGCATGGGCCATTCGCATGAGAACTTCATTAAGTTAAGTTTGAATGTATTAATTAATATAACATTATGTGTAACCATTCAAACAATCACAAACCTAATTAACCAATTCAATATTGACTCATTAATGAAATATTAGACATGACAAATCACAAAGAATCAATATCATTTCATTAATCATTTCAAATTACATCAGAATCAGATAAACAAGATCTATTACATTTCATATCATGATCTAGGGACATACATGCATCAACAAGTCCCCTTGAAACCATCCCAGAAGAAGACTGCTTCGGAAGAAAAGGTGGTGAAGGCTTCTTCCGAAAAGAAAGAAGCTTCGGAAGAATGCCAAGCTACAAAAGCTTCAACAAGCTCATCCTCCATGATCAACCAATGGATGGAATGGAAGATCAAGGAAGATGCTGTAGCCCAAACCTCTTCTTCAAAGATATCATTTGAACCCCCATGCATAAATTTTGGTTCAATTATGTCACTATCATTGGAAGAACCCAAGACCAATAAGGCTTGGGTTTCCAATCAAAACTAATCATCTCATCATATGTGCAGGGACATCCATATGACAAGAATAACAATATTTGGATTGTGGATAGTGGATGCTCCAGGCACATGACAGGGACCAGATCTCTCCTTCAACAATTTCAACATTATGATGGAGGTCCTGTCCAGTTTGGAGGTGAGGACGGAGGATATATTTCTGGCAGAGGAAGTATATCCAATGGAAAGTTAAGAGTTGACAAAGTTAATTTTGTCAAACAGCTTGAACACAACCTATTAAGTGTTTCTCAATTCTGTGATCAAAAGCATCAAATGCTCTTCACAGAACATGAGTGCATAATCCTCAAAACCGGGATGACAATTCCTCAGGAATTGGTGCTTCTTAGATCTCCCAGGAAAGGGGATATGTACAAGCTGGATAAAAACAATGCTTCCCCAACGGGAGAAGTATCTTGCTTTCTTTCCAAAGCTGATGGTGATGAGTCAACACTATGGCATAAATGAATGTGTCATGTAAATTTTAAGACAATGAATAAATTGGCTAAAAATAACTTGGTACATGGTTTGCCTAAAAAGGAATTTTTCTGCAAAGATAACTGTGTTGCATGCCTGAAAGGGAAGCAACACAGGGCATCTCATAAATCCAAAGTTGTTAACTCCATCACCACCCCATTACACTTATTGCACATGGATCTATTTGGTCCCACATGTATAATGAGCAATAGAAGGAAATCATATTGCCTTGTGATTGTTGATAATTTTACTAGATTTACATGGGTATTCTTTTTAAGAACCAAAGATGAAACTGCTGAAACTTTGAAATCTTTTATTCTTAAATAGAAAATCAAGTTGATCACAAGGTTAAAATAATTAGAAGTGATCAAGGGACAGAGTTTAAGAACCAAGTTCTTGACTCATTTTGTAACTCAAAAAGGATTGCTAGACAATATAGTGCTCCCAGAACTTCTCAACAAAATGGTGTTGCTGAGAGAAGGAATAGGACACTTATTGAGGCTGCTCGAACTATGTTAGCTGATTCAAAGCTGCCTCTAACATTCTGGACAGAGGTAGTCAGCACTGCATGCTATGTGCAGAATAGAGTTCTTGTACTAAAGCCACATAGAAAAACCCCTTATGAGTTATGGAACAAGAGGCCACCGTTCATTGGCTTTCTAAGGTCTTTGGCAGCAGGTGTACCATACTTAACACAAAAGACAATTTGGCAAAATTTGCTGAAAATTCAGATGATGCTATCTTTGTTGGATATTCCTCTTTCTCTAAAGCTTCTAGAGTTTATAATATTAAAAATCAACAATTTGAGGAATCTTGCAACATTGTAGTCAATGAACACACTCCTTGTGTTAGAGGGAATGGCCCTGATCATATCTTTGATTTAAAAATGTTTCCAAACTATTCTAAACCATCTTGTGAGAATGTTTCAGATGGAACAGGTGCTCAAAGTGACTCTAATGAAGATAAACTGTTTGAGCTTCCCAGACTTATTTCAAGTTCTCCAAAAGCTACAGTAAATCAAGTTCCCACTATTGAAAGATCTGACAGTATAACCATCTCAAGAGATAGTGGAGCTTCAACAATCAGTTCACCTGTTGACTTTCAAATCTCTTCAGGTGACCCTGCACAACACCAAGCTGATGAAAACAACATCTTGAAGGAACAAGCAACTGTTGATGATGTTTCATAGCAAACAAATGATGATGTTTCTCATTCATTCAATCAGTCCTCATTGAATGAGCTTGAAATAACAGCTGGACCAAGTATTCAAGCTCCTGAGCAAAATATGTCCAATTTGGATTTATCTTTGCAACTGGAGGTGATTCCTAGACTTAGGATTTATAACACTCATTCAGCTGAGAACATCATAGGGGAAGTCTCTGAAGGTGTGAGAACAAGAGGACAAACTCACAATGGGAATGTCTGTATGTACTCATGCTTTTTATCCCAAATGGAACCCAAGAAGGTGGAAGATGCCTTGAAAGATAGTAGCTGGGTTGAATCAATGCTAGAGGAGCTGCTTCAATTCAAAAGACAAAAGGTTTGGAACCTATGTCCACTACCATCTAGTCAAGTACCTATAGGCACTAAATGGGTTTTCAGAAACAAGAGAGATGCTAGAGGCTTGATTATCAAGAACAAGGCAAGACTTGTGGTTCAAGGATACACTCAAGAGGAGGGAATCGATTATACTGATGTCTTTGCACATGTTGCAAGACTTGAGGCAGTTAGGATCTTCCTTGCTTATGCTGCATCCAAGAATTTCATTGTCTACCAGCTTGATGTCAAGTGTGCCTTTCTATATGGGGATATAGATAGAGAAGTCTATGTATGCCAACCTCTAGGATTTGAAGATCCACAGCATCCTAACTATGTGTGAAAATTGGATAAAGCTCTATATGGGCTGCACCAAGCACCTAGGCTGTGTTATGAGACATTGTCTCAGTTTCTCCTGAAAATGGTTATACTAGAGGTACCATTGATAAGACTCTTTTCATAAGAAAGTCTGGAAAGGACATCTTGCTCGTTCAAGTCTATGTTGATGACATCATATTTGGTTCTTCAAATGACCAAATGTGTAAAGACTTTAAGAGCATTATGAAGAAGAAGTTTGAGATGAGTTCCATGGGAAAAATGGACTTTTTCCTTGGAATTCAGGTAAAGCAAATGAAGAAAGGGTTCTTTATCAATCAATCTAAATATGTCAATGATATCTTAGAAAGATTTGATATGAAAGATTGTAAAGCAGCAAAAACACCTATACCCAGAAACCATAATCTCTACCCTGATTCTGAGGGGGAGGATACTGATCAACATCCGTATAGAGCGATTATTGATTCTCTGATGTATCTCATAGCAAGTAGACCTGATATCATGTTTGCAACTTGCATTTGTGCAAGATATCAGGCTGCTCCAAAGGTGTCTCACCTAATTGCTTCCAAGAGAATTCTTAGATACCTTTAAGGAGCTCCTAAACTAGGTCTCTGGTATCCAAGAAATAGTGATTTCAATCTCTATGGCTACTTTGATAGTGATATGGTGGCTGCAACATTAACAAGAAATCCACATCCGGTGGATGTCAATTTCTTGGTGGAAGGATCATCTCATGGCAATGCAAGAAGCAATCTTGTGTCTCTCCATCAACTGCTGAAGCTGAATACATTGCTGCTGCTAGTTGCTGTGCTCAGCTGCTGTGGATTCAAAACCAGATGATAGACTACGGATTCAACTTCATGAGAACTCCTATCCACATTGACAACAACAGTGCTATATCCATTACTGAAAATCCAGTGAAGCACTCCAAGACAAAACACATTGATATCAGGTATCATTTCATTAGAGATATTCATGAGAAAAATATTATCAAGCTAATAAAAGTTGATTCAAATGAACAATATGCTGACTTGTTCACCAAAGCCTTTGATGAACAAAGATTTAAATATCTCATTACAACTATTGGGATGATAGACCTTGATTAGTTGATCTCATTTGAAAACCTTTTAATGTGTAAAGTCTTATGTCAAAACAATCTAAGCCCTGTTACAAAAGATCTCTTTATCTAAGTATGAATTCTTCCGAAGAGAATTAACCCTCGGAAGATATTTCACATATCTTCCAAAGCAAATTTCTCCCAGGATAATTTTCTTCTCGGAAGAGTGTTAAGTCTCGGAAGAAGCGATTGACTTCATATCAGATCTACTTCCGAAGCTTATAACACTCTCCATTTGAAAAGCAACATATACTCTCGGAAGTAATTACTTTACCTTCGGAAGTAAATTTGCCTTCGAAGAACATTACCTTCGGAAATGCTTTATACTCGAAAGAAAGATTTTACTGTGTAACGGAAATTTTTTGGGCACCACTATGTAAAAAGTAAATATTTTGTTAATGATATCAGATTATTTAAATGGACTAACCTTACTGCCCATGTCACATCATCCACTGAAACCTTATATCGTCTTACCCAAACCCCCTTTAAACCGCCATTCCACCCATTTAAATACCTCCGGCTAATTGCTTACATCCTTTTTACCAAAATTACTGCCCTAAAAGCTTTCTTAATCTTCAATTTACCCTATTCCAAACTATCTTCCTGTAACTTTCTTCAATGGCACTTAACCCTCAGCACAACCAAGTCGCACTCCTTGACTATTCAAGGGATGTTGACTTCTCAGACATCATCTCCTTTCTAACCCAATCTTCTTACTACACCGCTCTGACTGTTAATCCCACGATTTACTCAAACCATATGTCTGAATTTTGGGCAAATGGTCAGATTGAAACCCTAAATGGGGTTCGTGTCATTCGATCGAGCATTTGTGGCCAGGAGTTGGTCATTTCTGAACAAATCATCAGGGAGCATCTAGAGCTTCATGATGAAGGCGCCCCAACGGAATTCCCCAAAGCAGATTTGGACAACTCTTATATCCAAAGGGATATGGAGGAGATGTTAGCAGGTCCACTGTCTACAAATTTAACTTCTCTTACAAATGGAAGTTCCTGCTGCATGTGGTTCTTCACTACTTGTCCAATAAATCTGGGGAATGGGATCAAATCCCATATGAACTAGGGTGCCTAGTTCATGGTTTGGGAAATCTTCAAAGGGACACATTTTTCATGTATCCCAGGTTTCTCCAGCACATAATTAATTGTGAGTTGGACCAGAGCAAGCTTGTCTGCGCAGTTGCTCTAACCTCCTCAAATAAGGCCGACCATCTTCAAGACTTTGAAGAGAGTGTCCACCAACTTCACCGGAAGAGTTACTGCACTTCTTCCAGGTAGATTGAGCCAATGGCGCCTGGTGACATCCCTGTTAACCCCACAGGTGATGAACCCACACCAGCAACTACCCCTACTTTGCCAAATCTACCTTCTCCACCCATTACCTTTACTTATCAAAGACGCCCCAAACGAACCCTTGTTCAGTCTTCTCTGATTGAGCAAGCTCCTCATGTTCTACCCAAAAAGGCTAGAGTGGAACAAAGGGCTCCTACTCAGCCTGAGGTCCAACCATCCTTCACAACTGACCTCAACATGGGTCTTGAGTCTCCACAGTCTCAGACCCATGAGCCCAAAACCCGAGCTGAAAGCCCTCAGGGAGAGTCTCTACACTCCCCTGAGCAGCCAAAAAGGAACAGCCCTATCACAGGCTCAATGCCTTTAGCCATTGATCAAAGTCCCGGATCATTAGGTTTCACTTCCATATCCTTTACTGACCTTTTAATTGGAGCTAATGAAGAGATTATGTCTCTTCAGGGAAATGAAGTTGATCCACAACACACTCTCAAGGATCAACAGAGCCCAAATAGATCTCTTATCTCTAGCCCCCATCAGCAAACCTTTATTGAGGTGAGTCCCACTGATGTGGAGGGGACTCATGTAGATTCAGCTGCCACTACTGAAGGTGCCTCAAGGGATCCTCAGGACAGTGGTAACATCACTGAGACTGAATCTATGGCAACCATGCCCTTTGATGACTCTAAAAGAGACATCATTGAGCAAGGGAAACTAGGGCGCCAAGAAACCACATCTGGTGGTGAGGATGAACATACAAGGTATGTTACCTCATCTCCCCGTGATTCTTCAAAAGAATATGAGGGAAGAATGAAACTCACCATTCAAGACCTACTTTCTAAAGTCTCAAATCTTGAATCCAAGGTTAGGACTTTAGAGGATAGGTCTGCCACTTAGCAACTTGAGATTGAAACTCTCAAGGCCAAACTAGCTGAGAAACAGATTGAGAGGTTTGTTAGGCATGTACCAACTCAGGTCTCCTTGACCTCTTCCTCTATCTCATCCAGCTCTAAGGATGATGCTACCAAAAAGGGGAGAGTGTTCAGAGACAAAGTCAAAGACAAGAGGAACCCCAAAGTCAAGCTCTCACTTCCTGGAGCTCAAAGTATCTTGTGCAAGAATCTTCAGTTTTCCCTGAGCCTCCTCTAGTTATCATTCAAATGGATCAAAGGATGCTACAAGATCTCAATAGGTTCTTTAACAAGTTCCTATTGGAATCTCTTATAGAACAGCCAAGTCCTGATCTGTCTGTGATCTACTTCGGAGCTCAAGAGCTTCAGAGGTTAAATGCACCTTCTACCACTATTGAGGAAGTTGGTCAACCTAAGGTCCAAGTGGAACCTGAGATTAACTTCGAAGGGGAAACAAGGATTGATGGCCCAGCAACTGAAACAGTTGGGACAGATAGTGCATTTTCACAGACTTTTGAAGCACAATTCAAAGCCTCGGAAGAACAATTTGAAACTTCCGAAGCTGAGATTGTTGCTGCGGAAGGACTATTCTCATTATCTGATGATCTAATAGTCACAGATGCAATCTTGGAACTTGCATCTGAGGTAAATAGGGAGGATTTTCTCACCCAACCTTTAGCTCTAACATTAGCATTAACTCCAGCTTCCATCTCTACTACTCAACCTCAATCTTCCATCCAAGAACCTCCAAAGTCTAGCACTTCCGAAGACATCAAAGGAAAGAGGAAGATGACTACGGAAGAGCTTCAGGAGGAAGAAAGGTTGGAGAAACTCAAAAGAAAAGGTAGGCTTCCAACTGGAAAACTGCTAGCTGCAAGTACCAAAACAGCTACAGCCAACCAGGAGGCAGTCAACAACAGAAAAAGAGTAGAGATCATTGATAGACTCGTCAGTCTAGGAGCTGCAAATGAAGATGTACTCCTGCTACCATTAGAGGAGTTAGTCGAGCTGGAAAAGGCAACCTTGCTGCTAAAACAACAAAAAGAAGAGGCAGCAAGGTTGGCCTTAGAAGAAGAAAGGGAGAGGAATGAAAGAGAAGCTGATCTGCAGCTCAGGAGGGAAAGGATAACTTTCCTAACCTCCAGAGGTTTCTATCAAGAAGAATTATCTCCACATAACAATGATACGATCTTATGGCTCTTCAACAAAGAGCAAGATCAAATGGAGAAAGAGAGAAAGAAAGCTGCAAGGGAAAAGCTGATGCAGAAGAAGAAGAAGGAAGAAGAAGCAGGACTGACTGCTGCCAAGAAGATAGGTGAGAAGGCCTGGATGAAGAGCTATCTCAAGGCTCATGGCTTCTCTGGCAGGCAGGTGGGTCCTATGTCAGAAAAGACTCTCCAGCGACATGTCAGTGACATAAAGGCTGACATTCGCGCGGGGAAGAGGAAGGAGATGTAAAGAAGGGGACAGGGGGATGATCTTCAAAGCAACCACTCAACCCAAACTCCAAACTCAACCACCACCTGAACCAATACCCTTTCCATTCCCCATCAAAACTGAACCAACCACTAAACCATACACCCCTGAACCTACACCATCACCCCTACCAATCTCTTCACCTCAACCACCTAAACTACCCATCCTTTAACCCAAAACTCTAGCCAGAACCCAAACACCTCAACCTACCCATCAACCCATCAAACCATCCCCTCAGCCTTCTAAACATCTCTCCTTATAAGAATTCAAGGCAGTCAAGACAAAGCTCATCAATTGCACAACCTTGAGCCATATCTCCTGTGAGGAGGATTCAGTCAATTTGACTTATGTTAATGGATCCTCACGTTCCCTCACTAGAGATCAATTTCTTGATCTGCCCAGAGGAACATTGGACCAAGCTGCAAATCTCCTTGGCCTCAATTCAGACACTTTGAATGAGGAAGAAAAGAAGTTAAGGAGAAGGCTGGTGACGCTACTGGATACCAAGAAAGGAGACCAGGCGCCAAGACAACTTCTCACAACTTTGTTGTTGAAAGAGAGAATGGAGAGCTCAACAGGCTAAGTGCCTCATCTCTGCTACACTTGACCAGATTTGACATTGCTGAGTTAGCAGAGAAGCCATTCTCCAACCCTTCAAACTCTGATGTAGTTGCCCATATCAGAAATCATCTAGGCAGCCTTCATATGGCCGAGCTAACTGCTAGAAGCAAGGTTGAAGAAGAATTGAAACTGAGAGAGGAGGAGAAAAGGAAGGGATCAGCAACCAAAGGCAAAGCCTTTCTAAAAATGGTTGAAGGTCCTGAACTTGAATCCATAGTTAGATGGGATTATGACTATAACTCCCGTCAACTTACTCTTTTCAGGGGGACACAACAAAGGGTACATGTCATTCAGAGTGATAGACTGGATCTCCTATCCACCAATGACTTGTACAAGCTTCTCAGCACCACTTTAGGGAAGAACAAAGAGACAGACAAATATCTTTTGTCCCTGGTGTTGAAAGCTTTGAGAAGCAGAAACAAGTGAGGTTTTGGTAGCATCAGCCTTGGGGGAGTTTGTTGGATCTAGAAAGGCTGGTGCAACCAAAACCAAATCACTTAGAAGATTTTGGTACAACAAATAAAGGACTTCCGAAGCTAAGTGTGGAACTTCCGAAGGAAAAAGGAGCTCTTCCGAAGACAAAGTGTAAAACTTACTTCCGAAGGAAAAACTCCAACTTCCGAAGACAAAGAACCTACTTCCGAAGATCAAGACTTAGAATGAAACATCTGAAGTCAACTTCCGCAGTACAAAAGTCCTCAAGCCTCGGAAGTATAGAAGCCTCTTCCGAAGTATAAGTGGCTTCGGAAGAACTTGTTCTTCCGAAGCCAACTTACCTTCGGAAGACATTGCTATTATCTAGTGGACATAAGTATGGTCTCCCTGACACTCTGCTGCAGACCTCTGAGATACTGCATGGCGTTTTCTCAAAAGCCATATAGTTGACCATACTTTAATCCACTGTATACCTTTTTATGTTAGTACAGTTGCCATCTTTAGTTGGTGACAAAAGGTAAGTCATGGACATGTCATGACTACCATATCTTAGATAATACTTTATCTAAGATACCTTAACTTTAGCATTGTAGTATATACTTTAGTCTTAGGTTTCCAGCTGGTATCAAAGTATATCCGGCTGTAGGATCTAGTATATATAGTTTCTCATTGTAACTCATGTATCATGCTTGTAAGAGTCTTGTAATATCTTGAGTTGAGAAGTAATATAGACAAGTGCCTTGAAAATTATTTCTGTGTGTTCCTTGCTACTTATTGTATTATTATCAACTCTTGTAAAAGACTCTACTTCATCTGATTTGAGTGTTTCTATAAGCGAGTTTGAGAGAAATCCAAGTGTTTAAGTGACAAACCCGATCCTGCAAGCTGACTATTACTTCAGAGGTTATATCAAGAGTGCTAAGGCTGGATGAGGACACAGGGGAGGAGGTGATGTTGTCAGACCAGGAGGTGTTTGAAGCTTTCAGATCTATGGGTTATGAGGGACCTCCATTTAGGACAAGGAAGGAGATCAAAAATTCCTTCCTCTCTAAGGAATGGAGATACATAGCTCATGTTTTTATTAAGTGCTTAGATCACCGTAAAGGTGGATCAGATGGGCTAAACTTGGATTGGGCAAAGACTATGGTGATTTGTTGTAGAGGAAGGAAGGCAAACATAGCAAGGTTGATTTTTGCTTGTATTGCAGAGAATGTTATGGCTTTGAAGAAGGATAAGTGGCTATTATTGATGATCTCATTCCTAACATTCCCAGACGTGGAGAGGTTAAAAGACTGGTGCAGATGAATACCCGTATTTTCGCAGACTGCTGGCTATTCATCATGACTTTAGCTGGAAGATTACTCATCCGTGGGAGAACATGTACCCTCAGGAGAGATGGAGCTATTTTAGGAGGGTTGGTGAGTCTGAGGAGAAAAGGGCTGAAGAGACAAGGGTGAAACAGACTGATGCGGTTAAGAAGATGAAAAGATACGCGAAAGAGAAGGATTATGATTTTGAGGATGAAGTGCATGAGATAACTGAGGAGGCGAGGGTTGAGAAAAAAAGGAGATTGAAAAAGAAAGTTGATCAAGGAGAAACTGAGAGAAGGACTAAACAATGACACTAATCTTTTACTGAGTCCTCGAGGAGGGAGGAGAGAGCCAGATTAGATGAGGATGTGATAAGAAACCTCAACACTTGTCTAGCCAATGAGTTGAGCATGATTAAGACAAAACTTACCAATCAAGAGCTAAAGGAAAGGCAGAAGGATGAGGTGATTGATGTCATGACCAAGATGTTGGTGGATAAGAACAAATTGATCAAGAGATTGCTTGAGGAGGTAATTGAACTGAAGCTGCAGCCGCCTGCCCAATCAGGTAACTCAACATGAGTTAGATGATTTGATTGATACTTCGAAGTACTCATTCCTCAATGTGGGTACATCCTCCCGGGCAGGAGAGGGCATATCTGGTGCAGCGACTGAGGAAGCAGGAGGATCTGGAGTAAGGCAAGAAACTGCGAATATGGAGAATATTATGAGAGAATCCTATTGAAAATGTTGTGATTATGCAATTTGATTTTGAGAAAGATTTGGTTGGTGAAGAGGTGGTGAGAGAGAATCCTATTGAAAATGTTGAATAGACTGCTGAGAATTGATTGATGAAGAAGAAGATGATGAGTAGTTGGTTGACTATGATTCTTGTATGGATTCCTTTAAGTCTTATGCAAACCAAAACATCCAATGTCTTTCTACAAACAATACACTAATGAACAGAAGTAGAATTGCTTCGGAAGTTTTACACCATGCAATAGAAATATTCTAAGTGTAAAATCTTCCGAATCCAAGACCAATATCTTCCAAAGCCTAATATGAAGTCTTCCGAAGCTTCATCCTATGAAGACAGATTTCTTTTGAAGACTTTTAGTAACATGCTTTATCTGATGTACTGTTCCATAAAGCTGGACACCTTTCCGCTGCATCTCTGTAAAGTCACCAACTTATATGAGTTGGTAAAAAGGTCCATGCTTTTGGTAACTGTACATTAAGGTATTGAGTCTATAACCTTCTACTTTATGTACTTTATCCTTTTTGTAATAGATAAGGATGTGAGCTATGGCATGTCATAGTCACAAGGTCAAAAGGCAGATATGCCTTTTGATTATACAATTGATTTTGTTTGTGTCTAGTCAATTGTATCCAGCTGGCTTTCAAAGTATAGCCGGCTGTAGGTTGTAGTATAAGTATTCCATGTTCTAGTATCTTTCTTTATGCTTTGTAACACTTGTAATAGAACTTGAGAAAGCAATATACTGCATCCTTGAAACCCAAATCTCTTGTTCTGTCTCTTTATCATTACTTGTGTTCTTTGTATCATTATCTTGGTTAATCCAGTTTACTGTTTGATAAAGTTTGGTTAATCTCCTCTTTGTGTTGTTGTGTTGTAATTGTTAAGCCCTTAACCGGTCCTGCAATTGGTATCAGAGCATTTCAGGCTCTTGATATAAGATCTCACCATCTTAAGATCCCTCACACACACAAATACTAAACTTTCAAATGGCATCCATTTCAAAGACTGATATGGAAATTGGAACCATGAACAAGTCCCCACTGATCACTCTTGATGACTTTGATACCTGGTGTATGAGAATGGAAGGTTTCATCAGGTCTCTAGACTCGAGAATGTGGGAATCTGTTGAAAATAGACCTTTCATACCTAGCACTCCTTCTACTACTAGTGCTGGTATGATCCCCAAACATATGGCTAACTACTCTGATGAAGATAGGAAGAGAGTAGAGATTGATAGAAAACACATGACTGCTCTTCAAACTGCCCTTCCAAACTCTGTGTACAGAGGTTTCAAGAAGTGCAAAACAACTAGACAGTTGTGGGATGCACTAAAACTGATGTATGAAGGCTCCTTTGAAGCCAAGGAGAACAAGAAGGATCTCCTGAAGTAGCAGTTTGAAAACTTCACCTTCAAAACAGGTGAAACCATGACTCAGCAATACTTCAGGTATGTTGAGATAGTGGATACCCTTGTGGATGCAGGAGTTCCTCTTGAAAACAGAGACATTGTAAGGAAGTTCATGTCCTCACTTCCTAGGAAATGGACACACTTTTGTGTAGTGATCAAGAGGACTGAAAATCTCAAAACTCTTACTCTTACATAGTTATATGGGATTCTCAGTGGCTACCAGATGGAGATGAACATGCAAGGTTCATATGACAGCTCCAACAATCAATTAGGTTCAGCCCTGCATGTGGTTGAAAGGGATAGCATAGATCCCCAACATCATCTCATATGCTACTCTGACAACTCACCAAAGGGTCCTTTCATCACATTCCCAGAGACACCCAGGGAGAACTACACTCAAGGAAGCCCATTCCAAGAGACAAGCTCTTCTCAAGCCTTTGTGTCTTCTGATGAAAGTTGTGCCAACTCTCTTTTCACTCTTGAAGACCTGGATTGTATCCATCCAGATGACCTGGAATATATGGAAATAGTTCAGCAGATGGCTCTTCTCACTCATAGAGCCAAGAAGTTCTACAAGAGAACTGGAAGGAGGTTTCCAAGCAATGCAACCAGTGGAAAGTTTGGCTTGGATAAAAGCAAAGTCAAGTGTTACAACTGTAACTTGATGGGCCACTTTGCTAGAGAGTGTAAGGCACCTAAAACAAATGGTGGCCAAGCACAAACCAGACCAAACTACACTGACAAAGCCCCTCAGAATGAGAAGCCAAAGCAACAAGCTGCTGTTGCTATTGAAGAAGGAGGCTTTGACTGGAGCTTTCAGGTCTCCAAACCAAGCACTAATGGCAGATCATGATGAAGCCAAGGTATTGGAACATCTCTGTACTCCTGAATGCATTGCTAAAGTTAACAGATATAGGTCCTATAACTTGGAAATGAGATCTGATCTTGAGTCCTTAAACATTTTAAAATCTGATTTTAGAAAGTCTGAAAATGATTATAAACTAAAGATAAAGGACTTAGAGAAAACCATTTCAGTTCTAAAACATGAACATACAGATTTTAGAACTCAAATCCAAGATCTCATAACCAAGCTGACTGAGTGCCAGGCTGAGCTTGTGATCAGCAAAGCCAGGGCAGAAAAGAGTGTTCTTGAAGAAGAGACCTTCAAGAACATGATATCCTCATCCCTACACAACATAGTGTGTTATCAAAATAGACAGGGACTGAGATCAAATGAGATAGCTCCTCCACACACAATCTTGTCTGTATGATCTCCTAGGTGTGGAAATTGTGAAGATGAGCTTACTCTCATAGATCCTATAAGTGAAGAGGATGAAGAAGAGATAGTGAAAAATTCCTCTGAGAAGAGTGAAGAGGAGGATTCTACTAAGGGTCACTATCCTTCTGAGAAGAAGAAGACTACTGTGATGACCAAGTCAAAGAGAAAGAACTTGATCAGGAAGAGCAAAAGAAAAGCAAAGAAGGCTCAGGAGGTCAAGGCTACTTTTGACTCTAATCAGAAACAAGTTTTTATCTCTGCAGGGTTTGAAGTAGTAAAGACTGAAGACATCAACCAAAACTCTTCAGCTAAGAGTTCTGGTTCCTGTTCAAAGACAATCTTGCTCTCATAAGGAGACTCTTGTGAAGAAGAAAATGTTGTGTGTCATGTGTGAAAGTACCTCTCACATTGCTATGGATTGTCCATATAATCCTAAAAGTACTGTCCATATGACCAAGACAAAGACTTCAAAGAGTTTCAAGAAGATTCAAGCTTCGGAAGGAAAATCTATTTTCTTCGGAAGATCCAAATCAAAGAAGAAGGTAAATGGAAATTACCTTCGGAAGAAAAGTTGGTCTCGGAAGAAAGGAATTCTTCCGAAGCACTGAAGTCTGCTACAGTGACTGTAGAATCTTCCGAAGGTTCAGTCATCAAAACTTGCGAAGTCCCAAAAGCTTCCAAGGTTTTGAAGGTCAAGTCCAAGACTCCAGAGGTGGTGTGGAAGTCTAAGAAAGACCAAGTAACTGAAGTTTCTCCATCAACAACAGCTGAAGATCCCTCTAGCACAACCATATGATCTATTACTGTTGAATTACCTTCTATTATACTTAGTGAGCCCAAGACAAGTAAGGCTTGGGTTTCCAAATGTAACTAATCATTTTCTTTGTGTAGGAACAACTCAAGACAAACAAGAATGTCTAGATCATTGATAGTGGTTGTTTCAGGCACATGACAGGCAATAGGTCACTACGCCATAACTTTAAGAGAATTGATGGAGGACCAGTTGCTTTTGGAGGAGATGAAGGTTGTTACATTTCTGGAAGGGGCAAAGTCACAAATGGTAAGCTCAGCATTGAAAAGGTAAACTTTGTCAAAGAGCTTGGGTACAATCTTCTAAGTGTATCCCCATTTTGTGATCAGAGTCATAACATGCTCTTTACTGAGCATGAGTGCATTGTTCTCAAGCCTGGAGTGGTCATTCCTCATGAGCACCTCCTGCTTAGAGCCCCCAGGAAAGGGAACATGTACAAGATGGATTTGCAAGAGACATCTCCCTCTGGAGAAGTTTCATGCTTTCTATCTAAAGCAAATAGTGATGAGTCTTTCTTATGGCATAAAAGAATGTGCCATGTAAATTTAAGAAAATGAATAAACTAATTAAACATGATTTGGTAACTGGAATGCCAAAGAAAGAGTTTACAAGTGATGATCAATGTGTGGCATGCCTGAAAGGGTAGCAACATAAGGTATCTCACAAGCTTAAGGAAAGGAACTCCATCACTACTCCCCTACACTTATTACATATGGATCTCTTTGGCCTCACCAGTGTAATGAGTCTAGGAAGGACCTGTTATTGTTTAGTGATCACAGATGATTTTACAAGATTCAATTGGGTTTTCTTTCTTAGAGCTAAGGATGAAACCCCTGAGATTCTGAAGAACTTCATCTTAAAATTGAGATTCAAAGTGATCACAAGGTCAAAACCATAAGATGTGATCAAGGGACTGAATTCAAGAATCAAATCCTTGACACATTTTGTGATGAAAAAGGTATTACAAGACAATATAGTGCTCCCAGGACTCCTCAGCAAAATGATGTTGCTGAGAGGAGAAACAGGACACTAATTGAAGCTGCAAGAACTATGTTGTCTGACTCTAAACTGCCCATCACTTTCTGGGCAGAGGCAGTAAATACTGCTTGCTATGTGCAAAACATAGTTTTAGTAGTTAAGACACATGATAAGACTCCTTATGAACTTTGGCACAAGAGAAAACCTTTTATTGGTTTTCTCAAGTCATTTGGATGTCCTTACACCATCTTGAATACCAAGGATCAAATTGCCAAGTTTGGTTGAGAAATCAGATGATGGACACTTCATTGGATACTCTTCCCAAGCTAAGGCTTATAGAGTATACAATCTAAGAACTAGATATTGTTGAGGAGTCAGCCAATGTGACTTTCAATGAACACACACCCTGTGTGGCTGGTTCTGGTCCTGATTGGCTATTTGATCTTGATTTAGTTACCAACTGTTTTAACAAATCTTGTGAGAATGTTTCAAGATCTGCAGAAAATTTAAATACAGGTGATCCTGATCCAAGATTTGAGCTAGGAAGACCTTCAACTCATACCTCTTCAACTCTAGTTGGAACTACTTCAGCAAATGAGGTTTCTATCAGCACTACAATGACAAATTCAGCTGATACATCTGGGGTGCCTTCAAATTCAAGCTCAGAGGCTCCACAACCAGATAAAGATACCTCAATTGTGGAAGACAACAATGGTGATGGTGAAAGTGATCAGGAATTCTTTGATGCTAATAATCACACCATAGATGATAACATCAATGATGTCATACACTCATTGGATCAAGTTAATCTTGATAAGTGTGGTGCTGTGGAGGGTGAATCATCTATGCCAGATCTAAATTTCTCAAATTTGGGTCTTTCTCAACAACTTGCTGTGATCCCTCAGCTAAGGATCCACAAGTCTCATCCTACCACAAACATTATTGGAGATGTTGTCACAGGGGTAAGAACAAGAGGACAAACCCATGAAGCAAATGTTTGTCTTCACTCTTGTTTCTTATCCCAGATAGAGCCAAAGAAAGTTGATGAAGCTCTAAAGGAAGGAAGTTGGGTTGAAGCTATGCAACAAGGGTTGCTTCAATTCAAAAGGCAAAAACTTTGGAACCTTCGTCCTCTTCCTCATGGGAAGACTACCATTGGAACCAAATGGGTGTTGAGGAATAAGAAGGATGATAGAGGCGTTATCATCAAGAACAAGGCAAGACTAGTTGTTCAAGGATACACACAAGAAGAAGGGATTGACTACACCGATGTCTTTGCTCCTGTAACAAGATTAGAAGCTATTAGGATATTCCTAGCATTTACTGCATCCAAGAACTTCAAGGTCTTTCAACTTGATGTAAAGTGTGCTTTTCTGTCTGGAGTGATTGATGAAGAGGTTTATGTCAAACAGCCACCTGGTTTTGTAGACCCTGCTCATCCTGATTATGTCTGCAAGCTTGACAAAGCTCTTTATGGGCTGCATCAGGCACCCAGGAAGTGGTATGAGACATTGTCTGAGTATCTTTGTAAACATGGATACAGGAGAGGTACTATAGATGGAACTCTCTTCATCAAAGGACAAGGAAATGACTTATTGCTAGTTCAAGTATATGTAGATGATATCATCTTTGGTTCAACTAATCCAAAGCTCTGCAAAGACTTTGAGAAGCTGATGAAAGACAGATTTGAAATGAGTGCAATGTGAGGACTCAATTTTTTTCTGGGAATTCAAGTGAAGCAAGTTGAAGATGGCATTTTCATAAGTCAGTCAAAGTATGTTCAGGACATACTCAAGAGGTTCAACATGACTGATTGTAAGATTGCTAATACACCCATAGCCAGAAACCACTCCCTTGGACCTGATCTTGAGGGGAGTGTGTGGATGAACATTTATACAGTGCTATGATTGGGTCTCTTATGTATCTTACAGCTAAGGCCTGATATCATGTTTGCTACATGTATTTGTGCAAGATATCAAGCCAACCCTAAGATGTCTCACCTCATCACTATCAAAAGGATTTTAAGATACCTCAAAGGTGCTTCAACACTTGGTTTATGGTATCCAAAGAATCCTGACTTCAATCTGTATGCTTATACAGATAGTGATTATGGTGGTTGCAACATGACTGCAAAGTCTACATCTTAAGGATGTCAATTCTTTGGTGGAAGGGTTGTCTCATGGCAATGCAAGAAACAATCCTGTGTGTCTGCATCAACTGCTGAGGCTGAATACATTGCTGCTGCAAGTTGCTGTGCTCAAGTGCTTTGGATTCAAAATCAGATGCTAGACTATGGATTTAACTTCAAGGAGACTCCTATCCACATAGACAACAACAGTGCTATCTCTATCACTGAGAACCCTGTGCAGCACTCAAGGACCAAACACATCAATATCAGGTATCATTTAATAAGAGATAACTATGAAAAGGGATTAATTAAACTAGAAAAAGTTCATACAGATGAACAATATGCTGATCTGTCTACAAAAGCTTTTGATGAACAGAGATTTAAATTTCTAATATCAGCTATTGGGATGATTAACTTTGAGTAGATCTTTTCTTAAAACTAATTATAATTATTTCTTAAAATATGTGTGTCCTAAGTTGTCTAGCTCATCACTTACATAAGCTCATGTTTTCCTTGGATATAAAATCCTTTTTGAAGACTTTCCTTAGATTCTTGAAAATTTTTGATCCTTCGGAAGATATATTTTTACCTTCGGAAGAAAATCATGTCTTCAAAATAAATAACTGTCTAAGAAATTTTACCTTTGGAAGATATCTAAATCTATCTTCCGAAGCTTAAAACCTTGTCTCAGACACTTATTTGTTTTTAAGGACTTTTTCCTTCCGAAGCAAAATTAACACTCAGAAGCTTTGTTGTTTTATATACAAAGTATTCAAGTGTTTATTTCTCTTCCGAAGCAAAATTTTCAAGACTCTCAGGAAAATCTTCCGAAGTCATTTTAGCTTCGGAAGCTTTTTCATTAAAACTTTCGAAGATAATTTACCTTCAGAAGCTTTTCGAATTCCAAGAAAACTACTTTTTGAGCAAAAGTAAACTACTTTTTCAGAGGTGGGACCGACTTTCGGATTTCAAAGTTTATCCTCTTTGATTAACTTTGGTTCAAATCCCTTTTCACATAAATACCCGATGGTTCCCCCTCTTCCTCACTATCTTCTTCAATTCTACTATTCCTCAAACCTAATTCCCAAAACCGTCTTTGCTTTTTACCTTTCTTCAACCTTAAGCTTCTCAAATGGCCAACCTTAACCGCATAAACAACCCAGATTTCTCCATGCAACTTCATAGGCAACACATCCAGGTTGCTCTATTAAGCTCTGAGAAAGATGAAAGTTTCTTAGAGATTTGCCAATTCTGTACTCTATCAAATTACTTCACCTCCCTAACCATTGATCCTACTCTGAATGAGGATCATCAGCTTGAATTCTGGAAGACCTGCCAAGAGTTCATTATGGATGGGGAGAAGGCACTATCTACCACAGTGCAAGGGATGACAATCTTCATCACTCCGGCCATCATCAACACTCATTTGCAGCTGGATGATGAATAAGGTGAATTGTCCTTCCTAAAGGAAGCTGTCAATCATTCCTTTGAGCAGATGGGCTATGAGGGAGATTTCTCTGTAAAGACCATCAGGAAAGGGAAGGTCTCATCCCAGTGGAAATACCTACTCCATATGGTTATCCACAGCTTGTCTAACAAGCATGGAGGGTGGGACTAGATTCCTGAGGATCTCTCCTTCATAGTGCATGGAATGGTTCAAGGGGTCAAGTTCAGGTACTCTCAATTTGTCTATACCAATTTACATGAAAACTTGGTCTCCTTAGAGTAATATATGTTTCCTAGATATGTTCAACACATTCTCAACTGTGAACTTGGCTCGCAGTTGAGGGAAACAGATAATATTCTTAAATTGGGACAGATGAAGCCTGCATCTTTAAAATCATGAAGAAACCAACTGTAGGCTTCTCAGGGGTAGAAACAGCCCTTGTCCCCAAAATGTTAGAGCTCATTACTCAAGGTGACAACCTAGCAACACAAGCTAGTGTTGAACCCACACCTTCTACCTCTTTACCACCAAAAATTCCTCAAGTAACCCTCACCTACCAAAGAAAATCCAAACGAACCCTTGCTCAAGCTATTGAGTCTGTGCAGGTCCCCATATACTCACCTTTACAGGAGGAAGTGGATACTAGAGCTCCCACTTCCCCTGAGGAGCAAACCACTCCCATCTCTTCAACTATCAGGGCTGAGGTTCCTCATGCTCACCTTGATGAGCTCACAAGCCCAACAGCCTTAAGCCTTCACTCCGAGTCTCAACACTCAAGTGAACAACCTTCAGGGGACAGTTACCATCCCTAGCCTTTAGATCTAAATCAACCCATTCCCAACCTATCCTTCTATACTGATGAAGACTTAGGATTCAGTGAGTATCATGAGTCTCTCTTCTTTTCCCCTACTCAAAGAGAGATGAGTACTCCTGAGTCTCCTCAGTCTAGCCCACATCAGTCACCTATAACTGAGGTGGACACTTCTGAACCTGTTCAGGATGTCCATATGGAAGAGGCTCTCACTTCTACAAGTGATTACATCATTAAGACCTCAACCATGGCAACTCAGTCCACTGACATCTCAACTGAGATTGCTAGTGAGCAGAGGAAAACCAGCAGCCAAGAACCTCAAGCTGGTGGTGAGAGAGAGGACTTTGGTCCAATCATCTCACCCCCAATGATTCTTCTGATGAAGAAGAAGGGAATCTGAGACTAATGGTGCACAAATTGTCTAAAACATGCACTTACCTAGTCTCAAAGGTCAGTCACCTTGAATCTCAGCTGACTAGCTTACACAACATGGTCAATGATCAGCAACTTTAGATTTCATATCTTAAGGAAAAACTAGCTGGGAGACCTTTAAGAAGAGCTCAACTAGGAACACAAGAACCTGTGGATGTGATTGATTTATCCTCCAGCTCACCTATGCAAGTGGGTGATGCTACCAAAAAGGGGGAGAAAGTCATTGCAGCCACAGAACCTGGGAGTTCTTCACAGAGAATGGACATAGAGGACTCACCATCCTCACTTGCAATTGTGCATTCTCAACAACTTCTTCATGTTCACATTAATGTGGACTCTATAGACTCTATCATCAGGAGTCTCTTTGAGGAAGGTATACCAAGGGCTGTGTCATCCCCACCTCAAGAAACTTCAAACTAAATCATAAGGTGGAGGTATGATGCTGATAGAAGAGCCCTTATTCTTCACAGAGTTCAAGGGCAACAAGAAGTATTTGACTTTCAAAATTTGAACTTTTATGAAGGTTTAGATCTAGTCAATATGCCACTTGTCAATCCAAGCAACTCAAGACAAGCTGACAGATTGGCTCAAAGAATCCAAGACAGGATCACTGCAGAGTTTAGCTTAAGAAGGAGACTTAGGCAATCAGGTAATGTCATCGGTCAATTGGATGTTGAGGTGGACCCTAAGATTAGTTTCATAATGGAAACCTTGACTTAAGGCCCAGTGGCAGAACCTGAGACCCCTGTCTCATCATCATCAACTACTGCAGAGATTCACATTCCCTCTGAGACACCTGCTAGTGAAGGTGTTTCTCAGCCTCTCTCTGGCCAGAGCATGGATGCTACTCCAAGCAATGAAGGCCAAACCCCTATCCATCCTGAGTCACAAAGGTCTGTGGGTGACAAAGGGAAAAGGATTTTGACTCCTGAGGAAATTGAGGAGGAAGAGAGAGAGAGGAAAAGGAAGCTAAGGGGAGAAAGTTCCTCTGGGTCTTCAGGTTTTATGCAAGCTGCAATCAGGGCTGCCCCCAGACCAAATACTCAAGATCATGAGTTGTGGGTAGTCAGGATTACTTACCTGCAGACCAGGAACTATGACATTGATGAAATCATTTCTCTTCCCTTAGAACAACTAAATGAACTGGCTGATATGGAAGTGTCAAGAGAGATGAAAGAAAAAGAGGATGCAAGGTTTCTACTCCAATTCAAAGAGGAGAAGAGATAGAAAAGACTCTACAAGCATGCTCCTACTCTCTCCCTAGTTCAAGAAAGCCCTGTACAAGAAGATGTGGTTTAACAAGAACCTCAGGTAGACAAAGAAGAAGATAGAATCAAAATGATCAACTACCTGAGTACCACAAGCTTCTATCAGGCAGATGCACTTCTTCCCTTGTCCTATGACTTTGTTAAGTTTGAGTACTTAAAACAACTTGAGCTTGAGTTTGTCAAGGAGAGAAAGACAAATAAGAAGAAGCTAAAGGAAGAAGCTGCAAAGTCAAGAGCTATCATCTAAAAGAGTATGAAGAAGTCTGCTGACAGACAAAGAATGATGAGCTTCTTGAAGATGTATGGATTCTCAAGAAGGAGACTTGGCCCTATGTCTCTATCCACAATGGATGAGCATATAAGGGTAATCAAGCAGAAGATCAATAGTGGAGAGCTGATTGACTTACACTCTCTTCCAAGTCAAGTCCCACCTGAAGTGGAGGTTAAGGTTGAATAACCTGAGACAACACAACCCAGACCTTCTGCTGAGCCTCAGCAAGCTTCATCTTCTGATCCACAGCAGGGTCAAACTCCTTCTCCTTCTGAACCTGTGAGGGAGGAACACCCAACTGAGAAAGACAAGGATGATCAACAAGGTGCTGCAGACCAGTCTTCTCAGTTAAAGTCATCTAAGAGGAAGAAGAGGATGGCTTCTAAACCAAAGTCTAAAAAGAAGAAGCCTAAATCATCTACCTCTACACCTCAGGTTGGGTCAGATCAACCTGAGGAAGTGCATGAAGAGGCAACCCAATCAACTCCAATGCAAGTGGCTCCTCTTGCAGCTGAGACATCCATCTTATCCTAGACCATCTCTACCAATCCAGAAAGATGGCATGTAATCAGAGATCAAGGTGTTGAGAATGTCTATACATGGCAACACATAATCAACTTACCTCTACATGATCTCTTTGAGATGAGAAGATACTATAAAAGTCTGAATGATCCTGACCATTTAATGAAGAAAAGTATGGTCATGATTGTGCTGAAGACTACTAACATCTGATGATCTTCTAAATGTTTTGGTAGCATCAGCCTAGGGGGTTTGTAAGGATTCCTTTAAGTCTGATGCAAACCAAAACATCCAATGTCTTTCTGCAAGCAAAGCACTAAAGAACTGAAGTAGAATTGCTTCAGAAGTTTTACACCATGCACTAGAAATATTCTAAGTGTAAAATCTTCCGAAGCCAAGACCAATATCTTCTGAAGCCAACTATGAAGTATTCCGAAGCTTCATCCTATGAAGACAGATTTCTTCTGAAGACTTTTAGTAACATGTTTTATCTGACGTACCGTTCCATAAATCTGGACACCTTTCCGGTGCATCTCTGTAAAGTCACCAACTTACATGATTTGGTGAAAAGGTCCATGCTTTTGGTAACTGTACATTGAGGTCTTGAGTTTGTAACCTTCTACTTTATGTACTTTATCCTTTTTGTAATAGATAAGGATGTGAGCTATGGCATGTCATAGTCACAAGGTCAAAAGGCAGATATGCCTTTTGATCCTACAATTGATTTTGTTTATGTCTAGTCAATTATATCCAGCTGGATTTCAAAGTATAGCCGGCTGTAGGTTGTAGTATTAGTATTCCATGTTCTAGTATGTTTCTTTATGCTTTGTAACACTTGTAATAGAACTTGAGAAAGCAATATACTGCATCCTTGAAACCCAAATCTCTTGTTCTGTCTCTTTATCATTGCTTGTGTTCTTTGTATCATTATCTTGGTTAATCCAGTTTACTGTTTGATCAAGTTTGGTTAATCTCCTTTTTGTGTTGTTATGTTGTAACTGTTAAGCCCTTAACCGGTCCTGCAATTCTGAACCCGGATATTATGAGGTTGATGAGAGACCCCTAACCTATGTTGCTAAGAAGGGTGATAATGATGGAGATGTGTTTGAGATGGCAAAGTAAGAACGGTTCGTGAGAGAGAAAGAGCCTGAAGAGCTAACTCCCCTATTCAAAAACATGGAATGGTTGAGCAAGAAAGAAGCAGACAAGAGGATTATAAGTTGGAGTTATAACCCCAGCCTCAAAATGTTTATGATAAAGAGGAGAGGGGGAGGCATAACATACATGCATAAGAGGAAGGCGTTCAAGACCTTGCCTAAATGGGATTTGAGAAGGTTGGTGGTGCTGTCATTACTTAATGATCATCTGAGTGAGAGAGCTACATTTCTTGAAAAGGAGATCAAGAACGGAGTAAATGACAAATTTAAGTCATTCGAGTTTATGAAGGCTGATAGGAGAAGATCCAAAAATGATAAGGACTTCAAAACGGGAAAAGGAAAGATTATGCTGAGCGTGAAACCCCCAAAGTCAGTGAACAGGGTTAGATTGGCAGATCCTCTCCCCCAGCAATTACAAAACATTGAGAAATGGTTCTATGATAACAACACGGGGGAGGCTGTGATCAGGGTGAAGAACGGGGGTGAGTTTAGACTGTTTGATCCGATAGAGCTATTTGGATTTTGTGATGAAGACCTGCTAGTTCTTTGTGAAAACCACATTAAAGCAGGGACATGGGAGGAGACGAGAAAATAAGCCAGTCTGTTTATGACTATGGCTAATAAAGTTAGAGGTGTGAGGACAGAAGTAAAGGAGCTAGTTGAGAAGGTGAGAGGTCAAGATGATCTAAATATGGATGTTCGGGATTTGACAAGACAGTTTGAGCAAACTAGTGCTCGTCCTAAGGGAGCTAATGAAGCAGGTGCAAATCAAAGTGAATCAGTGGCTGAAGTTCCCAAGGAAGTTGCTGTAGGAGCTGATGAAGACATATCAGAGGCAGCGGGGGAGACTAAAGTTGACCAAGGAGAATCTATGCCTAAAGCCTCGGAGGAAGAAGATGCAGGAGCAGATAAAGATACATCAGATGCAGAGGGAGAGACTGGAGCTGACTCGACAAATCAAGACAAGTGAAGGCGGTGAGATCCAACCTAGGGGAGTATTGAAGATCAAGTATAGGTTGGACTCACCTTAGATTAGATTATGTTTATATTACTTTGTAATAGGTTTAATGTTAGTTTACTTTTGAATGTAGTTCATTTAGTTTAGTTTTGTAGAGTAGCGAAACTTTGAGCGAAACTGTAGTTTCACTCATAGTCAGCTGTTTAGTTTACCCGTTGAAACTATTGTTTCTTCCGGGCGAAACTATAGTTTCGGCAGCACAGTTCCGCTGACAGCAAAACTCTCTGCGAAACTAGGACTGCTATATATAGATTTGATCTTGTTCATTGTTGGGTATCCTTGCAAAAACCCTAATCGATTATCATTGTTGCAAGTGACCTGTTGTAAGCAGTTTATTGACTAAAATACATTTGTACTTTGTTAATGTTGATTGTCTTGATCATTGTTGTTCTTATTTGTAAACATTGTGGTTGTTCTTAGTGTTCTTCATCTTTGTTATCTCTTATTATATCTGATATTAAATGAATCAACATCTCATTTGTACTGCAAATCGATCAAATGGACCAACAAACAGATTTGTGCAACTAACTACTACAATGTCAATTGTTGGCATGAAAAATGATCTCAAGGATCTAAATAACAAACTTCTCAATGCTATTCCATCTTCATTGAACAGATAGTCACTCTGTTAAAGCATACTGAAAAGTTCCTAATGGATCTTGATCTTCTGATTGCCAAAATTAAATAAGTTGAAATTGATGAGAGCTCTAAAAACAATGGCAGAGCTGCATCAACATCTCGGTATAAATATGTTGCTTCTCTAGCTAACACAGTGAAGAATGAATTTCTGGCAAAGGATGATGGTACTCCAGAAGATGAGGGTGATCTGTTAGTTGGAGTTGGTTTCTTCACAAGTGCTCCTGTGTATACAACTAAACCTCAGTCTCCTCCTAAAACACAAACCCCTAAACCTTAAACTGAGACTCTATCTTCTAACTCTGTTAAACCTAGCATAGTTAAAGATGTCATTAATATACTTTTACAGGATGAAGAGTCAAAATATGCTTTTACTTCTTTCATGACAAGTATTCAATCTTATCAAGGTAGTCATTTAACTCAAGTTGAACTTATTTTATAGGATTTGTTTTAAATGGACTGGTGATGTGGAAGATATGGCCTTAATATGGTAGATGGTAATGATTGCTTACAGAACTCAGAAACACTCCTATGTGAAAAAAAATTACAAGGCAAGTGCAAACAAAACTATTGGCTTCGACAAATTAAAGTCAAGGTGTTTCAATCGCAACTGTTATGGTAATTTTTCAAGAGAATGTTAAGCTCCTAAAAATCAAGGAGGAAATGGTCAAGCTGGTTCTAGCAGTCAAAGATACCAACAACAGTCTCAGAAAACCTTCCAAAAGCCTTATTAAAGTCTTCCTATGGCAGAACTGAAAGATGAATCAAAATCAACTAAAGAGCCAATGAAAGCTGTTGTTGTAAGCATCAAAGATGGCTATGACTTGAGTGCATATGCTAAACAATTTACAGCTGATCTCACATCAAGTTTAGCCCTTGTTACTGAAGTTCATAATGAAGACTAGTCTAAAGATATGATCCTAAGGCGGATGGTGAGTCAGAAGATGATGACTATGATTAGAGTGATAAATCTGATCCAAAAGAAGTGTAAGAAGAGATTGCTCTTATGGCTCAATCTGATCAACCAAAGGTTGAACGTCCATTATCTGACTATGAGACTTCTTCTTCATATCCTAAAATCCTTGTTCAAGTCAGAGAAAAAATGTGCACTAAAGCATGTGTTGATCAAGTTTAGCATTACAGAACATATTCATTTAAAATTTGTGACAAACTTAAACACTAAGAAGTAATGCACAACAAATTAAAAATTATCACAAAATCTCTGATGAAAAGATCTCATCTCTCCAAACACCATAGAACAAAACTCTCAAAGAACTTTAACTTGTTAAAAAGCAACTTGAAGAGATTACTAAAAATATAGAACAAGAGAAAATAGCTCATGTTGCAACTCAGGTCGATCTTGCTATAGTTAAAGTTCTAAAACTAAGAATAGTTTGTAAGTGGGACGAAAGATAACGACAAAACAAATCTAGGTTTCACACACGAGCCCATGCCTGAATCTATATCAAAAATTTTACAAGAGAACTTTAACACACATGATCACTCACCTGAAAACAAAGCTAAGCTAAAAGCATTTTATAATTAGAAAAATAATGTGCAATCTAATGCAGAAAGTGAGGAAGAAAATTTTAATGTTGAGATATTTGAGGAACAAGATTCAGAATAGATTAAAAATGGTCATCCAGAAAAAGTTAAATCTTATGAACCATAACCAAAGAATAAGAAATTGTTTGTTCCCAAAGGATCTCATGAGTTTGTTGTTGAAAAATTTGACCCTAAACAATGTGTTGAAGAAGTTGTTGAAACAAATGACAAACAAAACACAAAGAAGAAAGTGAATACAATATAATATGAAGCAACACTTGATGATTCATGTTCTTATGGATTAAACAATCCAGATTTCATTAAATGGTAAAAGAACAAAAAGATAAAGAAACTAAAAAAGAATCTTCTCAAGATTCAATTCAATCCCAAAGCAAGAATAATTCATCAAGATCAAGAAACTAGAGAAGGAGAAGAACAAAATGCTAAAGCTAAAACTTCTCAAAATAAAACTCAAAGAAAAAACCAATCAAATTAATTTAATCATATGAAGTTTGTGCCTGCAAGTACTTCTGACATGAACACAATTCCTGAAACAAAATCAAACCCAAAGATTAAATCTAACTTTGATCTGAAAACAGGTTCAGATCCAAAGTCTTCCGCTGTCAACAAAAGATTTGTATCTAAAGAAACTAGGAACGGTAATAATGAACAAATGCCAAACCTAAATTTCAAAAGAACAAATTCATAAATGCAAAACAACATATTAACTTTACTACTCCTAAACCAAAACAAGGATCAAATGTGGCTTCTACATATAAAGTTAATCAATAGTTGTTTAAATTTCAACAAATGTACTGTGACATATGTGATATATATAATCATAACACTGCTGAGTGTTACTTTAACAGGTAGTGTCACATATGTGAATCATTCAAAAATTGATTGTTATTTTAACAAGTACAATGCCCTTGTGTGATGAAAGAAATCATAACACTAAGGATTGTTACTTCAGAAAGAACTCGCCAAGGAAAGGATATGTTAACCCAAGATTTCAAAGAAATCAAAATAATGACTTTCAAGTTTTATCAAAACAACCTTCCTTTGGCTTGAGATCTCTCAAAAGAATAAATTCTGATTAGGATGAGTCTTATGTTATGAAAATATAGCAGTATAAACAAATAAATTTCATTCCACGATCTGTGAGAATGAACAATGGAACGTTTAACAAGCAACTTTTTTCTAAAAATGTTCTTGTTGATGGTTCAAATTATTTGGATGATGATCTTAAAAAACGTTACAATGCTTTGAGGTTAAGCAAAACAAACATAATCAAAAATTTGTCAGAAAAGGAATTGAGAAATTAAAACCTCAAAAAAAGCCTAATTTGAATAAACTTCATTTTAAATAGTTTACCATTTGTTGATCAGTGTGGAAAGCCCAAGACCATCTTGGCTTGGGTTGATAACTCACCTTAAATTTCTTTGAAATGCAGGTATGCCTAAGAAGACCTATCAACACGTGGTATATTAATTAGTGGTGTAGCCTGCATATGACAAGCAATCATGCGTTACTTCAAGATTTTAAGATGAAAGCTGGTACTCTTGTTGCATTTGGAGGTGACATAAGTGGTAAAATTACAAGCGAATGGACAGTGTCCAATGGGATTATTGGCTTTGAAAAAGTCAACTATTATGCTCAGTTGAACTTTAATCCTTTAAGTGTTTCCCAAAATTATGACAAATCTTACTCTGATTTATTTGATGACTCTTCTTGTTATATTTTGAAGCCTGGTTTTCAGATAAGCAAAGAATAGGTAGTTGTTAAAGCTGCGTGTGATTGAGATGTATATAAGCTAGATATGTCTTAGGTAGATCCATCCACATAAACAACATGCATGATTGCTCAAACATCAAATAATGAAAGTTAGTTATGGATAGACATCTCGGGCATTCCAACTTCAAGAACATGAACAAGCTTGTTGCAGGAAATCGTGTAGTAGGAATTCCAACAAAGAAGTTTGCTACAACAGATCTTTGCAAAGCATGTTTAAAAAGGAAGCAACATAGAGAGTCTTATTAGCCCAAGCTAATAAATTCAATTTCCAAGCCTCTCCAAATGTTGAACATCGAATTTATTCGGTCGAGTAAATGTGTGCAGAGTATTGGAAATAAATCTTATTGTTTAGTTATCATTGATGACTTTACAAGATTTTCATGGGTTTTCATTTTGCATGCTAAATCTGAAACGACTGAATTGTTAAAAGAGTTATTATTAAAGTAGAAAATCAGTTAGAACAAAAAGTAAAAGTTATTAGAAGTGATATTGGAACTGAATTAAAAATGCTAATGTTGACATGTTTGTGCAGGAAAAGGAATTGATTGTCAGTTCAGTGCTCCTAGAACTCCACAACAAAATTGTGTTGTTGAAAGGAAAAACATAACTTTGATTGAGGCTACACGTTCTATGTTAGCAGATGCAAAGATTCCAATCACTTTCTAGGATGAAGCCATATCCATTGCATGTTTAGTACAGAATCGTGCATTGCTGGTGAAAGATAAATAGAAAACTCCTTATGAGTTAATGTTTAGCAGGAAACCTAATATAGATTTTCTTAAATCTTTTGGTTGTCTAGTTTTGATTTTAAATTCAAATGATCATCTTTGAAAACTTGATGCAAAATCTGATGATGGATTTTTTGTTGGATACTCGTCGGTTTATAAAGCCTTTAAAGTTTATAACTCTAGGAAAAATGTTATCATTGAAAATTTCAATGTTAAATTTCTCGAAAACTCATTTCCATCATTTGAAAATGTCCAGCTAGGTTATTTTATTTAGATTCTTTGTCAAACTCATTCGATTCTTACTTGTTTGAATCTCCATGTGATAACAGGAAGCAAGTAGGAGATCTTGGATCTTTCAGTGATGATTCTGATTCTGATGATATGGATGATTCTAGCCCAGATTATCCTTTCTTTTCATTTGTTAAAGATCATGTATTTCGTTCCGAATCACATGATCACTCTCAAGAAGCACAAGAACATCCCGTTTCTCAAAATTCAAATGTTTCGCAACCAATTTCTAATGATGGTCCTGAAATTGTACAATCTGAGTCTAGAACTTCATCCATTTCTAATGATGTAGTTGTGTCTGATAAACATGACTACTTTATCAACTCACCGACTCAAGTTCCTAATTTTAGTCCACATTCTTCAAACCTATTGCAGCAGCTTAATAACAATGCAGATGAACCTGATAATGAAGATAGTTCATCTAGTAGTGATGATGATAATGACAATGCAGGAGGAAATGAGATAGAAATATAGAAAGAAGTTAAGAGTGAAGAGAGAAAATTAGATGATGTAAAAGAAACTGTTAATGATGTTGATGAAGATGGTGTGAATGATGATGTGAATGATGAGGAGAATGGTAATGGTGATGATGTGAATGTTAATAATGATATCAATGAGAATGTAGATGAAGGATTTGAACAACAACAGACTATGGAGTTTCATTACACTGATGTATATATGTCTGAGCCTGTTGTTGAATCTCCAATCCAGATTGCTCAAGAAATAGTGATTGCTGAGGAGTCTTCCCTTAAGACAACTCAAAATGTTTCTATCCAAACAGAGGTTTTGCATATTGATGAGATCATTGAATCTTTGAAAGAGAAGAATGATGAAGAAGTTGAGATGATAGAAAAGTTAAAAGAAGAAAATGAATTATTGAAATCTGATTCTTTAAAGAAAGATATGATTATTACTGAACTTGAAGAAAAATTCAAAAGTTTGAATGATGAATATGAGAAGTTGAAAGAAAGCTTAAAGGCTTAATCTAAAGAACCTAATGTTGTACCATCAGAGAAAGAAATTGAACCTGAAGTTCAAACTATTGTAGTTGAAAAAATATCTTGTAAGGCCCGTTTTCGGGACACTCACAGTTGGTCAATCACACACATAAAATATAAAACATACACTTACATTACGAAAATTTGTAGCGAAATAACTTAACAACCATTTCATATATCAATAATTGCTTTTGCAAAATAACACAAAATTGTTAATCGTTACAAAATATCATTTAATTGCATTACGATGCAAAAACATCATTTAACAAAAAATGGATGCCATCCAAAACTTGCCAAGTAGTTGCACCCATTCCATCCTCAGCAACCATTACCTGCCAACTGGAAAATACATAAAAGTCAGCGTTTCTGGTGAGTTCTAGTTTTATAATAAAAATACTTTACTTTCGTTCAAAAGCTTTCTTTACATTTATTATTACATACATCATATGTACACATAGATAATATTTATTATTATCTTTCATCATCGTTCATCATCATTCATTGCCATCATTCGTCATCGTTCATCATTCGTTAACATTCGTTCTGGTTCTTACTTTCTCATATCGTACATTCCGTACATACATCATTAACCTTTACATTCATCCAGACCAATGTCATGTGCTATACCGCAAACATTGTGCACGAAGCTGGTTGATGGGCCTGAGGTCTATAAATAGACCCGGAACATTATACACGAAGGTGACTCCAGTACCTCGGGCAAGCGACAAGGGTCACATAGATATAGTCAATCACAAGGATTAGACCCAGTGTGCATCCTTCTGGGGTAGCTAACCCGCACACAGTTGAGCTAACACCCTTCATTGGGTGTAAACCTCCTTACATTTGCTTGTAAGAATTTTCATTCATTCATCCTTTCTTTAATGCATGCATTCATTCATTCTTTACGTTCCACTTTTCAGTATCATTAACTTCCTCTTTTCATTACATAATACTTTATGTTCAATATCATAATCATACTACGTAAAGCCACAGAATAATACGTAATAGGGAACATAAAGACAACATATCAAAATCATACATAACAATCATCACACATCATCATACATCATCATATAATCATCATACATCATCCCCGAGAACATCTCAAGTCATAGCCTAAAACTTCCTTTTTCCCAAAAACAATTCAGAAATAATTCTAAGTCTTTAGGCTTATGGGCACTATGCAGGTGCATGGCCACTATGCAGGCGCATGGCCACTCCGGCGCATGGGGATACTTAGGCGCATAGGAAAACTTAGGCGCATGGGCAGGTTTTGGGCGCATGAGCACAATACGGGCGCATGGCCAACACTTAGTCGCCTGGGCCGATTCTAGGCGCATGGACACTATGCAGGCGCATGAGTCTGACTTAGGCGCATGGGCACTTGAGCATATGGGCAGTTTGGGAGCATGGGAACACTTAGGCTCTTGGGCATAATCCTAGGCGCATGGGTACGATTTGGGCGCATGAACTTCAGGCGTATTGGGACTTAGGCACATGGCCAACTACCTTTGTAACTAACATCATTTTTCAGTCCCAAACCCGACTCAAATATGTTCTAGGCCTAATTCTAACATACTAAACAACATAAACATACTTACAAACATGATCATAATCATAAATCATTCCCAAACATACACCCACCCTGTTGGACCAAAAGAACCAATGAGCCGGATCAGAAAAACCTTAAGTCCCACAGACGTCACAACAACTACTAAAGTCCACAACAGCTGAAGACAACAACTGATTACAAAGTCTGAAGACACAAGTGCTGAAGACAAAGTCTGAAGACAAGTGCTGAAGACAAAGTCTGAAGACAAGTGCAGAAGACAAAGTCTGAAGACAAGTGCTGAAGACAAAGTCTGAAGACAAGTGCTGAAGACAAAGTCTGAAGACAAGTGCTGAAGACAAAGTATCAGACGTTGTCACAACAGCTGAAGAGGACTTCTTCAGTAGTTGTGATGGTTTACTTTCAGTAGTTTTATGTTTTCTCTTTTCAGTAGTTTTGTAAAACGACTGAAGAGCTTGTTCTTCAGTCGTTGTAGTATCAGTAGTTTCTTTTCAGTTGTTTTATGTTTTATACTTAGCACTCTGACATGTTCTCAGTAGTTGTGAACATTTTAGTAGTTTGTTAAGTATTAGTTATTTTTGTACTAGATCTGCTAGTAATCACCATCCCGTGATTGCAGCAGTGATTGCACTCTATATAAGGAGTGCCAACCTTATTGTAACGGTGAATGATTTAGCAATAAATATTGGGCATTATTGAAACATTCCAAATCACAGAAAAATATTCTCTCGCATTTGTTTTCAAGTAACAAACTCTTGCTATAATTTGACTAATTCTTGATTTCATTCCGCTGCATTACATTCTAATACTTCAAACTTGTGATCGCTGATCCTGACAAATGGTATCAGAGCCTGTTAATCATTGATCGATCTAATAATTGATCATTGAAACTGCTCTTCAAGATCCAAGTTTGATTGAATTAGCATTTTTGCAAGAAACTGTTATAGAGATTGAATTTTCTGTGCTTTTAATCATTCATCCTGAGACTTATTCTTGGTTTTTATTGAGTTTGTTGTGGTGTGTCTAAATATTTTTTTTTTGCTTGAATAAAATTGTTTTTGGATCCAAAATGACTACTCCTTCCAATGATCCTCACAATACTGGTTCCTCAACCAAGCCTCCAATGCTGGTTAGGAATGAGTATAACATATGGCAACGTTGTATGCTCCATCACCTGTCTGTTAACAGCTCAGGTTGTTGGACATCAGTGGTACATGGTCCACACAAGCCTATGGTGAATAACCCGGAAACCAATCAAATGGTTCCGAAGAGGAAGGATCAATACTCAGATGAGGATAAGAAATTGTTTGAAATAGATGCAAAAGCTCATGGAATTCTGGCCATGGCACTACCCAATGAAATTTATTCTGGGCTAATGCATTATGAATCTGCCCATGACCTCTGGAATGCCTTGAAAGAACAATTTGGAGGAAAAGATGAGGTCTTGGCAAATAATAGAGAGATCCTTGCCCAACAATATGAGACATTCTCTCATAGGAAGGGTGAGACACTGACTCAACAGTTTGAGCGGTTCTCTTGTTTGATCTCTGAATTGAAAATGGTCAAACATGAGTATACTAATATTCAGATGAATAACAGATTTCTCAGATCACTGCCTGAGAGATGGGATACATATACCATTGTCCTACGCTCCAGTGCAAATTTGGACAAACTATCTCTCACCCAACTTCATGGGAAATTGCTCACATTTGAGAGAGAGATAGAACAAAAGAGAAAACTGTCTTCATCTGGTAAGCTCACTGAGGACTTTGTACCAGGCAACACTGCTCTGGTTAGTCATGAGTCAGAATATGCTTCATCTGAATGCCAGTATGATGAGCATATTGATTTCTCTTCAAACATTTCTGATTCAGCATTTGTGAGTGTTGATAGTCAATTTTCTGGGTGCAATAATGACAATCTATGCTTCATCATGGATGATCTCAAGGGGATTGCTGATGATGACTTAGAAGAGATGGATATTTTGAGCCAAATGGCCTTGATAAATATCAGATCTCAGAAGTTCTACAAAAGAACTGGAAGAAAGTTCCCAGGACTCTCTGGCAAAACCAAAGTTGGTTTTGACAAGAGTAAGTTGAGGTGTCACAGATGCCAAAGGCTTGGACACTTTGCTAGAGAATGTAGATCATCTGGATCTAATTCCTCTACACCTTTTGTGACTTTTCCTAGCAATAGTCAACAAAACAAAGGGCAACATCCTGTCAATTCTAGTCATCAGTCTCAACTACAATCTCCTGCATATTTTGTTCCTCAGGGTCAAATGCCTTACCCTTACCCGTGTTATTACATGCCACAAACCAGTCAAGTTCAAGCTCCTATGGTACCACAACCTCATGCACTCCCAGAACCTCAACCATCTCACCAACCCCCTCAACCTCAACAACATAGCTTCTTCACCCCAGAAGTTGTTGATTGGAGCAGCTTGCCAGATGACATGTCTGGTCATGAACAACTGTTCACAAGTGCTGATCAACATGGTGGTGATAGTCCTTTTGGGAATCTGGCACTTATGGCTCTGGAATCAACTGAGGGTTCCTGCTCAACTGCATCATCTTCACAGGTAACTCAGGGTTCTTCAACATGCCACAGAGGCATCTGGTATGTAGAAAGTGGAGGATCCATGCATATGACAGGAAACAGATCACTTCTTAATGACTACTCTCAAGGAAGGAAGGGATTTGTATCTTTTGGCAATGATGCAAAGGGTTACATCATCGGCAAAGGCTTTGTTTCCAATGGGGAAATAAAGTTTGATGATGTTAACCATGTGGAAAATCTCAAGTACAACCTCTTGAGTGTCAGTCAAATGTGTGACAAAGGCCATGTTGCTCTTTTCACAAGTCAGAACTGCCGGATTCTGTCATCCAAAGTTCTGAGTTTGATTGACAAGGTGTTGGATAAACACACTCTCCTTAAGGCCAACAGGACAGGAAGAGTGTATGCCTTAGATCTTTCTAAGAAAATAGATCTCAAAGGCCATCCTTGCCTATTTTCCAAGGCTTCCCCTCAAGAATCTACACTATGGCATAGAAGGCTGGGTCATGTTAATCTCAAAAACATAAATCAGCTGATCAACCATGGTTTAGTAAGGGGATTGCCTATGAAGGAATTTAAATGTGAAGATGACTGCACTGCTTGTCTAAAAGGAAAACAGCACAAAGTTTCATTTCCCTCCATAGAAGAACCTAAGTCCACAGCCTGCTTACAGCTTCTTCACATGGATCTCTTTGGTCCTGTGAGAGTGATGAGTATGGCTAAGAAGAAATACTGCCTAGTAATTGTGGATGATTACTCCAGATTTGTATGGACTTTCTTCTTGCATTCAAAGGATGAAGCACCTCAGAAGATTATCAACTTTGTGTTGTATGTTGAGAAGCAGTATTCCCTCTCAGTCAAGTGTATTAGAAGTGATAATGGAACAGAATTTAGAAACAATACACTTGATGAGTTCTACCTCTCAAAGGGAATCAAGAGGCATTTTAGCATTCCAAGAACTCCTGAACAAAATGGAGTAGTGGAGAGAAAGAACAGGACTCTTATTGAAGCTGCAAGGTCCATGTTGGCTGACTCTGGATTGCCAATGACTTTTTGGGCTGAAGCTATCAATACAGCTTGCTATGTACAAAATAGAGCTCTAGTGAATAAGAGGTTGATGAAAACTCCATATGAAGTTCTTCATCATTTGGCCCCTCTAATTTCATTCTTTAGAGCTTTTGGATGTCCTTGTTTCATTCTCAACACAAGGGATCAACTCCAAAAATTTGATTCTAAGGTGGATGCAGGATATTTTGTTGGTTATTCATCAACTTGCAAAGCATACAGAGTCTTCAACTGTAGAACAAAGATGGTTGAAGAGACTCTACATGTTAAGTTTAATGAATCTCCAAAGGACAAGATTCCACAAAACCCTGTGGAGATATTTGATTTGGACATACTACAATATGCTCCTAATCAAACTCCTGCTGTTGCTCCTGTCAACAGTTCTCCACCTGGTGGTACTGCTGGTGCTGATGATGATGATAGTAGTACTCACCTCTTCAGCTTTACTGATCAACTGCCTGATTCAGCTAGACCTGATGTTCCTGTAGCTCCAGCAGCTCAATCCACAACAAATGCTGATGAGATTTCTACAACTTCAACTTCCTTTGAACTACCATCTACTGATTGGTTTCAAGGAAATACTTCACCATCACCATCTGTTGCTGCTGAGCCTGCTACAAACACTTGCACTGATCTCATTGTGTACCAAGATCTGAAGAATCACCCTATGTCTCAAATCATTGGTGATATCACTGCTGGAGTATCAACAAGAAGTCAATTGTCAAATTTCTGCTTCTATGCTCTCTTCATTAGTCAGCAAGAGCCAAAGAATTATCACATTGCTTTAAAGGACAATGGATGGGTTGATGCCATGCAGCTTGAGCTTCTTCAGTTCAAGAAACAACAAGTGTGGGAACTGGTTCCTCTACCTCCAGGTAAGTGTGCAATAGGCACTAAATGGGTGTTTAGGAATAAGACTGATGAAAATGGGCTTATTGTTAAGAACAAGGCCAGACTGGTTGTTCAGGGGTTTGCACAAGAAGAAGGTATTGATTATGATGAAACCTTTGCTCCTGTAGCCAGACTGGAAGCAATTCGATTGTTTTTAGCTTATGCTGCTTATCAAAATCTTAAAGTTTTTCAAATGGATGTCAAAAGTGCTTTTCTGTATGGGAAAATTAAAGAAGAGGTTTATGTATGTCAACCACCAGGTTTTGAGGACAACAAACATCCTAATTGGGTGTATAAGCTTGATAAGGCTCTTTATGGGTTGAAACAAGCTCCTAGAGCCTGGTATGAGACATTATCAAACTTTCTTCTTGAAAATAATTTTACTAGAGGCACCATAGATAAAACTTTATTCATTAAGAAAGCAGGGCAGCATAATTTACTTGTTCAAATTTATGTAGATGATATTATTTTTGCATCTTCTGATCCACAGTTGTGTGATGGCTTTACAAAGTTGATGCAACAAAAGTTTGAAATGAGTGCAATGGGGGAATTACAATTCTTTCTGGGTTTGCAAATCAAACAAAAGGCTGATGGAATTTTCATTCATCAGTCCAAATATACAAAAAATCTTTTGAAAAAATTTGATTTACAAAATTGTAAACCTTGTTCTACTCCCATGTGCAACACCACACAACTGGATACAGATCAGAAAGGTAAAGTGGTTGATGAAACACTTTACAGATGTATGATTGGGTCCTTGATGTACTTAACAGCTTCTAGACCAGATATTATGTTTGCTACATGTGTTTGTGCTAGATTTCAGGCTGCACCTAAGGAGTCTCATTTGATTGCAGTCAAGAGGATCTTTAGATATTTGCAAGGCACTCCATCTCTAGGTTTATGGTATTCTACTAGACATTCTGGTAAACTAGTTGCTTTTTCTGACAGTGATTATGCAGGGTGTAAGCTGACCAGGAAATCAACTTCTGGTGGATGCCAATTCCTAGGCAACTGTTTGATTTCTTGGCAGAGTAAGAAACAAACCTTAGTTGCTACATCAACTGCTGAAGCCGAGTACATTGCTGCTGCAAGTTGTACATCTCAGGTATTATGGCTTCAAAACCAATTATTGGATTATGGCATAACTGAGACTAAGACTCCATTGTTAATGGACAGCTCTTCAGCTCTTTGTATTGTCAAGAATCCTGTCCAGCACTCTAGGACTAAGCATATTGAAATCAGACACCATTTTATTAGAGATTGTTTTGAAAAAGGTCTGATTGATCCAAAATTTGTTCCTAGTGCTGATGAGCTTGCAGACATTTTTACTAAGCCTTTGGATAGTTCAACTTTCCACAACCTGGTGGTAAGGCTTGGTATGCTGCAGCTAGAATAAGTGACAACTACCGATAATCTCAGTAATAAATACTGATGATCATTGGTAACCATGTCATATATAAGTACTTCATTTGTTAAAATAGCTGATGTAGTTATAACAGCTGATGAAATCACAACAACTGATGTAACTACAACTGCTGATGTCAGAAATGCAGATAAGTACTGATGACCAATGAAACATCAAACTCGGATTTAAATGTGGAGGTCAGACTGAAACAGCTGAAAAGCTATGAATTGACGACAACAGCTGATGAGTAATTTCTCTTCAGTTGTTTCTACAACTGCTGTTTCTAAACAACTGAAGCCACAGCTATGTCTTCAGTAGTTTACAACTACTGAAGACTACCACTATGTCTACAGCTGTTTACAACAACTGATGACAAAACCACTGTCTTCAGTAGTTTCATAACTACTGATGACAAACACCATGTCCTCAGTTGTTTCACCACCTGAAGTCGGAATTGTCCTCAGTAGTTTTATAACTACTGAAGACTAAATCAAAGACTTCAGCTGTTTCAATGTCTGACGGTTAAACCCAAGTCTTCAGTTGTTTTATAACAACTGATGATCACACCAATACGGTCAGTCATTTCAAACCTCTGAAAGTTAATGCCACGTCATCACTAGTTTCACCAAATGCTGACTAACACCAAAGCCTTCAGTCGGTTCATAACCCTACCCTATAAATACCTTATCTCACCAGAGTTTTTCTCACCTTTCCTCTCAAACCTAACGTTCAAAAACTCTGTACCCTCTCTTCATCCATGGCGACCATGCAACTAAAACCACGACACAACTGTGTCGCTCACCTTACCAAATCACCATACTGGACCAAGTTTCACAACGCCATTAATTTAATGGTCCAGTCACCTTACCAAACAGCCTTTCTGATAAACCCCACCATATATGCCGAATCCCTTAGCCAATTCTGGACAAACATCACTCTTGTTTTTGAGGAGAATGACACAGAGTCGCTTCATTCGTTTGTCCATAGCCAAAAGGTGGTCATCAATCCAGAGATTCTTCGCCAAACCCTCAATCTGGATGATGCCACTTTCCCGACTAGCTATCCAAAGGGCACCACTGATCTATCATTTGCCCACCATGGATACGAAGGCAACCTGAGTGCCTCTACCATATTGAAGAAACATTTCCAGGATGCTGAACGGCTTATCTTTCATATGGTCAATGTCTGCCTGGCCCCCAAGACTTCATCATGGGATCAGATGTCCACAAGGTGGCAACAGGTATTGTACTCTATCCTTGAGCAACAACCTTTAAATTTTTCTGAAATACTATTCTTAGAGCTCAAGGATATGGCCCAAAAACAACTTTCTAACCGTTGGATATTATATCCTCGGTTCATAATGGCCATAATTGAAAACCAGCTTCAAGCTGAGGACTTGTTGGCCTGGGAGTCCCTGCTATGGTTGTATTGCCTGAAGTATACTCCCGGCACAACTCTGACCAATCACTCAAAATGGCTGCCAAGCTGCGCAAACCCACGCAGCTGGAACCCACAGCCACCACCACAAAATCCAAAGTCCCCACCAAACCAAAAACAAAACGAACCAAAATAGCTATTCAGGAAGATGAGTCCCCTGAAGATGCTCCTGTACCACCACGACAGGATATACTTGCTGGTGTAAACCCCCCAGTAGTATCAGAGACTCACCCAGCCACAGCCGCTCAGGATTCCTCTCAAAAGGAACCTGAAGCAACCAAAGAAGGGGTACCCACAAATCTGGAATCTTCCTCATTCGAGGAGATTGCCATTGAAACACACCATTCTCCCCAGGTGCATAATACCCTATCTCCTCATGAAAATGCCCCCCAAAGTCCAACACTTATAATTGCAAATGTGCTGACTCAGCTGCATGCCTCTCCTCCTCCCCAACAACCACCTAAAGGGAAAACCACAGATATTGAGGTAGAGGATCAACATGCTTCTGACAACCCACAGCACAGGGGTTTAAATGTTCAGTCTCCTAGTGTAGATACGGAGATAAGAATATCTGGTGAGGCTGCCACCTCTTCTGCATCAGCACATGATCAGACTGAGGCTGGTAACATGGCTAAGACCTCATCAGAGGCAACAGCTGATGAAGGACATCGTCCTGAGGCTGGAAGTCCCCAGTTCCAAGAAAAAGGGGCACATGCTACATCTGGTCTACACCCAGGGCATGTACATCTTGCTACTAGCAGGAGGTCAGGTGATTCAGCATTTGTTGATGATGACCTGGGCTTCTTTTATGATGTTCTAGCCCAGAACACAATTCTTGAGGAAGAAGTCAGTAGACTACAAAGACTACTTGTCCAATTCTCTCAAGAAGCAAGTCCATCTGATACCACCATACACCCACAGGTGGCACCTTCACCTGAAGGTCTCCTAAACACTCAGCCACTAAAAACATTCAATCCACCAGCCTCTACCTCTGGCACTGCTTCTCAGGGACAGAACCCCTCTGAGCAAACAGCTGCTATCTTCCACAAATCCCTACCTCTCATCACCCCAATAATCACAGACATTGTGATCAAAACCTTGGATGACAGACTTCCCTCAATTATACAGCCACTGGTTGAGGAGATTGTGAGCACAAGGCTTTCTACTACTCAAACCCTTGCAACCAATGCAACCAAAAAGGGGGAGAGTCAGTTAGTCAAAGACAAAGGAAAGAGCATATTGAAAGAGAGAGAACAGGAGGAAGAAGAGGTTGTGAAAGAGACTGAGAAGGAAGAAGAGTATGTGAAGGAAGCTGACACTGATCAAGTGAGTGAAAGTCACAAAGACTTTCATATCACATATAAGAAGAGGAAGATTGAAAGAAAAGAAAAAGAACTCCAACTTGATGAGATGGTCAAAATGGCGGATGCTACACATAGTAAATCTATGGACTCCATTATTGATCAACTATACAGACAAGGGTTCGATACTGCACAGCTTGACTCAGAGATTAGAAGACTTGAAGTTGAAGAAATTAACTCAAGATGGGCAAGTTATGATGTGTTAGAAAGAGAAAGACTGGAGATCATGATCAGATTCATTGCAAAGTATCTTGGAAGATCATTGATAGAGATTAAGTCATGGACTAGGGACAGTATCTTGGCAATAACCACCAAGATCTGTACGTCTGAAGCATACACAAAGGGATTAGTGATTGAAGCACTAAATGAAGCAGGTGCTGGAAACAGAAACGAACTAGCAAAATACTCCAAAGCCTCACTCATTACAAGAATGCTAGAACAACCTGCAAAACCTACCACTTCAAAATCACCACTACCACAACCCATTAAACCAACTCCTTTACCCTCAAAACCAACAGCCGATGATGCATCCAAGAAGAAGAAGAGAAGGATGTTGAGGCTAGAAGAAGAAGATGAAGAGGATGATGAGGAAGAAGATAGGTTGCCTCTTTCTGCAGTCCTAACTTTGCCTAAAGCCAAATCTATGCCCATCACTCCCACCTCACAGATGGAGACTGTGAGAGTAAAGATAGAAGAAGAGCAGCAGCAAAGGCTTCATGATGAGGAGATGCTGAAGAGTATAGACAAAACTTATGCTGCTTCTTCATCAATAATAAGTATGAAGAAAGAAGCTCTGAGACTGTACACCCTTGCCAACACATTTCAATATCAAAAGGAAAAGGTGAGGATATGGCCTGATCCTAGGGTGGCTCACAGAATTGTGAAGAAGGACATTCCTGCAAGATACAAGGGCCAGATAAAAAGGATCGTAGATGAAGAGATCACAGTGGTCCTTGTAGTATCACCCTGGGAAATTGTAGAAGACTTCAAGAAGGCTTATGAGACTAAACAACCTCCCCAAAAGATGTTAGAAAACAGAGTAATCAAGAAGGGGTTAGTCTACAAGAAGCTTGAGAACTTCAAACAAAATGAGCTCAGTCTGTTACTTGAAGGTAATCACCCAGATGAGTTTGCCTACAGACAGATCACAACAGTTGAGCTCAAAAATGACAAACAGGCCAAATACATCTCAGAGCTGTATGGGCGTGAAGGATTGTTCGATGGTGAACCAGAGAATCTTACTATGGAAGAACAAATCATGTTTCTCAGAGCATACACCAGAGAATCCTACAGGCTTATACATGGGAAGTGAGTTTCATGGATGGGGGAACAGCTCAGTGTCCAATTCCCCAATACAGAGCTCCCATCCATACTTTGCCAACCAAATCATCAGACTTACTTCCAGGCCGGTGCTTATATGGGTCATCTTCTCAACTGATCAAGAAGGAAAAAGACCAACCATTTTGCCAACAATAAGTGGGACCTCAATAAAGTTAAAGGTTTTGGATGCATTGGTTCAGGGGGAGTTTGTTGGACCAAAAGAACCAATGAGCCGAATCAGAAAAACCTTAAGTCCCACAGACGTCACAACAACTACTGAAGTCCACAACAGCTGAAGACAACAACTGATTACAAAGTCTGAAGACACAAGTGCTGAAGACAAAGTCTGAAGACAAGTGCTGAAGACAAAGTCTGAAGACAAGTGCAGAAGACAAAGTCTGAAGACAAGTGCTGAAGACAAAGTCTGAAGACAAGTGCTGAAGACAAAGTCTGAAGACAAGTGCTGAAGACAAAGTATCAGACGTTGTCACAACAGCTGAAGAGGACTTCTTCAGTAGTTGTGATGGTTTACTTTCAGTAGTTTTATGTTTTCTCTTTTCAGTAGTTTTGTAAAACGACTGAAGAGCTTGTTCTTCAGTCGTTGTAGTATCAGTAGTTTCTTTTCAGTTGTTTTATGTTTTATACTTAGCACTCTGACATGTTCTTAGTAGTTGTGAACATTTCAGTAGTTTGTTAAGTATTAGTTATTTTTGTACTAGATCTGCTAGTAATCACCATCCCGTGATTGCAGCAGTGATTGCACTCTATATAAGGAGTGCCAACCTTATTGTAACGGTGAATGATTTAGCAACATTATTGAAACATTCCAAATCACAGCAAAATATTCTCTCGCATTTGTTTTCAAGTAACAAACTCTTGCTATAATTTGACTAATTCTTGATTTCATTCCGCTGCATTACATTCTAATACTTCAAACTTGTGATCGCTGATCCTGACACACCCACATCACACACACCAACACATACGGGTACACACACCCAACTAAATAAAAACATTATAACATGTATTCCAGCCCCAAAACAAGTTAAAACATGTAAAAATAGGGATCTAGAACTTACCTCTTGCAACTTTCGTGTATGACTTCTTCAAACCCGAAAGAAAATAAGTTCAAACACCTAAAAACCCACCAAAAACATACAAACGAACACAAAATACACACATAAGCATATACCTGAGGCTGAAACCAACCAAGAACACTTCAAAACACTTAAAACTAACCTCAAATCCGAATTCTTCTTCTTCCTCTTTCAAAATCCGAGAGTTTCTGCTCTCTCTCTCTCTCTCTGTAGCAGCCGAAAGAAAAGGTGAAGTAACATGGAATGGGCGGCCATGTTGCTTTTGTACAAAATATATTAAATTATTTTGTCCTTTTTACACAGTTAACCCCTCAACTTAGGTTAAATTGCATTTCATCCTCTTTCTTCAGTTTTATTCTTTATTTCTCATCTTTATAAAATTCTGGGTGTTACAAGTCCACCCCTCTTATATAGATTTCGTCCCTAAAACCTGTTCTTCCTTGAATAGTTACGGGTAATGCTGTCTCATCTCTTCTTCAGTCTCCCATCTAGATTCAGATCCCTTTCTATGTTTCCACTGTACTCGCACCTAGGGAACCACTTTATTCCTTAGCCTCTTCTCTTTCCGATCAATGATCACCACTGGTTGCTCCACATAAATGAGGCGCTCGTCTACTTCAATGTCCTCTAACGGTACAACCATGTCTTCCTCATCTAAGCACTTTCTTAGATGAGATACATGGAAGGTTGGATGAATTCCATTTAACTCATCGGGTAACTCCAACCTATAGCCACCTCTCCTACACAAGCAATGATTTGGAAAGCCCCTATGTACCTCGGGCTCAACTTGTCCTGCTCCGTAAACCGAATCATACCCTTCTATGGTGGGACTTTCAACATAACCTTATCACCCACCTTGAACTCTATCGATCTACATCTCTTGTCAGCGTACGACTTTTGCCTATCCTTTCTTGCCTTCATAAACGCCTTTATCTTCTCTAGCTTCTCAGTCGTAACCTCGATCACTTCGATGCTCCCTAACTCCTTTTGACCAGTATCACCCCAACAAATGGTCTTCTACATCTCCTACCATATAGCATCTCATAAGGGGGCATACCAATGCTAGCATGATAATTGTTATTGTATGAGAATTCGGCTAACTGTAAGTGTTCGTCCCAACTTCCTCCAAAGTCAATGATGGATGCCCGAAGCATATCCTCACGCGTCTGAACAGTCCTCTCTGATTGACCATCCGTTTGAGGATGATAAGCCGTATTGACGTGTAACCTCGTCCCCATCGCATCGTAGAATTTCTTCCAAAACTTGGATGTAAACCGGTTGTCACGATCGACACGATAGACACCGATACACCATGACGAGTTACAATCTCCTTGATGAATAGATCCGCTAGTCTCTCCGAAGAATACGTTTCACGGATCGGTAAGAATTGAGCACTCTTCGTCAGACGAGCGACGATCACCCATATAGCATCATACCCTCTTGCTGTACGAGGAAGCTTTGTATAAAGTCCATAGTGATGTGCTCCCTTTTCCACTCGGGTATATCCAAAGGTTGGATCTTACCGTATGGCTTTTGATGCTCCGCCTTCACTTACAAACTAGTAAGGCACTTAATCACATATTGTGCTACATCGCGCTTCATACTTGGCCACCAATAATCTTTCTTTATGTCTTGAGACCTTCGTAGTACCGGGATGAATGGAGTGTCGAGTCTTATGATCCTCATCCATGATCTTTCAACGTAAATCTTCATAACGAGGTATCCACGTCCGTCCAGATGGGGTTCTAACACCGAGAGAGTTTTCACACAACTCTGTGACTAGACCTCTTATTCTTTCGGAGTTAAGACGATTTCATTGACCTGCTTCATTACGTCTGAGGTCATAACCAATTGATAAGCCTTTACCCAAATTGGTTCGGGTCTCTCCTTTCGACTAAGGGCATCGTCACTATGTTGGCTTTGGCCGGATGGTAGTGGATCTCACAGTCTTAATCCTTTATAAGTTCCAACCACCTCCTTTGCCTCATGTTTAGGTCCTTTGGTTCGAAGAAGTACTTCGAGCTCTTATGGTTTGTGAAGATAGTGCACTTCATCCCGTACATGTAGTCCCTCCAAATCTTTAATGCAGAGACCACAACTCTAACTCCAAGTCATGAGTAGGGTAATTAACCTCATGAACCTTCAACTGTCGGCATGCGTAGGCTATAACCTTTCCTCGCTGCATCAACACGCAATCCAACCCCGCGTCAGTCTCGCCTTTAGCTCCTCAAAAGCCTTCTCTTGATCTTAACGCCATACAAACTTCACATCCTTAGGGGTCAACTTGGTCAACGGATAAGCTATCTTGGAGAAGTCCTAGATGAATCTCCTGTAATAGCCAGCCAATCCTAAGAAACTGCGAATCTCGAATGGCGTCTTCAGCGGCTTCCATTGCATCACGGCCTCCACCTTTGCCGGGTCTACCATAATCCCCTCGTGATTCACCACGTGACCCAAAAAATGACCTTCACGCAACCAGAACGCGAACTTGGAGAACTTGGCATACAACTTCTACTTTCTAAGCGTCTCCAGCACCTCCCAAATGTGTCCGGCGTGCTCCTCTTCTCTCCTAGAGTAAATTAGGATATCATCAATAAACACAATCACTGATTTATCTAACATCGGCCGACACACTCAATTCATATAATCCATAACGAAGAACTTGTAATGTCCATAACGCATGCGAAAAGTTGTTTTAGGAATATCTTGTTCCTTCACCTTCAATTGATGCTAACTAGATTGAAGATCTATCCTTGAGAACCAACTGGCACCTTGAAGCTGATCAACAAGTCATAAATCCTCGATATGGATACCGATTCTTCATCGTCAACTTATTCAACTCACGGTAGTTGATGCACATCCTCATATTACCGTCTTTCTTCTTCATAAACAAGACCAGAGCACCACAGGGAGAGATTCTCGGTCAAATAAACCCCTTTACAAGTAATTCATGCAATTGCTCCATCAGTTCCTTCATCTCGAACGGAGCCAATCGATACGGTGCCTTAGCAACAGGTTGGGCACCAGGTATCAGATCGATTTGGAACTCGATCTCATGGTCCAGTGGCACACCTGGTAAATCTTCTGGGAACACATCAGGAAAGTCACACACAATTGTTACATCCGACAGATATGTGTTGACGTGTCCGCATCCTTCACGTAGGCCAGGTAGGCACTACATCCACGCCTCATACACTTCCCCGCCACCGCCATCGAAATCACCTTCAGAATCGTATTAACTCGATCGATGTAGATATTCACTGAAGTCCCGTCAGGCTCTATCAGTTGGATCATCTTTTATTCACCTCATAGGCCGCTAACCAGTCCATTCCTAGGACTACATCGAACCCACCTAAGTTCATCACAAACAGGCTAACATGAATCCTATGACCCTATAGTTCTATGTCACAACCTTCTATTAGATCAGATCCTGGTAGACTTACCTATGGTAGTTTCTACATCGAAGGGCTCATCAATGCTTCTATTACTAACAGGCAAATTAGCACAGAAAGCAGCAATAATGAAACTCCTACTAGCACCTGAATCAAATAACATAGAAGCAAGAGTTTGATTTACTAGAAACGTACTTGACACGACATCGGGGTCCGTCCTAGCCTCCTCCTTGGTCATTGTGAAAGCTCTAGCACTTGCTTTCTGCCCTTCGGTTCCAGTCGTCTTCTTTGCTCCAGAACTCTCAACCCTTGGCTTCTTGCATTCCTTGCTCATGTGACCCTCTCTAGCACAGTTAAAACATCTTACCACCCGACACTCCCTTGCCATATGACCGGGCTTCCCACATTGAAAGCAGATGTTCGATCCCTACCTACACACACCAATGTGCTCCTTCCTGCACTTACCACACCTCCTCGCCCCCGCACCGGGTGTAACCACATGCCGATCATCCATCCTCGTAGCCTTGTTGTTTTGGGTGACACTACCACATCCAAACTGCTTGCCATTCCAGTTTCTGTCACCACCACTCTTCTTGCTCACCTCAACCACAGCCACCTTCCTCTCGTCATACAGCCTTCCCGCCAAATAAACCATTGATCTGAACGTACCTGGCTGGGCGGCGATCATGTGCCTGCAGATATCCACGGGCAAACCTTGGATATATATCTTGATCTTTCGTGACATGGGTGTCACCTGATCTGGCACCAGCCTTGCTATCTCATTGAACATTGTGGTGTACTGCTGGTGTGTCATGGTTCCCGCCTCCAACTGCAGGAACTCCCTCTTAACCTTATCAAGTTCCCTATGAGGACAGAACTCCTCAATCACCAACTTTTCATCTCGCCCCACTTCATCCTTCTGATTGCCCTACTAACCTCAGCCTGGACTATATTGTCCCACCAACAAAGAGCCGAGTCCATGAATGAGTGGGTAGTGAACTTCACCTTTTGGTCTTCCTTGCACTCGCTAATATCAAGTACAACCTTCATCTCTCTCACCGACCGATGAGCGGCAGCAGCAATGCTATTGCTATCAAAAGTAGGGGGCTTGCATATCTGTAATGCCCCACTGTCTCTTGCACTCGTTTTGTCTCTTGCACCTTTTGCTCTTCCATGCACCCGTTCTGTCTCTTGCACAAGCTCCTTCTCCTCTTTATCACTGGGGACAACCGTCTTAGTCTTCGGTTGCTCTCTCTCCCCCGAGGGCCTGTTCCTTTCCTTCCTCTCATCTTCCCTCACCGCTTTAATTACGTCGGTTACCATAGACGGCAGGATCGTTTGCATGATCTAGTGAACCTCCTCAACTACAGCCTTATTCACTGAGGCCCTTAGATTGGCACTCTCATGCCCACCTTCTGGATGATAGGTCTCGGGCTCTTCATTAGCCATCTCAGCAGCCTTTGCGTTGCCTCTCGTGACCCGTGGTCCAGCACCACGGCCACCACGACCTTCACCTCGGGAGGCCTTTAACGATCTACATCCAGCCATCCTCTAAACACACTATAAGATTCAAACACTAACACGGTTATTCAAGGTAATACCTCAGTTTATGTCAAGTATAGTAAGTACCTAATTACAGTAGCCACTTGTGATTAACCATTTACTTTACTCTTCATACCCCAAGCATTTCCTATCCTAACTGTATCAGTATCTAAACCTACTAACTAGTACATAAATCATATAACATGCGCACATAATACCTGTTAATCATTAAGGAAAATACTGATGGCACATACCTACTCGGACTGACATTCTTCCATTTTCTCCCATTCCCAGTTTAAGTTTAGGTTTTTGAAAATATTTACCCATTTCTCTTAAACTTTTACTCTGATACCAACTTGTAAGGCCCCGTTCCTGGGACACTTACAGTTGGTCAATCATCGCACATAATATATAAAACATACATGTAAATTACAAAAATTTGCAGTGGAATAACTTAACAACCATTTCATATATCAATAACTGCTTTTGCAAAATAATATAACATTGTTAATCATTACAAAATATCATTTGATTGCATTACGACACAAAAACATCATTTAACATAAAATGGATGCCATCCAGAACTTGCCAAGTACCTGCACCCGTGCCATCCTCAGCAACCATTACCTGCCAACTGGAAAATACATAAAAGTCAATGTTTTTGAGTGAGTTCTAGTTTTATAATCAAAATACTTTACTTTTGTTCAAAACCTTTCTTTACTTTTACACATGATCATACATCATACGTACACATAGATAATATTTATTATTATCTTTCATCATCGTTCATCATCATTCATTGCCATCATTCATCATCGTTCATTATTCGTTAACTTTCGTTCTCGTTCTTACGTTCTCATATTATACATTCCATACATACATCATTAACCTTTACATTCATCTAGACCAATGCAATCTACTATACCATGAACATTATGCACGAAGCTGGTTACTAGGCTAGAGGTCTATAAATGTACCCCGAACATTATGCACAAAGCTGACTCCAGTACCTCGGGCAAGCGACAAGGGTCCCATACATATGGTCAATCACAAGGATTAGACCCTAGTGTGCATCCTTCCGGGGTAGCTAACCGCACACAGTTGAGCTAACACCCTTCATTGGGTGTGAACCTCCTTACATATGCTTGCAAGACTTTTCATTCATTCATCCTTTCTTTAATGCATGCATTCATTCATTCTTTACGTTCCACTTTTCTTTATCATTAACTTCTGCTTTTCATTACATAATACTTTACGTTCATTATCATAATCATACTATGTAAAGCCACAGAATAATACGTAATAGGGAACATAAAGACAACATATCATAATCATACATAATATCATCACACATCATCATACATCATCATATAATCATCATACATCATCCCTGGGAACATCCCAAGTCATAGCCTAAAACTTCCTTTTTCCCAAAAAATTTCAGAAATAATTCTAAGTATTTAGGCGCATGGGCACTATGCAAGCGTGTGGCCACTATGTGGGCGCATGACCTCTCAGGCGCATGGGGACACTTAGGCGCATGGGCTGGTTTTGGGCGCATGAGCACAATACGGGCGCATGGCCAACACTAAGTCGCCTTGGCCGATTCTAGGCGCATGGACACTATGCATGCGCATGAGCCTGGCTTAGGCGCATAGGCACTTGGGCGTTTGGGCAGTTTGGGTGCATGGAAACACTTAGGATCCTGGGCATAATCCTAGGCGCATGGGTACTATTTGGGCGCATGAACTTTAGGCGCATGGGGACTTAGGCGCATGGCCAACTACCTTTGTAACTAACATCATTTTTCAATCCCAAACCCGATTAAAATATGTTCTAGTCCTAATTCTAACATACTAAACAACATAAACATATTGACAAACATGATAATAACCATAAATCATTCCCAAACATACACCCACCCACATCACACACCAACACATACGGGTACACACACCCAACTAAATAAAAACATTAGAACATGTATTTCCAGCCCCAAAACAAATTAAAACATGTAAAAACGGGGATTCTAGAACTCACCTCTTTTAATTTTCGTGTATGACTTCTTCATACCCGAAAGCAAATGAGTCCAAACACCTAAAGACTCACCAAAAACATACAAAGGAACACATAAAACACACATAAGCATATACCGAGGCTAAAACCAGCCAAGAACACTTCAAAACACTAAAAACTAACCTCAAATCCAAATTTTTCTTCTTCCTCTTTCAAAATCCAAGAGTTTCTGCTCTCTCTCTCTCTCTAACAGCCGAAAGAAAAGGTGAAGTAACATGGAATGGGCGGCCATGTTGCTTTTGTACAAAATATATTATATTATTTTGTCCTTTTTTCACATTTAACACATCTGTAACATCTCATATTTCTGTTAATTAAAATTTAACTTTGTTAATTCTTATATGGTTTATTTATGCTATTTATGAAACTTGGTGGGCTATTATTGTATGATACTTTGTTTAAATTAAAGTTTCTAAGCTAATTAAATAATAATAATGATAACAATTATAATAATAACAATAATAATAATAATATTGATAATAATAATAATAATAATAATAATAATAATAATAATAATAATAATAATAATAATAATAATAATAATAATAATAAACAAGTTAGATTAAAGTTTAGGGGGTCTTAATGTCATTTTATAAACCATAAATTGAAGTTTTAGCATAAAATAATAGAAATTCAAAGTTGAGGGACCAAAGGTGTAATTAATCAAAATCCAAACCCCCACCCCCCTTTCAATCCCGTTTTTCCGGCGACCTCGCCGGCCGGACTCCGGCCAAGTCCGGCGAGGCTCCAAACCAACTTGTAACCCCCGAATTTGAAGCCTAAACGGTTCTAGTCACACCCTGAAACCGATTCGAACACATTATGAGCTTTAATTCGAAGTTAAAGGTGTCGATTTGGCTTGGAAACCGCTCGACATCAATCCCCTAACCGTTCGGTCATTAAAGTTCAATTATAACCTAATTAACTAAATCTAATCGAACGTTTATCTAACTCTAATCGATTGCAAACATCAATTACACCTGAAAACACACAAACCCTCGGTTCGATTACCTCCCTCATCGTGAACCTGCAACTAGATCAAAGACAATCTTCCGAGTGGTTTAAACCGAAATTTACAAGGGGCTTTGCATCAGAGACATCACACGAAGCTACCCACAAAGTTAATTGAGCTATCATCAACATTTACACTGCGATTGCACACCTTCTCGGTCGCGACCTGTTCATCGCTGTGGTTACCTTCAATTCAAACATATTCGGGTAATTGAATACATACATATACTCGATTTCACATGAGGAACAAAAGCCCTAAACTTAATTTGGTTGATAACATCGTATTGATGTTCAATTTGATTCAAGAAGAAACTAGGGTTCTTGGGAAATTGGGTATTTCTTGATGTTTTGTTTTTAAGATTTAAAATCCAAGTTATAACGCGGCTGGAAGCCTGGTTCACTGGTTAAGACATTGTTCCCCCATACATGAGGTCACGGGTTCGAACCCGGGCACCTCATGTAACTTTTTTAAAGCCTTTTTGGCCTTAAATAAATTATAGAAAATTTTTAATAAATATAAAAATAGTTTTTGTAAACTTTAAATACTTTTAAAGACATAAAATTATTTTCTGTAATTTTTCTAAATTTAATTAATTAATTATTTTTTTAAAGCATTTTAACAAAGGTTGTTCTTGGATTATTTCTATTAAAATGGATTTTAAATAATAAAGTAATAAATTATTATTGGTTCAAATATTACCATTAAATTATTATCGTTAAAATCATGATTATTTCAAATGTTTATTCAAGTTTATATTAAGTCACTAGCTATTATGGATGATTTAATGTTATTTTCTTTATAATAATTTACATAAATGGTATATTTCTTTGTTACATTATTTAAACTACTACAAAGATCCCCAAACTCCACTTGAAACTTTAGTTCTCGATAAATCAATAATTCTATCATTAAACTTAAATCTTGTAATATTTATATATTTAGGTGCATTGTGACGTTTTATCTTGGAACGACACTTATTATTATTCTTATTAATCTCCATTCTTGCACTTATTTTGCCATGTGAGTTTTCCTTGCCCCCTTTTTATATTTTCACACTAATTTGGGGTGAAACATGATACTTATTCTCATACACTTGTAAACGTTTAGACTTGTAAGCACTTGCAATTCATATTTTTGTCATGGTTATTTGTGTGTTGTAAGTGATTATATGAGATACATAGTTTGTTTACAATCATTAACTATTGCTAGCCTGGCGACGTCTTAGATCTTTGGGCCTGACAAGCCTATTTGGTGCTAAAGCCGAGGTATTGCCGGCTCCTGATGACGTATGCTTGTTCATCATGGGAACCAAATACACTTAGCCAATCTTATATACTTGTAATCAAGTCGAGGTTTGGTTGTAACGATATGTGTTCTATAACCTTACTAACTTATGACCTATGACATGAATTGCTACTTGTAACCTTGTTATATTATGTATGAAAACCTTGGAAACTCACCAACTATTTTTAGTTGACCTTTTATTTTTATCATGTTTCAGGTCAACCTCAAGTTTAAAGTGATCTTTTGAAGCTTGCAATAATCTAGGACTTGGACCTAGTTAATGAAATAAAAAGATTACATTATGTTATGTTATGTTTGAACTTATTTCATGTTTGAGACTTATGATTGTATTTCATTTTAAGACTTATAAAAATAATATTTGCAATTTAATATAGCGTTATGTGGCTGTGAACAATCTTAACCCTCACATCTCGACGATTCCGCCGTCAAGGTTGGGGTGTGACAGATTGGTATCAGAGCCCATAACTATAGGGATTTTGGTTATTAGAAATGGTGACCTAGACTATAGCTTATGCATGAACCTCATAGAATAATATTTATATTCTTGGAAATATATATATTGTTACATGCTACATAATGCTATACCTTACTTATGTGCAATTTGATGCCTTAGCATAGGTTTGCCTTATAATTGTTAAAACTTTGTTACTTGTCTCCCTAAACTTACCTTTGACACTTTGACTCTCCCCGACAAATGAAACTTCTTAATCTTATTCTCGACGACACGTGGAATCGTATACTTATACTTATGACTTAAATCTTTAGACTTATGTCTAATCTATGTAAATCTCATCAAGGTTTTGATTTCATGAACCTAAGAAAATTTGTGTGACACATGGACACCTGTATTCTGGATTTCCTGGCAAAAGGCCCTCGGGCTAAGGCAAGCATATCGCATAAATCCTACGGGACTAGTTATGCTTACCTGGGGATTTCTGGGATGAGTGATAAACTATGGTCAACATACACAAATTTCTAAGGCGAATGGGTCAACTTACCTTGACGTGTTAACGTTTCCAAATGGTAATGCGTTACCAAATGGAACCATTCCAAGTGCCTTACAACTTTTGCCTTATCCTTGTTGAACTATAATCCTTGTTATTTCAATTCTCGTATCTAACTCATTTTGTATATTCCAGCATGTCTCGTCATCATGGAAAGCGTGGAAGTTCCGATCGTAAGCTAGCCGCCATGATTGCTCGACAAATGGCTGCTGTCATCCCGACCATGGTTGCTGAACTTAATAGCACCTTAATGACCAACGCTAGCAACAATGGAAGTGGTCAAGGAGAGAATAGTGCTAACCAAGGGCGCAACAACCAAACTTGCACTTTCAAGCACTTTAGCTCTTGCAAGCCCACTAGTTTTAGTGGCAAGGAAGGAGCCACTGGTCTTCTTGAGTGGTTTGAAAGCATGGAGAATACTTTTATCAATTGTGAGTGTCCCGAGACACTCAAGGTTTGTTATGCCACTAGTGTGCTACAACAAAGGGCACTTACCTGGTGGAATAGCGAGAAGAGAAACCGTGGTCCTGAAGCAGTGCTAGCACTTACTTGGGAAGAGTTCAAGAACATCACCATCACGAAGTTCTGCCCGAGAAGCGAACATGAAAAGTTGGAGGAGGAATTTTGGAATTTGAAGCAAAACGATGGTGATCATTTGGCCTACTCAACTAGGCATCATGAGTTGAGTATATTGCTGCCTCATATGGTCGACACTGTCCCCCGCAACATCGAGAAGTTTATCAAGGGTGTACCACCCCAAATTCAAGATGATGTGGTGGGTAGCCGACACACAACTTTAGAAGAAGCCATTACTATCACCGCTCAACTCACCGAGAACCATATATGAGCGGGCACCATGTCTGTGAAGGGTGCCAAAAAGGTGGAAAAGATGGCTACCGAGGCCGTTAAGGAGACCAAAGCTGAACCGTCCAACAACAACAACAACAACAACAACAAGAAGCGCAAGTTCACACCGGCGCGTAACTATGTTGTGGCTGCACCCAAACAACCCCAAAGACAACTTGTACCTGCGGCTACACCTGTGGCACAAGTGCCTGGGGCTAGGGCTTATGCTGGTCCTCAGCCTATGTGCAACACTTGTAGGTATCATCATCCGGGAAATCAACCATGCCGTATCTGCACCTTATGCGGTAAATATGGTCATTTGGTGGCGACTTGCCACCGTGCACCTAACAATGCCGCCGTGGTCACAAATCGTGTTTGCTACAACTGTGGGGAACCTGCTCATTTCCGCCCACAATGCCCTCGTCTTGTGGGTAATGTGCCACAAGCCCGAGGACGTGCTTTCAACATCAACGCAAATCAAGCACAAGCAAACAACGATGTGGTGAATGGTATGTTAACTTACCTTTAACTTTTGTGACCTAATTCTTTTCATGTGTTACCTGCGTCGTTAAATACCTTTAAAATTGAACAAGTATGTTCCATATTAATAAAACTTATGCCTATGTCCTATTTGATTCTGGAGCCGATAAGAGTTTTGTTTCGTTAGAGTTTGAACCCATACTTGCTAAGCCACATACGAAACTAGAAAGACTGCTTACCGTTGAAGTTGCCGATGGAGAACCGATCACCGTTGACATCATTATTCGTGATTGCATCTTAAGTCTTGACACGCATGATTTTCTTATCGATCTTATCCCTATGAAACTTGGAAGCTTCGACGTCATCATTGGTATGGATTGGTTAGCCAAACATCATGCCGAGATCATTTGTTTCGAGAAGTGCATTCGTATACCGTTACCCTCTGGAGATACTTTGAAAGTGTTAGGTGAAAAATCTTCCAAAGGACTTAAACTCATGTCTTGCACTCAAGCCCGAAAGTGCTTAAGTATGAAGTATATGGCCTTCTTGGATTACATGGTCAACACGAAAGTCAAAGGGAAAGAACTTAAGGATGTCCCTATCGTACGAGACTTTCCTGAAGTATTTCCTGATGACCTTAGTGGTTTACCTCCCGTGCGTGAAGTCGAGTTTAAAATTGACTTGATACCGGGAGCAAACCCCGTGGCTAAGTCACCATATCGGCTTGCACCATCGGAAATGCAAGAACTCTCTAGTCAACTTCAAGAGCTATCCGAGAAGGGCTTCATCCGTCCTAGTTCTTCGCCTTGCGGTGCACCTGTTCTTTTCGTGAAGAAGAAAGATGGATCGTTTCGTATGTGCATCGATTATCGTGAGCTTAACAAGCTTACCATCAAGGACCGTTATCCTCTTCCTCGTATTGATGATTTGTTTGACCAACTTCAAGGAGCTGCTATTTTCTCGAAGATCAATTTACGTTCTGGCTATCATCAATTGCGAGTCCATGATGATGATATCCCAAAGACCGCTTTCCGTACTCGTTATGGGCACTATTAGTTTATGGTGATGCCTTTTGGTTTAACCAATGCTCCTGCTGTCTTCATGGATCTCATGAACCGAGTATGCAAGCCTTATCCAGACAAGTTTGTGATCGTCTTCATTGATGACATACTTATCTATTCCAAGTCCAACACCGATCATGAACTGCATTTGAGATTGGTTCTTGAGTTGTTGAAGAAAGAGCAATTGTACGCGAAGTTCTCGAAGTGTGATTTCTAGCTCGAGGAAGTTCAATTTCTAGGACACGTGGTGAATAGCCAAGGAATTCACGTTGATCCTGCAAAGGTGGAAGCTGTGAAAAATTGGTGTGTTCCTACAACTCCTACCGAAGTTCGTTCTTTTCTTGGTCTTGCTGGTTATTATCGGCGATTCATTGCCAACTTCTCAAGGATCGCGAAGCCACTCACTTCTTTGACTCAAAAGAATAAACCATTCGAGTGGGGTCCCGGGCAAGAAGAAGCTTTTGAAGCGTTAAAGCACAAGTTGTGCAATGCTCCTATCTTGACCCTACCCGATGGAAATGACTATTTCACCGTGTATTGTGATGCATCTAAACAAGGCCTTGGTTGTGTTCTCATGCAACGAGGGAAGGTCATAGCTTATGCATCGAGACAATTGAAGGTTCACGAGGTGAATTACACAACACACGATCTCGAGCTTGGTGCTGTTGTCTTTGCTTTCAAGATTTGGAGACACTACTTGTATGGTACACAATGTATAGTCTACACCGATCACAAAAGCCTTCAACATGTTTTTAATCAAAAAGATCTCAACATGAGACAACGTCGTTGGGTGGAGTTGATTAGTGATTACGATTGTGACATTCGTTACCATCCTGGTAAAGCAAATGTTGTAGCCGATGCACTAAGCCGAAAGATTCACAACAAGATGATCTCATTCCAAGAAATTCGCGACCGACGTCAATGGTTTGACACTTTGGGTGAGTTCGATACCGAGATTCGACTAGATGTCAACGAGACTACCGTACTGCTACAAAACCTGAGAATAGATAGTGACATCGAGTCTAGTATCTTGGAGGCTCAACAAATGGTACAACGAGAAGGAAGAATGAAGGATGAATTGGAGCATAATCTTCTAACCCAATTGGAAACGAAACCTAATGGATTGATGTACTTCGCAAATCGAATTTGGGTTCCAAATCGCGATAACCTCTGTACCTTTATCATGAACGAAGCTCATCAAACTTGTTATTCTATTCATCCTGGCTCCGATAAGATGTATATGGACCTGCGTGGTCAATATTGGTGGCCTGGAATGAAGAAAGACATATCGACTTAGGTAGCTAAGTGCCTCACGTGTACGAAGGTTAAAGCCGAACATCAACGTCCAAGTGGATTACTTGAGCAACCCGAGATCCCTATGTGGAAGTGGGAACACATATCCATGGACTTCATAACTAAGCTACCCCGAACCTCTCGTGGACATGATAGCATATGGGTGATCGTTGACCGATTAACCAAATCGGCACATTTTATACCTATACGTGACACTTACAAGACATCAAGGTTAGCCCGTATATATGTTGATGAAATTGTAAGTCGTCATGGGGTACCTCTGCACATCATATCCGACCGAGATGCTCGTTTCACTTCGCATTTTTGGTCGTCTATGCAAGAACTCTTGGGTACACAACTAGATCTAAGCACGGCTTACCATCCTCAAACAGATGGTCAAACCGAGCGAACAATCCAAACTTTGGAGGATTTGCTACGCCTGTGTGTTCTTGACTTTGGTGGTGATTGGGATACGCATCTACCGCTCGCGGAATTTTCGTATAACAATAGCTACCACTCTAGTATCAAGATGGCACCATTTGAAGCACTTTATGGTCGTAAATGTCGTTCACCGATCTGCTGGACTAACATTGGTGAAAACTTCATCACTGGTCCTGAACTTATAAAAGAGACGACCGATAAAGTTTCTATTATCCGCAAGAACCTTGAAGTGGCGAGAAGTCGTCAAAAGAGTTATGCTGACAAGCGACGTAAGCAATTGGAATTCCAAGTTGGAGAGATGGTTCTTTTCAAGGTCTCACCGTGGAAAGGTGTTGTTCACTTTGGAAAGAAGGGCAAATTGGCTCCAAGATTTGTAGGACCTTTCAAAATCCTGAAAAGGATTGGGAAAGTGGCTTATAAACTGGAGTTACCTTCCGACCTTAGTGGAGTTCATCCTGTATTTCATGTCTCAAATTTGAGAAAGTGCTTGGCTGATGAAAGTCTGCATGTTCCGTTGGAAGACATTCAGATTGACGAGTCATTGCATTTTGTCGAGAAACATGTTGAGATCATGGATCGCATAATGAAGAAGAATAGAACCACAACAACCCAATCGTCAAGGTTTGTTGGGAGAATAAACGTAGCGCTGAATTTACTTGGGAACGCGAGGAGCACATGAAGAAGAGATACCCGTTCTAATTCGTATAGTTTCATTTTTCTTAATTTCGGGACGAAATTCTTTTAAGTTGGGGAGACTGTAACATCTCGTATTTCTGTTAATTAAAAGTTAACTTTGTTAATTCTTATATGGTTTATTTATGCTATTTATGAAACTTGGTGGGCTATTATTGCATGATACTTTGTTTAAATTAAAGTTTCTAAGCTAATTAAAAAATAATAATGATAACAATTATAATAATAACAATAATAATAATATATTGATAATAATAATACTACTACTACTAATAATAATAATAATAATAATAATAATAATAATAATAATAATAATAATAATAATAATAAACAAGTTATATTAAAGTTTAGGGGGTCTTAATGTCATTTTATAAACAATAAATTGAAGTTTTAGCATAAAATAATAGAAATTCAAAGTTGAGGGACCAAAGGTGTAATTAATCAAAATCCAAACCCCCACCCCCCTTTCAATCCCGTTTTTCCGGCGACCTCGCCGGCCGGACTCCGGCCAAGTCCGGCGAGGCTCCAAACCAACTTGTAACCCCCGAATTTGAAGCCTAAACGGTTCTAGTCACACCCTGAAACCGATTCGAACACATTATGAGCTTTAATTCGAAGTTAAAGGTGTCGATTTAGCTTGGAAACCGCTCGACATCAATCCCCTAATCATATTGATGTTCAATTTGATTCAAGAAGAAACTAGGGTTCTTGGGAAATTGGTTATTTCTTGATGTTTTGTTTTTAAGATTTAAAATCCAAGTTATAACGCGGCTGGAAGCCTGGTTCACTGGTTAAGACATTGTTGCCCCATACATGAGGTCACGGGTTCGAACCCGGGCACCTCATGTAAATTTTTAAAGCCTTTTTGGCCTTAAATAAATTATAGAAAATTTTTAATAAATATAAAAATAGTTTTTGTAAACTTTAAATACTTTTAAAGACATAAAATTATTTTCTGTAATGTTTCTAAAATTAATTAATTAATTATTTTTTTAAAGCATTTTAACAAAGGTTGTTCTTGGATTATTTCTATTAAAATAGATTTTAAATAATAAAGTAATAAATTATTATTGGTTCAAATATTACCATTAAATTATTATCGTTAAAATCATGATTATTTCAAATGTTTATTCAAGTTTATATTAAGTCACTAGCTATTATGGATGATTTAATGTTATTTTCTTTATAATAATTTACATAAATGGTATATTTCTTTGTTACATTATTTAAACTACTACAAAGATCCCCAAACTCCACTTGAAACTTTAGTTCTTGATAAATCAATAATTCTATCATTAAACTTAAATCTTGTAATATTTATATATTTAGGTGCCTTGTGACGTTTTATCTTGGAACGACGCTTATTATTATTCTTATTAATCTCCATTCTTGCACTTATTTTGCCATGTGAGTTTTCCTTGCCCCCTTTTTATATTTTCACACTAATTTGGGGTGAAACATGATACTTATTCTCATACACTTATAAACGTTTAGACTTGTAAGCACTTGCAATTCATATTTTTGTCATGGTTATTTGTGTGTTGTAAGTGATTATATGAGATACATAGTTTGTTTACAATCATTAACTATTGCTAGCCTCGCGACGTCTTAGATCTTTGGGCCTAACAAGCCTATTTGGTGCTAAAGCCGAGGTATTGCCGGCTCCTGATGACGTATGCTTGTTCATCATGGGAACCAAATACACTTAGCCAATCTTATATACTTGTAATCAAATCGAGGTTTGGTTGTAACGATATGTGTTCTGTAACCTTACTAACTTATGACCTATGACATGAATTGCTACTTGTAACCTTGTTATATTATGTATGAAAACCTTGGAAACTCACCAACTATTTTTAGTTGACCTTTTATTTTTATCATGTTTCACGTCAACCTCAAGTTTAAAGTGATCTTTTGAAGCTTGCAATAATCTAGGACTTGGACCCAGTTAATGAAATAAAAAGATTACATTATGTTATGTTATGTTTGAACTTATTTCATGTTTGAGACTTATGATTGTATTTCATTTTAAGACTTATAAAAATAATATTTGCAATTTAATATAGCGTTATGTGGTTGTGAACAATCTTAACCCTCACATCTCGACGATTCCGCCGTCAAGGTTGCGGTGTGACAACCTCAACTTGGGTTAAATTGCATTTCATCCTCTTTCTTCACTTTTATTCTTTATTTCTCATCTTTTTAAAATTCCGGGTGTCACATATATGTAGCCGATAAGGGAAAGAGAAAGATAGATGAAACTGTGATTGAATCATCTTCTGAACCACCATCAAAGATACAGAAAACTATAGATGAATCTTTGAATGTTGATGAAATTGATATTCAAGAGCAAATTGAAGCTTTAAATGATTTGGATTCTGATTTTCCAGATGACTGGTATGATGATGTTTTTGAAGAATAAGATGTATATGAAGTAGTTGATTCACCAGTTAGAAATGTAAAGGAAGACATCCCGATGGACTTTGATGATAGATATAATTATTTGGTTAAAAAGAAGTACACCCATGTCTTCTTGGATGGTATGACTATTACACAAATCAATGAAGAGTATGAGAAATACTTATTAGCAGAGTATACAACACCGGTTGATCCAAATGAAATTTGTGTGGAGCATGGTGAATGGACTCCAATGATTGAAAGTATTAATGTTGATGATATTCCAACTTCTGAGCTTCATCATCCTGATCCTGATGATATGAGTATTACTGAATTGAGGATGTGGTTACAATCTAGAAACTATCCTGAAAGAGATCAAATAGATTGCAAGGAACTTCTATGAGAAACTTAGTAAGAAGTTTTAAACAAGTAAAGAAGCAAAACAAAAAAATGATAGTGCTTAATATGGATAACCCTCAGAAGCAATTATGGAATAAAGCAAGATCTACTAGAGATATTGTGAGAAACGTATTGCGGACAGGACAATCTATTTAAGAGTAGCTTAATGCCATGATTGTTCCTGATAACACAAAAGAAGTGAAGATTATAGGTTTGAAGTATGATAAGGTTTTTGATGCCTTTTCTATTAAGAGAGTGAAAGCTATATTTGATGTATATCATTTTTATTTGAGCATTATTACTTTGTATGTTCAAGATCTAAAGGAGTTGCATAAGCTACCTTTGATCAATCCAACAAAGGCTGCTTGAGGAGAAAACTTTGTGAAACTTCTAGATCGTGGCATTTCAATGATGGAATCTTATCTTAAAACCAGATGTGATAAAAAATATAAGGAATATTTCAAGAGTTTAAAGAGTAGAAGGAAGGGGGCATCTAGTTCAGCAGAAGAGGAAGGTTTTTTTTATGCTTATATTGATAAATATTTTGATAAAATGACTAACCCTGGATTGAAGGTGATAGATGGAACTCAAACGTCAAAACCAATCTTGAGATGGTTTTATCATGTTGATTCTTTTCCAGTTGATGTTGGTTAGGAACTTAGATGATTGGGACAAGACATGATAAGTTAAATCATCAACAAGTGATACCAGCAGGGATCCGAATACGGCAGTTAGGCTATCCATTCTAGCCATCAAGTTTCTCAGACAATGAAGCACTACATAAAATAAATACTTCCATGATAGAGGTAAGTATTTCTTCTCCAGTGATGGATACCAGTAATCATAACCCATCCTTTTTAGACAATCCCTTTCTATGTCATCAACAATCTCTACTAGTGCATTTGGCTGATCTTCCAACAGTAATACACTGTTAATAACTTTTGTGGCAATGACAACCCTCTTCCCCTTGACCGTAGCTGAAATCCAGGGTTCTCCCTCAGTGTCTTTCTCATTAGTAATATTAATCCAGAACTGATCAATAATATCAGTGTAGATAGTACGATTAGTTGTGATAGCATGATGTATCCGAGAGGTCTTTATGCCTTCAATCAGAGATTTGAACAATGCCATATCAACAGGATGTCTCAGAGAAAAGCAACAACATTGTGGCTTTTTTAAAAACCATATGTTGAGCCATCTAATAGATTGTTGTAAACAAAGTTTGATTAGTTACTTATAAACAATAATAACAGAGTTAGAACAATTTTGAAATTGAAAATTTGAATTTTTCCCAGGAATCCACTAATCGCATGCGAATAGTTATATTTTAAGAATTAACTTTTCGTGCAATAGATTGATTAATCGCATTAATCTGAGTTTGACGACAGGTCAACTATTCGCATGACAAGTCAGAATGTCAAGCGAATGGTTCAGTGCAATTTGAAAACTTATCGCGTTTGTTCATATTCCAATGTCTTTTTGCACATGAAAAGTATAATTTTTCAAATTTTCAGATTGAGCATTCTTATTGTGTTTTAAACTGTAACTCCAGGATGATCAAACTTGAATCAAAACATGAAGATTATAGATCAAATAATGATGAATACAATGAAAACCCTTTGATCCCTATTGATTGCTAATAATATTGTTTACAAGTAAATCCCTCAATCAATTGGTCATATAACCATTATCCAAAACCTAATGACAATTAACTTATTTATAGTCTAGACTAATATTCACTAATTGCACTTAACCCCCTAGACTTAGGCTAATTAATACAAAATTACATATTAAGCGTAAAAATGACTAAAAACAAGATAAAATATATTTTGTTCACACAAATTATATTTATTACAATAAAACTCCTAGTCATTTAAATCTTCAACATCTTGTCTCGGTTCCTCATCTCGAACGTGTCGGGTTTGACTTTTGTTGACTTTGACCGTGACGTTGACTTTTGTTGACTTTCACTGTGTTGATAATATACACTATCTTTTCCAGCTCCAACAATACTCCCCCTTAGTCTATCATTATCAACGTTTTCACACGAATTCAACACCGAGAAGCCAACATTAGAAAGATATTCAATTTGACTCTTTCTGAATCTGTGAGAAAGATTATTCATCTCATAAGCTCCCCCTATTTACATGCTCCCCCTTTTCGAGGCATCCTTTGTAAAGATTTTGGAATAGATTTCCCAAATCTCTAATCTTGGGTGTTTCAGAAGATGTAGGAGGAGGATTCCTAGCTCGGTATCTTCTGCAAACTTGATGAACAGGTTCTCTAATAAGGTACACTGCTAAACTGATGATCGGCCATCACTTACAGCAAAAATCTGAAACACATTCTCAAACACAATCTCGACTTTTCTAATTAGATCATTTCATTTTAACAAAATAAACCCTTGTTTACTTGTGTGTGAAAAACAAGCGAATCCGTGTTCGTTTGTACGCAATTTCTGTGAAATGCTTGAAAAATGATAAAATTGTAACAACATAATATGCAAGACCTAAAAGAAATTGAAATAAAATTCTGTTATAAATTTTTTATTTTTTATTATATACATTTATTATAACATTCTGTTTTTATCTATTAATAATTTTTTTTATATAACCGAGAACTGAATCGATCATGAGATCACATCCTCAAGATATACTTTAGCACAAAGATGAATTTAAACATCGACAAGCAATGAGATCACACTAATAATTGAATCTAATTACATTCTTTGAATGATTTTTTGAAATTCTCAAACAGATCAATAACGATTGCTGGTATGTTTGTCCACTTAAATTCATGCCCTATCTTTTTCAACAAGCAGCAAATGATTCGTTCAGGTTCGATTAAATGCTTTAGAATGCTAGGACCCCACATGCATTTGGCAAAAACCCTCACCCAACCTCTGGATTTCTTGAATTTTGTAACGATCTTTACATAGCAAGACTTGTGCATTAGTGTGCAAGTGATTATCGACAGAATATTGCATTCTGTGATGATTCATCGTTTAGATGATTTGACACTACTTAGATCAAAATTGTGAGAGCTCCAGGTCTATACTCACGTATAACAATGGAGATGACCATTTAATCATGTGCCGATGAGAGCTCCAGGTTAGTACTACCGTACAGCAAAGGAGATCATCACTCTAGGTCAGTACTTTCGTACAACAGATAAGATTAGCACAAACACAAGACACATAAATACACCAATTATGGCTCAAAGATATGACTAATATGATTTTGTATCTTGATGGGTGAAAGATCAATTCCCAATCCAATTTTTGTCGAGACTCAGTTTTTGTGCAGGCCAAAATGATTGCGTAGATCCAGATATCCTATTGCATGATGTTTTAATTTAAATCATTATGCTGCTGTCTACTTTATTCTTCAGGCTAAGTCTACCAAGCATATCATTAAAGAATCTATTTATTTTTCTATTACTTGCAATTAAAAAAAAGATGTAAATCAGATAACAGCATCAGTTACTATCATTTCTCATTTTATAAACGCAAGTCATGCAAAAACAAGCATTTCAAGATGATATACAATAATTTCTCAGTCATCTCGAATTAAGTTCCTTGTTCTCTTTTTATTTTTATTTACTTATACTCTCCCCCTAAATTTTTATTTTTGCAAAAAAAAAAATTATTTTTTTTATTTTTATTTTTATTATTTTTATTATTTTTTATTTTTTTTATAAAACTGTACAAAAATAAAAATTAACCAAAGAATGTCTTTCATACTACACTGATTATCAAGATAAAAAATGAATTATCAAGAAATATGCAATGATTGTGAAGTGAGAACTGTGATTGTGCATATAAGAATCCAGATTGTGAATAAAATACCATGACCTTAACCTGTTTGTTCCGCCTCAAATTTGAATTAGGAACAATCTCTGTTAGTAAACCGGATTACTAACAGTCCTCCTAAATTGTTCCTGCACTCATTAACAAATTAGTTTGAAAGGGGAACTAGGCCATCGTAGTCATGTGTGTTCCTTTTGCAACGGGAGAAGTAACCTGCTTCAACAAACAATCTGCTGAAATATCGGGGAGAACTGTATCCTTCTTTTTAATTTTCCAAATTTTTTTTGGTTTAATTAATTTGGAGTTGAATGAATTAAATTTGGAAATCATTTTCTTTTTAAGATTAGAAGGAAAAGAATTTGGTTTTAAACCTTTGGTCATTTTCATCTTTGAATCATGTGAAACCGGCTTCACATGAAAAGGTTTGGATGGAGGGTTTTTCATCCAACCATTCAAAGATGTGTGTTGTTAACCTCTTGATCCAGAGAAGCAACCCGTGTTGCCTTTACCGTCTGGAACATTCTTTTTAGACTTACATTCGGATAAGCAATTTGTTATGCTTTGAGGACATTTCTTTACCACATGACCTTCTTTTCCACACTCAAAACAAGTCTTGAAAGGCTTTTGAGGCTTTGTAGTCCCATGTTGTGCAGGTGTTCAGAAGGATTACTTTGAGCTTGTAGCAGATTCTTGCTTGATTTGGTATTTGCTATGCTGAACATGGAATGAGATCTTCACTGATTGACTGGGTTGCTTTGCAATTGGAGAAGAGATCTGTATTGGTCTTAATTCAGCTTTTGGAAGCTTGTGAGACTTGACAATGTCAGGAGATATATTAATCTGTGAGGAACCAACACGCTCCTCTGTGTTTTATTCATCATCTGAACTTATCCAGTCTCATATACACAAATCTGCTTCCAAAGGATCTTGATTGACACCTCCTATTATGTCGGCTTTGGTTATAGGATTTTGATTGCCTGACGATTCAACAACTGTTCCTTCTTTGACAAACCTGACAGGAACAAACGAAGGAATGTTACCTGTTTTGAATTTGTTGAAGAAGGTTGGAGAAGCAACTGATATTGATTTTGGAGCATCAGAGGTAGAATCGTCATTAATCTTCTTATCAGACCCCTGCCTGAGAAATCCCAAACCTACAGGAGAATCTTGCACATCTCTAACCTCTTTAAGATTAACGTTGCTTAAACCTGCATTTAAACTATTAGTTTCTGCAGCTTCAATCAAATCATTAGATGGATGAGGTTGAGACATAGGAGAAAAACAATGGGTGCTAAGAGGAGGATAGAAGTATGGATTTTCACCACAACCCACTCCCGTTTTAATCCAAGCTCCCCTCTATTTACACAGTAGCTCTTCCTGTTTCATTCCGGATATGGTACATCTATCAAGCTTTGTTCTAAGCTTGCTTGTTTCAAATTCAGCCAATGTAACTCTTTCATTTAAAAGATTAATTTCAACATTTCTTTCAAGAAGAATTCGTTTTAAATGATCATTTTCTTTTAAAGCTTCATTTAATTTTATGAAATACTTGGATTCATTCTTTTTAAATTCTGCGTTTATGGTGGTTAACTTCTTTTGGTTATCTAAAAGTAACCTATTAGCTTTATACACACCAAATAAACGAATTTTGCAAGCAGAAGAACACATATCCTAAATTGTCTCGTAAGGAATATCCAGGATGACTCTTTCAGCAGTAAGAGCCTTCTCGCACTTGCAAACTCTGGTATTCCGCTTCCATTCCTCTTCCTTATCAGCATCACAAACTTCAGCATTCAACTCAGCTCCACCTTTACCCATTGATGTCTGCTTAAGCTCCTCTTGTACCTCTTTAGTTCCAGGTTTCGGTAAATCGTCGAAATTGGTGCCAGAATCTGATCTCTCTTCTGGTTTCTCTTTGGAGTTTGAAGTGATCTTTGGAGTTAGATATGTCGCTTCATAGTACTCACGATGTTTGATATCCAACTCAATCTCTTTCAGTTTGTTGATCACCTCCATCAGTTTGTAATCCCGAAAGCCTCTATCTCGTTGAATCGACTTGCCGTGTGAGCTCCATTCTGATGGCATGGAATCAAGCAATCTCAGAACTTGTTCATGATTTCCCAATTGGGCATCAAACTTTTTCAGATTACTTGCCACCAATAGAAAACGATCAACAAAATCAGACATCGTTTCATTCTTTAAAGCTGCAAAATTATCAAACCGACATTGTGCAATTGTGATCATCATATTCGAAGGATTTATTCAGTTCTGCAAAAGCCATTTTTATTTTTATTATGTTTAAACAATTAAACGCCCCAAAAACATTTTTCCTAAAATTTCGAATAATTCTTCCCCGGGAAAAATATATTCTTTTTAAATGTCACGCTAGACAATCTTAGCAACTGGGGTCAAGCTGAAAATTTCTCCCCCGGGAAAAAATATTCTTTTTATAAATCTTGCAAAATCGATGAAATTTTATTTATCGGGATGAACTCAATTAATCCCAACTAAAGGGAAAAAGTCATCTTTAACATTCAAATTTCGCTGAAGAAATGATAGTTTCGCCGAAATTATAGTTTCGCAGAGCTAGTTTCGCTGTGAACTCTAGTTTCGCTGAGCCGACAGTAGTTTCGCTGGCAATTTCGGCAGCAGTTTCGCTAACCAAATGCTTGAGACTGCTTAGTTTCACCGACAATTTTGCACAAAACAACCTTGAACTTTCGTTCAAAGATACTTTCGACAGCAATTTCGCTTGTAATATGCAAACAAGCACTGTTGAACTTTCGTTCAAGATCACTACTTTCGTGGAGATGCTGAAATTAACTACAAAGTGTAAAACACTTGTCGTTTCGCTGAAAGAACAGGCAGTTTCGCTGGATGAATTGGTAATTTCGCTGGACGAAGCTAAAAAGCTTTTTCAACTCGAAATCAATCTGAAAACGCCCAAATCTTAATGGGTTTGAAACCTGATGATTAACAGAGCTTTCCCAGCCAATAACAAGCAAACCTCAATCAATTTCCATATCAATAACACTCAAATTTGATTCGAAATTGATGAAAACATGATATTGAACAAAAACAACCAAAACCTCAACTTCTCTCTCTAAAAAATCTTCAAATCTTTAGTGAATTTGATCCAAAATGGATCTGATACCAAATTGTTACTCCAGGATGATCAAACTTGAATCAAATCATGAAGATTATAGATCAAATAATGATGAATACAATGAAACCCTTTGATCTCTATTGATTGCTAATAATATTGTTTACAAGTAAATCCCTCAATCAATTGGTCATACAACCATTATCAAAACCTAATGACAATTAACCTATTAATAGTCTAGACTAATATTCACTAATTGCACTTAACCCCCTAGACTTAGGCTAATTAATACAAAATTACATATTAAGCATAAAAATGACTAAAAACACGATAAAATATATTTTGTTCACACAAAATATATCTATTACAATAAAACTCCTAGTCATTTAAATATTCAACGTCTTGTCTCGGTTCCTCGTCTCGAACGTGTCGGGTTTGACTTTTGTTGACTTTGACCTTTGTTAACTTTGACCATGACGTTGACTTTTGTTGACTTTCACTTTGTTGATAATATAGACTATCTTTTCCAGCTCCAACATAAACATTAAAACATGTTCATTAGGTGTTAATTTTAAGGTTTCATATGGTTAATTTTGTTCATTTTTTAAGTCTATTAGTTCATATTCAATCTATCATGATTCAAAATATCTTAAAATCAATCAATAACCATTATCCTACATTATCTATCCCTAAACAATCAATATGCGACCACAATGAACACGTAATCAATGACAACGAATTTTAACACTTAGAAAATTTTTGAGAGAAAGAAGTCATAAACCTTTCGCACTACTGTTCAATATATAGTAGTATGACTTATCGCATTCGACTAGTTCAACTAGTCGCACCAGTTAACTTTTTGATTCTTTTGAACTTCTCGCACGTGAGAAGTTCCGTTTATTTTAACTTTTTTAACTCTTTTAATATGTATTTATTTTGTGAGAGCCTGTGAATTTTTATATTTAATCACATGTTTGACTAAGTGTTAATAATCAACCATAAACCCTTAATTTAGTAAAACGTTTGATAGACAAAAAACAAATGTAACAAACACAAATCTTAACAAAATCAAAAACTAAAACTAAAACAAGAACAAACACAAATTGGCATACACATTAACTTATAACTTAATTATTTTGAAAATTGTCAAGAATAGGATCATATTTCTATGAAATCAATCATTAACATCATCCAACATTATTTAAAATAATATTGGTTATGCTGATTAATATGTTGTATCCACTTTAAACTTAGCCTTCAATATTTACTTGGACACATATGTTGTGATATTTATCATATTTTCATTAAGTTATATAAATTCAACGGACTCCACAATCAAAACTCCTATAGAACCCTTATCCAGCTTCAAGTCACTTTTGAGATTTCGTGTCACCCAAATTTGACCTAAACCTTTTACCTCTGGTCAGCATTTTTGTATCATTTTTCTCTCTTATAGTATCTATATTAAGTATAACTAGCCTGAGAAATGTTTCTGAACATAGAATATTAACAAGTTTTAGAACTTATTAATAGCTGGTCAAACTTATGTTTTGCCATCGAAAGACATTTAAGACTTACATGCCAATTCAGATATACGTGCCCCATCTTTTGATTTTGCCTCCTGTGTCAGAACATATTCTCAAAAAGAAATATATTTATCATATAGTATGTATGTCTAAGACATATCTTTTATTATTGTGTGCATTGGCATCTTTTATTTATAGATGACCTTATTGCATCGTTTTGCTCTTTTAGATTATTTACTTTTGTTTTTGTCTTTCATATCTTTTTCATCTTTTGAAATTTATATGTATGTATGTATATATATGTATATATATAGGGATCCATTCAAATGAAAACCATTTTTTTGGAAAAAACCAAAAGAACCATAACTAACCAATCATAATTTTTTAAAAATTATTAAATTCCATTATTTTAATAATTACACATAAGGGTAAAAGGGTAATTGAGAAACTGTAATTCTGATTAGTGGGCTTAATGTCATAACCTGTTCCCTCCATTCTTATTAGACCTCAAATCTTTCTTTTGAATACCTACGACTAAAGAAGGCTGGGCAAATCAAATTTGAAAGTAGAATATCTAATTATTGATGTGATTTTGCATTCAAAAGTAACCAACAATTAGTGCTCTGGTTTTCTATCGTTATTTTCAAAGATTATCTACTGCACAGTGGGTAATGATTTTTAAACTTAACCTGCTTTACTTTTCTCAATAAAACAATCGGCTAATATAAACCCATATTGGGACTTTCTTATTTAATGCAAATTGATATGGTGGTTCAATCTAATCATGCGATTCATCCACAAGCTGTGATATATCCTAATTAATCGATTTAATGATATAATTGGCAAATGGGGAAGGAGAACTCGGATCGAGTTCAACGCAAATTCATGGAATAGAAACAAATGTCAGAAATAAAAATGTTTCAATAGACAACATGGTCGCAACAAGCCTGTTAGATCTGTCCCAGGATGTTAATTGTACAGAAGCAAATGAATCGATGAATTATAATGCTGATACTCATAATGAACAAGTCGGAATGATTAGCAATATACCATATAAAGGGTTGTTGATGTTGGAATCTCCAAAGCAAAATAAAGGCAAGGATGTAATGGGTAATATCGTTCAATAAGTTGATTGCACTTATGATATGGAGGGTTGTGTTGGAAGAAGTATGAACGAAGAAATTTTTGAGACGTTGAGCAATTGGGATGACACAGTTATGTGTCTTATTTCAGGATATGTAGATTGGGAATGTAAACAAACCTATCGACATCATCTTGGTTTATGTTAATTTACGAGTTTAAAAAAATTAAGTTTCTTTACCGGAAACAAAATAATTTTGCTTCAAAATAGTTTGAATATATTTTAGGGATTGTTCTGATGGATTATGGGTTGTTTGGATATCAGAGGATATGAGCAAAGTTGTTGACCTCAAATTGCTTCTAACAAGAACCACATTAATGTGTGTAGGCCATTGTAAGTTAAGATAATGTGCATAGATGCATGATATCAAGGACCGGACGAAAATATGCGTCAGTGCATAAAGAGTCGTAGAAAAAGTTAAATCAGATGCTTAAAATATGTGGCATTATAGATTATGAAATGGATGTTAAATATAATCAAATTTAACTTAATTTAATATGCTACATATCTGCATGTTAAAGAAGTTTAATTGAATTTAAAAAAATCATAAATGACTTCATATTTGGTCAAGATATATATTGAATAATGATATAGTTGATTAGTTTGGGGAAGTCGTGTTGTTGGTTTCTAACTTATAATGCGGAAAGATGTATTATAAGCTTTATTTTCGGGTTACATTCCTAGCATTATTGAACAAAACTACCGATAGAATTCAGCAGACGCATACAAAATTACAAAATGTGTGAGGATCACACATGGCAATTAGCGATTTAATTATACATTCTAAAGTAATTTAGGCAGTGGTTTTGATACCAACAGTTTTATAACATACCATTCTGAAATATCAATTGGTAAATATTAAACTGTGATTTAACCTAATGGGGCGTTAAAACAATACAAACTAAATCACACCTTATGCGGGGGTCAGATTAGTGGAAATTAGTTAATACAAGCTAATGACTTAAAATACAGTATTTTACATTCTACTATTCATTGACGCATATTAAGGCTGGGAAAAGTTTTGGTAACCAACAATTCATGTAACTGATTAATAAATTAATCACCAAGAATTAGGTGAGTTTTAAAATATTACAAAGTATTTGTTCTATGTTATGATAATTAATGATAGACTTAGCTTATGGGTCAAGTAAGTTAACATTTTATTAGAATTGTAAATCAAATACAAATTAGATTTTCACGTACATGAATTAATTACATTACTAAAGACAATGCGTATGAGCAGGCATGATAATTGGGGTATGTGCACAGATGCATAAATGTTGTATGTGCAATGGGGCATAAGAGCATAATGTGCATTCCCCTGAAAAATGAAATTGATACCAAGTATATGCAAAGGTACCTGAACAAGGGGATGAACACATATATATGTTTGTCATAACTGCAGCTATACGTAAGAATGATCCAACATTTCCAAAGCACATTGTTTAAGCTACATTTCTACAGGTATCTTAACCAGGTTCGATCACATGATTTTGACAACCAACACAAAAGGACATGAATGGATCTTGAAAATAACATTGGAAAGTCTAATGATGGAAATAAACGGGGATATCATCCTATATTACAAAATAACATAGCCATGAGTAGTTTGAATATAAACCAAGGCGAGAATAGTAATTTAGGCAAAACATATAAATTGCAATTAGATTATTGTACGAAATCACAACTTCATTTATCCTTTCTTTGCTTTCGTTTGCTTGGCTTGACACCAACCTCTACTTTCTTTCCCATCCCTTTTAACTTTGAAGTTGCATCCTTAGTAATTTTGGTAGAAGGCTTCATAATCTACATTCTTCCTATAGTTTTTTGGCATCCTTCATCACCTCAGGTTAAATTGACAATAGAAGCTGAAGTTAAGATCTATGAATCGATCAAATAATTAGAAGGTATGAAACAAGTGTATCAAGATGTCTTACCAATCATTTTCCTAGTATAACACCTTGACCGTGTTGAATCTAAAGTCGAATTGGGGGATGATTCATTATCACCTGAATTAAATTCAATATAGCTATCAAAATGTTTATTAACAATGCCACATCATTATAAAACCATATACCACTTACTAATTCATATCCAAGTACTAATATTGCTTCTCAGATTAATCCTATCATGTTTTATAATGAGTTATGAGTGGATGCATTTTCATTAGTTAATATGTCATGTGTATAATGATGACCCATACTAAATGATGTAAGTACTACATGGTTCGGATCACACAACCACTTATGGAATGATCAACTAACTGAAAAAGTTAGACATTTAAAGGATATTTATTATTAAAAAATACAAATTAAAATAAAAAATCTAATCAAGCTCATGAACTCCTAAAATCTAAGCTTAAGATAAAGTTGAGAACAGAAGGCCACATGTTAATGGTTATAACACATGGATGAAACTTAGGATAAAAGGAACTAAAATAAATTCATACAACTGTGGGTCCTGATCACTTAAAACATGGGGATATCTACAAGAAAATCTTAGAAAATTATAGGAAAATATCATTTTGTACTTGTATTTTCAATCATCTTTCATTTTCTCTAAACAAAATAAAGAACATGCTATTGCAGAAAATATTCTAGAATGTGCATTGCAGATAATAAATCCAATATACTTGGAAGAATCTGGAAAATTTCGGTACCTATAACAGAGAGATGCTTTAAAAATAAAATAAAATTTGACTCATACAAGCTAACATTGTGACTCTCTAAATAACCACACCAGAAATTGGCTGATTTATAGCACCAACATCAACCATCCTTTAAGAAGAAACCCCAATTTCAAAGTGGATTCAATTTGTCAGTTGTGTCGTAGTATCACTAATACAAAACCACTAAAATAAGGAAAATTAACAAGTTTTGAGCCCTAGTTTTTCTGATAAGCATGAGGAATTAGAATTTCATATATAGTACATATGACATACCTATTGGATTATATGATGATCGCTCGGCTAAGGAAGATGGAGAATCCGCTTGTCTTCTGATAATCAACCAAACTGTGACAATGTTGGGGAACTTTATCGATGCCGGAATGAGATTCGATGGTTCTATAAAGTTTGAGGTTGCAATTTGCACGAGGATTGATGGAATGAAGATACTGGGTTCTTCAAAAGCATGGAAAATGTTGGGGATTTTGTAGATGCGAACTGTAGTGAACGGAGCGAGAGATTCTCGTGGGTAGTTTAAAAAAATGATATACCAAAATTACCCCTGGAATCCAATCATCCGCCAGATTTTAATGATATAAAATTACAAAAATGCCCATTTTAATATCAACCTTTGATGAAAATGATCTATGGCCCAAAATGGTTCTTTTGGTTTTTCCAAAAAAATAGTTTTCATTTGAAAGCCCTTCTATATATATATATATATATATAATATATATATATATATATATATATATATATATATATATATAATATATAATATATATATATATATATATATATTATATATAATATATATATATATATATTATATATATATATATTATATATATATATACGTATATATATGTAGGATTCCTATAAGTCTGATGCAGCCAAAACAAACAAAGTCTCTTTGCAAGCATGCACTAAAGAACTGAAGTAGAAATGCTTCAAAAGTTTTACATCATGCACTAGAAATATTCTAAGTGTAAAATCTTCCGAAGCCAAGACCAATATCTTCCGAAGCCAAAAGTGAAGTCTTCCGAAGCTTCAAAGACAAAGTCTTCCAAAGCCAATTAGTGATGACAGATTTCTGCCGAAGACTTTTAGAGATATGCTTTTATCTAATGTACTTTACCATAAAGTTGGACCTCTTTTCCACTGCAACTCTGTAAAGTCACCAACTTACATGAGTTAGTGAAAGGTCAATGTTTTGGTAACTGTACATTGAGGTCTTGAGTCCATGCTTTCTACTTTATGCACTTTTATCCTTTTTGTAATATATTAGCATGTGAGCTATGGCATGTCATAGTCACAAGTCAAAAGGCAGATATGCCTTTTGATTCTACAATTGATATTGTTTGTGTCTAGTCAATTGTATCCGGCTGGCTTTCAAAGTATAGCCGGCTGTAGGTTGTAGTATAAGTATTCCATGTTCTTGTATCTTTCTTTATGCTTTGTAACACTTGTAAGAGAACTTGAGAAAGTAATATACTGCATCCTTGAAACCCAATCTCTTGTGTTCTCTTGTTCTGTCTCTTACTCATTACTTGTGTTCTTAGTATCATACTTATGGTTTAATCCAGTTTACTGTTTGATTAAAGTTTGGTTAATCTCCTCTTGGTGTTGTTGTTTTGTAAGTGACCACCCTGTATGGCTGGTTCTGTGTCACACCCTCAAAATCCACGTGCGGAGTTTTACCGCGAGGCGTGTGAACAAACCAGGATCACAGTCAATAGTTACTCAGAACGACTCTATATGCCATGATTAAATAAAACAACCAAAGTTCAACTTTAAATTGTGCGGAAGCGTTTTGAAAACAACTCAAATAAATAAAAGTATAACCATGGCAAAACATGTGCCAACCCAAAAGAGTAAACAATAATCGTTAAAATGCTAAATGTCTTGAAAACCGAGTCTTAGTATGCAAGTGAACCGTGGAGTGCTCCTAAGGCAAGCAGCTAATGACCTGAGAATAGCATACTAAAATGTCAACACAATGGTTGGTGAGTTCAAGAGTTAATATTCAAACATAAACAGTTTAATAATCGAGATATACTAGTAGTGCATTGCGATAGATAGCTAGTCCATTAACAAATAAATATTAATGCATAGTGATTTCGCAATTGAAGCTGACTGTGTTACGTTGTTGCCTCCTGTCACGACTTAACAGGTCGTGACAATGTTCAATAGGACAAATTGCACCCGGTTGACCTCGAGTCACACAGGTGGGGCTCGTCAGACCCAGTAGTACTACCCAAATTTCCCCGCTATTCAATATTAACAATTCGAAAGTGTGAGGACTTTCCCATGATAAACAGCACTATATTAATATTATGCACAACTAAAATATACATAAAACGTTTGCAGTTTTACCAGTATGCTATCTCCCCAAAAGAGATTATGTAAAGAGTGGGGCATGAACTCACCTGATATGCGTATAGATACTTAGAGTTTGACTTGACTGACAGAGTGAACAGACAACCCTCAGAGGTTACCTAGATCATATAAGTATATGAGTACGTGCAACAGAGAATATGTGAAACCCTAAGTACACTACAACCAAAGACTCAGGTTTCAGAAATAATACATTTGACTCAGTTGACCCGTTTGACCCGTTGGTGACTTTATGTGTTGTAAACCATTTAAACAACCATACACATATATCATACAAGTTTAACATTCAAATGGTTCATGAGTATGCTACATCATCCAGGTGTATCACATAGATCATCATACAACCAAGTATCATACAAGTCATGCGAATCTAGAACATTAACATGTCCACTAATTAAAACATAATTAACATGTCACACAAAGATCAAATCACGCACCACATGCCATGTGAAGCCACTCGCGACTTCACACCCTAAACCCTGCCAATCCTACTAAGTAGGGGCCTCAGATTCGCACGCGTGTATGATGATCACATTCACATTCACTAACCATTTCATACATTCAAACATGCATCACAACAATCAATTTCCAATCCCAAGCATGATATCTTAACTACTAATCCACATCAATATTATACATGCTCATCAAAGTACTAACACCACTCATGATTAACCAAACATCTCATACAACAATATTAACATGTTCCAACCACATTAGAATTCACCTATGAACTTACTAACATGCTCCTAGCATCTCAAACATGATCAAACCATCATCTTTCACATGTTGCAAAAATAAAGTTTCCCTTTTGGGAAAGCACATCCCAAAACCTATCAAACATCCTATACATTCATGAATTCATTAATAATATACCAATTCAAGCTCATATCAACATCTAAGCATGATCAACAACATCCAAACATCATAACTCATCAATTCATATCCTAAAAAGTTACTATCTTTAGTAAGGTATGAACTATAGCATGTGTTCTTGAATTCCCAATGCTCACAACAACAATCTAACATCTAATCATCACCATGAACAATCCATAACATCAATTCATCACCAATTCAACATTACATGAAAATAAAGTTACTGTTCTTAGTAACCTATGAACATCAACATCAACTCACCAATCTCTTGAAAAATCAATGTAATCTAGCATCCATACAATCTATTAAACATCAAACATTCATTAAACAATCATCCATCATGCATAATCATGCCATTTTCGAACTAGGGTTTGTACAACACCAAAGATCATGATCAATCCACTAGAAACATACAATTCATACATAATCCACGTTAAACAACATGTAAATAACCTAACTAACGAATTAACAACATCAAACAACATCAAATTCGACCCCATGATGATACAAAATCGAATTAGGGTTCGGCCCTAACAAGAAAACCAAAAAACACCAAAACTAACCTTTATTCTTCCCAAGGAAACACGTTTTTGATGTTTTTAGCTTGTTGTGTGGCTTGAAATCAAACCAAAATCACAGCCAATTGCTTGAACTTGCTTGAATTTGCAAAGGGAGGGTGTGTGAGGGTGAAATCGCGGCCGAAGGGGTGGGGGCTAGGGTTTGGGGTGTTTTGTTTAGTTTAATTTTGCACATTGACAACTTAGACCCTTGTGTTTTGCATTTTATTAAAAGGCACTCTTTTAAACACTTTTAAATGGTTTTTAACTACATACTAAACATATAACTCATGGTAACAATTATATGTTTTATCTTTATAAAACACAAACATACGAATTAATATACACGTTTCCACGTTACGCGATTAATTCCCAATTAACATATAAAAACATGCAAGCACATAAACATAACACAATAATCACATAATCAATTAGATTCTCATTAATTTAACATTGTTCATTATTATTAGGTCACCAACGTTAAACGACAACTAGTGTGTGTTCACGACACGTGTATGCAAGACTTAACGAAACTAACGGAGTTTGGTAACGGAATTTTACCGGATGTCACATTCTGGTCCTGATTGGCTATTTGATCTTGATTTAGTTACCAACTGTTTTAACAATTCTTAAGAGTATGTTTCAGGATCTGCAGAAAATTTAAATACAGGTGATCCTGATCCAAGATTTGAGCTAGGAAGACCTTCAACTCATACATCTTCAGCTCCAGTTTGAACTACTACAACAAATGAGGTTTCTATCAGCACTACAATGACAAACTCAGCTGATACATCTGGGGTGCCTTCAAATTCCAGCTCAGAGGCTCCACAACCAGGTAAAGATACCTCAATTGTGGAAGACAACAATGGTGGTAGTGAAAGTGATCAAGAATATCTTGATGCTAATAACCACACCATAGATGACAACATCAATGATGTCACCACACTCATTGGATCGAGTCAATCTTGATAAGTGTGGTGATGTGGAGGGTGAATCATCTATGCCAGATCTAAATTTCTCAAATTTAGATCTTTCTCAACAACTTGTTGTGATCCCTCAGCTTAGGATCCACAAGTCTCACCCCACCACAAACATCATTGGAGATGTTGTTACATGGGTAAGAACAAGAAGACAAACCCATGAAACAAATGTTTGTCTTCACTCTTGTTTATTATCCCAGATAGAGCCAAAGAAAGTTCATGAGGCTCTAAAGGATGGAAGTTGGGTTGTAGCTATGCAACAAGAGTTGATTTAATTCAAAAGGCAAAAAGTTTGGAACCTTATTTCTTCCTCATGGGAGACTACCATTGGAACCAAATGGGTGTTTAGGAATAAGAAGAATGATAGAGGCATTATCATCAAGAACAAGGCTAGACTAGTTCTTCAAGGATACACACAAGAAGAAGGGATTGACTACACTGATGTCTTTGCTCCAGTAGCAAGAATAGAAGCTGTTAGATATTCCTGGAATTTGCTACGTCCAAGAACTTCAAGGTCTTTCAACTTGATGTGAAGTGTGCTTTTCTGTATGGAGTGATTGATGAAGAGGTGTATGTCAAACAACCATGTGTTTTGTAGACCCTGATCATCCTGATTATGTCTGCAAGCTTGACAAAGCTCTTTATGGGCTGCATCAGGCACCCAGGAATGGTATGAGACTCTGAGTATCTTTGCACACATGGATACAGGAGAGGTACGATAGATGAAACTCTATTCATCAAAGGACAGGGAAATGACATATTGCTAGTTCAAGTGTATGTAGATGACATCATATTTGGTTTAACTAATCCAAAGCTCTGCAAAGACTTTGAGAAGCTGATGAAAGACAGATTTGAAATGAGTGCACTGGGAGAACTCAATTTCTTTCTGGGAATTCAAGTGAAGCAAGTTGAAGATGGTATCTTCATAAGTCAGTCAAAGTATGTTCAGGACATACTCAAGAGGTTCAACATGACTGATTGTAAGATTGCTAAGACACCATAGCCAGAAACCACTCCCTTGGACCTGATCTTGAGGGGGAGTGTGTAGATGAACACTTATACAGGGCTATGATTGGGACACTTATGTATCTTACTACTAGCAGGCCTGATATCATGCTTGCTACATACATTTATGCAAGATATCAAGCCAACCCTAAGATGTCTCACCTCATCACTGTAAAGAGGATTCTAAGATACCTCAAAGGTGCTTCAACACATGGTTTATGGCATCCAAAGAATCCTAACTTCAATCTGTATGCTTATACAGATAGTGATTATGGTGGTTGCAATATAACTGCAAAGTCTACATCTGGGGATGTCAATTCCTTGGTGGAAGGGTTGTCTCATGACAATGCAAGAAACAATCCTGTGTGTCTGCATCAACTACTGAGGGTTGAATACATTGCTGCTGCAAGTTGCTGTGCTCAAGTGCTTTGGATTCAAAATCAGATGTTGGACTATGGATTTAACTTCAAGGAGACTCCCATTCACATAGACAACAATAGTGCTATCTCTATCACTAAGAATCCTGTGCAGCACTCAAGGACCAAACACATCAATATCAGGTATTATTTAATAAGAGATAACTAGGAAAAGGGATTAATTAAACTAGTCAAAGTTCATACAGATGAACAATATGCTGATCTGTTTACAAAAGCTTTTGATGAACAGAGATTTAAATACCTAATATCAGCTATTGGGATGATTAACTTTGAGTAGATCTTTTCTTAAAACTAATTCTAATTATTTCTTAAAATATAGGTGTCCTAAGTTGTCTAGTTCATCACTTTCATAAGCTCATGTTTTCTTTGGAATAAAAAATCCTTTTTGAAGATTTTCCGTAGATTCTCAAAAATTTTTCTGATCCTTCGGAAGATATATTTTTATCTTCGAAAGAAAATCATGTCTTCAAAATAAATAACTGTCTAAGAAATTTTACCTTGGAAGAGGTTTCAATCTATCTTCCGAAGCTTAAATACTTGTCTCAGACACTTATTTGTTTTTAAGGACTTTTCCTTCCGAAGCAAAATAACTCTCAAAAGCTTTGTTGATATATATAAAGCATTCAAGTTTTTATTTCTCTTCCGAAGCAAAATTTTCAAGATTCTCAGAAAAATTCTTCCGAAGTCATTTTAGCTTCGGAAGCTTTTTCATTAAAACTTCTGAAGATAATTTACCTTCGAAGCTTTTCGAATTCCAAGAAAACTAGTTTTGAGCAAAAGTAAACTACTTTTTCAGAGGTAGGACCGACATTTAGATTTCAAAGTTTATCCACTTTCATTAACTTTGGTTCAAATCCTTTTCACATTAATACCCACGGTTCCCCTTCTCCCTCACTATCTTCTTCAATTCTACTATTCCTCAAACCTAATTCCAAAAACCGCCTTTGCTTTTCACCTTTCTTCATGCTTAAGCTTCTAAATGGCCAACTTAACCGCAGAAACAACCGAGATTTCTCCATGCAACTTCACAGGCAACACAATCAGGTTGCTCTGTTAAGCTCTGAGAAAGATGATAGTTTCTCAGAGATTTCCGTTCTTAGCTTTATCAAATTACTTCACCTCCCTAACCATTGATCCTACTCTCTATGGGATCATCTGCTTGAATTTTGGAAGACCTGCCAAGAGGTCATCATGGATGGGGAGAAGGGACTGTCTGCCACAGTGCAAGGAAGGACAATCTTCATCACTCCGGCCATCATCAACACTCACTTGCAGCTGATGATGAAGAAGGTGAGTTGTCCTTCCCAAAGGAAGCTGTCAATCATTTCTTTGAGCAGATGGGCTATGAGGGAGATTTCTCTGTAAAGACCTTCAGGAAAGGGAAGGTCTCATCCTAGTGAAAAACTACTCCATGTGGTTATCCACAGCTTGTCAAACAAGCATGGAGGGTGGGACCAGATGCCTGAGGATCTCTCCTTCATAGTGCATGGAACGGTTCAAGGGGTCAAGTTCAGGTACTCTCAATTTGTCTATACAAATTTGCTTGATAACTTGGACTCCTTAGAATATTATATGTTTCCTAGATATGTTCAACAAATTCTCAACTGTGAACTGGGCTCACAGCTGAGGGAAACAAATAATATTCTTAAATTGGGACAGTTAAAGCCCGGCATCTTTAAAATCATGAAGAAGCCAACTGTAGGCTTCTCAGGGGTAGAAACAGCCCTTGTCCCCAAAATGTTAGAGCTCATTGCTCAAGGTGACATCCTAGCAACACAAGCTAGTGTTGAACCCACACCTTCTACCTCTCTACCACCAAAAAGGCCACAAGTAATCCTCACCTACTAAAGAATATCCAAACGAACCCCTGCTCAAGCTATTGAGTCTGTGCAGGTCCCCATATACACACATATACAGGAGGAAGTGGACACTAGAGCTCCCACTTCCCTGAGGAGCAAACCACTCCCATCTCTTCAACAATCAGGGTTGAGGTTCCTCATGCTCACCCTGATGAGCTCACAAGCCTAACTGCCTTAAGCCTTCACTCTGAGTCTCAACACTCAAGTGAACAACCTTCAGGGGACAGTTACCATCCCCAGCCTTTAGATCTAAATCAACCTATTCCCAACCTTTCATTCTATACTGATGAAGACTTAGGTTTCAGTGAGTACCATGAGTCTATCTTCTCTTCCCCTACTCAAAGAGAGATGAGTACTCCTGAGTCACCTCAGTCTAGCCCACATCAGTCACCTATAACTGAGGTGGATACTTCTGAACCTGTTCAGGATATCCATATGGAAGAGGCTCTCACTTTTGCAAGTGATTACATTATTAAGACCTCAACCATGGCAACTCAGCCCATTGACATCTCAACTGAGAATGTCAATGAGCATAGGAAATCCAGCAAGAAGAACCTGAAGCTGGTGGTGAGAGAGGACTATGGGCCTAATCATCTCATCCCCAATGATTCTTCTCGTGAAGAAGAGGGGAATCTGAGACTAAAGGTGCAAAAACTGTCAAAAACATGCTCCTATTTAGTCTCTAAGGTTAGTCACCTTGAATCTCAGGTGACTACCCTTCAGAACAGGGTCAATGATCAGCAACTTGAGATATCTTATCTCAGGGAAAAAACTAGCTGGAGACCTTTAAGAAGAGTTCAACCAGGAACACAAGAACCTGTGAATCGGTTGACCTAACCTCTAGCTCACCTACGCAAGAGGGTGATGCTACCAAAAAGGGGGAGAAAGTCATTACAGACACAGAACCTGGAGTTCTTAGAGAGTATGGACATTGAGGACTCACCATCCTCACTTGCAATTATGCATACTCAGCAACTTCTCAAGTTCACATTAATGTGGACTCTATAGACTTTATCATCAGGAGTCTCTTTGAGGAAGGTATACCTAGGGCTATGTCATCCCCACCTCAAGGAACTTCAAACTACATCATTGGGTGGAGGTATGATGCTGATAGAAGAGCCCTCATTTTTCAAAGAGTTCAAGGGCAACAAGAAGTATTTGATTTTCAAACCTTGAAATACTATGAAGGTCTTGATCTGGTCAACATGTCACTTGTCAATCCAAGCAAACCAAGACAAGCTGACAGGTTGGCACTCAGAATTCAAGACAGAATTACTGAAGAGTTCAGCCTAAGAAGTAGACAAAGGCAATCAGGTAATATCATTGGTTAACTGATGCTAAGGCAGACCTGAGATTAGCTTCAAAGGGAAAACCGTGGCTGAAGCCCCAGTGATAGAGCCTGAGAGCCCTGTCACAGCAACAACTGCTTCAGAAATTCATTCGCTCGGTGAAACACCTGCTAGTGAAGGTGTTCACAACCTCTCTCTGGCTAGAGCATGGATGCTACACCAAGCAATGAGACCAAACCTCTATCCACCTGAGTCATAAAGGTCTGTGGTGACAAAGGGAAAGGTATTGACTCCTGAGGAATTAAGGAGGAGAGAGAGAGAGAAGAAGGAGAAGCTAGAGGGGAGAAAGTTCTTCCTCTGGCTCTTCAGGTTTTATGCAAGCTGCAATCAGGCTGCCCCAGACCAAACACTCAAGATGATGAGTTGAGGGCAGTCAGGATTACTTAACTGCAGACCAGGAACTATGACATTGATGAGATTATATCTCTCCCTATAGAGGAATCGGCAGACATGGAAGTGTCAAGAGAGATGAAGAGAAAAGGATGCAAGGTTACTTTTCCAATTCAAAGAGGAAGAAGAGACAGAAAAGACTATACAAGCATGTTCCTACTCTCTCCCCAGTTCAAGAAAGCCCTGTGCAAGAGACTATGGCATCTACACAAGAACCTCAGGTAGACAAAGAAACAGAAAGACAAAACATGATCAACTACCTAAGTGCCACAGGTCTCTACCAGGCATCTGCACTTCTTCCCTTGTCCTTTGAGTATATTGAGTTTGAGTATCTCAAACAGCTTGAACTTCAAGTGCTCAAAGAACAAAAGCTACAAGAGAAAGATGAGGGAAAAGGCTACAAAGTCAAGAGCCATCATCCAAAAGAGTATGAAGAAGTCTTCTGACAGACAAAGGATGATGAGCTTCTTGAAGCTATATGGATTCTCCGGAAGGAGACTTGGCCCTATGTCTCTATCCACAATGGATGAGCATATCAGGGTAATCAAGCAGAAGATCAAGAGTGGAGAGCTGATTGACTTATACACTCCTCCAAGTCAAATCCCATATGAAGTGGAGGTTAAGGTTGAACAACCTGAGACAACACAACCTGGACCTCTTGCTGAGCCTCAGCAAGCTTCATCTTCTGATCCACAGCAGGGTCAAACTCCCTCTCCTTTTGAACCTGTGAGGGAGGAACACCCAACTGAGAAAGACAAGGATGATCAACAAGGTGCTGCAGACCAGTCTTCTCAGTTAAAGTCTTCTAAGAGGAAGAAGAGGATGGCTTCTAATCAAAGTCTAAGAAGAAGAAGCCTAAATCATCTACCTCTACACCTCAGGCTGAGTCAGATCAACCTGAGGAAGTGCATGAAGAGGCAGCCCAATCAACTCCAATTCAAGTGGCTCCTCTTGCAGCAGAGACACCCATCTTATCCTGGACCTTCTCTACCAATCCAGAAAGATGGCATGTGATCAGAGATCAAGGGGTTGAGAATGTCTATACATGGCAAGACATAATCAACTTACCTCTGCATGATCTCTTTGAGATAGAAGATACTATGAGAGTCTGAATGATCCTGACCATCTAATGAAGAAGGGTATGGACATCATTGTGCTGAAGACTACAAACATCTGAAGATCTTCTAAATGTTTTGGTAGCATTAGCCTAGGGGGAGTTTGTAAGGATTCCTATAAGTCTGATGCAGCCAAAACATCCAAATTCTCTCTGCAAGCATGCATTAAAGAACTGAAGTAGAAATGCTTCGGAAGTTTTACATCATGCACTAGAAATATTCTAAGTGTAAAATCTTCCGAAGCCAAGACCAATATCTTCCGAAGCCAAAAGTGAAGTCTTTCGAAGCTTCAAAGACAAAGTCTTCCGAAGCCAATTAGTGAAGACAGATTTCTCCGAAGACTTAAGAGATATGCTTTTATTGATGTACTTTACCATAAAGCTGGACCACCTTTCCGCTGCAACTCTGTAAAGTCACCAACTTACATGAGTTGGTGAAAGGTCCACGCTTTTGGTAACTGTACATTGAGGTCTTGAGTCCATGCTTTCTAGTTTATGTACTTTTATCCTTTTTGTAATATATAGCATGTGAGCTATGGCATGTCATAGTCGCAAGTCAAAAGGCAGATATACCTTTTGATTCTACAATTGATTTTGTTTGTGTCTAGTCAATTGTATCCAGCTGGCTTTCAAAGTACACCCGGCTGTAGGTTGTAGTATAAGTATTCCATGTTTTGTATCTTTCTTTATGCTTTGTAACACTTGTAAGAGAACTTGAGAAAGCAATATACTGCATCCTTGAAACCCAATCTCTTGTGTTCTCTTGTTCTGTCTCTTACTCACTACTTGTGTTCTTAGTATCATACTTGTGGCTAATCCAGTTTACTGTTTGATTAAAGTTTGTTAATCTCCTCTTTGTGTTGTTGTGTTGTAAGTGAACACCCTTCACCGGTCCTGCATATATATATATGTATATATATATATACACGTAGATATATACGTATATATATATATATATATACATATATATAGACGTATATATATACGTGTAGATATAGAGATAAACATATATATACGGATATATATAGATATAGATATAACAATATATCTACGGATATATATATTAGGAGATATGTATATATATATATATGGATATAGATATATATATCTATATATATATATATATCTATAGATATATATACGTATATATATATTTATATATACGTATATATTACGTATATATATATTATATTATACGTATATATATATATATACGTATATATACGTATATATATACGTAATATTTATATAAATACGTATATATCTAGATATATGTATACGTATATATATATATATATGTATATATATAAACGTATATATACGTATACGTATATAACGTATATATATATATACGTATATATAGATATACATATATATACGTATATATATATATATATATATATATATACGTATATATACGTATACGTATATATACGTATATATATATACGTATATATACGTATACGTATATATACGTATATATATATACGTATATATCTATATATATATATATATATATATATATATATATATATATATATAGATATATATATATATTATATATACGTATATATACGTATATATATACGTAATATACGTATACGTATCTATACGTATACGTATATATACGTATATATACGTATACGTATATATACGTATACGTCTATATACGTATATATACGTATACGTATATATACGTATACGTATACGTATATATACGTATTACGTATACGTATATATACGTATACGTATATATACGTATATATTTATACGTATATATATACGTGGATATATACGTATATATGTATAGACGTATATATAGGTATATATATATATACGTAGATATATATAGGGTATATATGAGTAGATATATATATAATATACGTATAGGATACGTATATATAGGGATATAGATATATATATAGATATATAGATAGAGAATATAGAGAGAGAGATAGATATATATCTAGAGATATATATATATATACGTATATATACGTAAACATATATAACGTATATATACGTTAGATAGATATATATATAAACGTATATAGAGAGAGAGACTTATAGAGATAGAGAGAAGAGATATAGACGGAGATATAGAGAGATAGAGGTAGAGAGGTCTAGGGAGAGAGATCTAGAGAGATCTCTAGAGAGAGATAGAGAGAGAGAGAGACCTCTCTCTACGTCTCTTCTCCGTCTAGAGAGAGAGAGAGAGAGATCTCTCTCTCTAGAGAGAGAGAGATCTAGAGAGATCTCTCTTCTAGAGATCGAGACCGAGAGAGAGTCTCTCTCTACAGGGATATAGATCTCTCTCTCTCTCTCTCTCTCTCTCTCTATCTATCTCTCTAGACCTCTCTAGACGTATACAGATGGAGGGATATCTATGTAGAGAGATCTAGAGATATATATCTCTATAGACCTAGATCTACGTCTCTATATGTCTATATCTATCTATGTGTATATATATCTTATAGATATCTATATATATATAGTATATATATATACCTATATATACGTATATATATACGTATATATATATATATATATATATATAGTATATATATATATATATTATATATATAACCTATATATACGTATATATATATATACATACTTTTCTGAAGAGCTAGTAGTAGAAGCACTTATTATGCTAACTAGAAGTATCATTCAGGACTTGGGGATAAGGGGATTTGGGAATTTTTGGAAATATCAAAGTAAAGATTTAAAACTCTCGACCTGTTTTGGACAAGGACTTGTAACTTTGTACATGCCAAAATGTCAAAGGACAATCCTTACACCAAGTTTCTTAAACTTTTAGTTTAGCTACACAATCACTATTTGCTTCGTTTTAGCCTGAGCCTACCATTCATATCACAACATGAAGATCATGATAGGTTGGACTCACTTTAGTATAGATGTTTACTTTTCATTGTAATAGGACTTGTGTTAGTTTCATTTTGTATTTTGATAGTTATTAGCAGTTTTGGCAGTCCAGCGAAACTGTGAGCGAATCTATAGTTTCGCTCACAGTTTGCTGTTTTGGTTCACCCGGCGAACTTATGTTCTGCCGGGCGAAACTATAGTTTCGGCATGACAGTTTCGCTTGTAGCGAAACTGTCAGCGAAACTATGACTGCTATATATACTTTTGTTATTTCATTTTGCATGATAAGTTTGCAAAACCCAAAACGTGGAATTCTGTTGCAAACTATCATTCTCAAGCAGTTACTTCATTGAAATACATTGTGCTTATTGTTATTGAGTGAGTTTGTTCATTTGAATATCAATTATGTCTTGATTCATCATATTCATCTCTCAATTGTTTGTTATTTGGCTTATGTATGTGATATTGATCAAACTATTCTATCAATTGTACTGTTCATCGATCACATGGACCAACAATATGGTATCAGAGCCTTAGTGCTCTTGATTTGTTGAGTTTTGGTGGTTTGGTCAATATCTAGGTTCAATCAATTCTCATTGGATTATCAGCTGTTTTTGGGATGGAAATTGATTGAATTATGCTTGTTCTTCATTGAGGAAGATTCTACAATCATCAGATCTCAAATTCATGAGAGTTTGGATGATTTTGGATTGATTTAAGGTGAAAAAGGGTTTTCAGATCGACGAGCGAAACTACAGTTCTTACAGCGAAACTGTGATCTTCATTCAGCGAAATTGTGAGTTATTTTGGATTTGAAGTTGTTTTCTAGAATTTCAGCGAAAGTATCTCTTTGAACGAAAGTTCAGCAGTGTTTTTGATCAATTATCAAGCGAAAGTGCTGCCGATTCTATTTCTGAACGAAAGTTCAAGCTTGTTTCCTGCGAAATTAGCAGCGAAACTAAGCAATTGTTGTCTCTGATTCAAGCGAAAGTGCTGCTGAAATTGCAAGAGAAAGTGTCTGTGTTTGCGAAAGTATTTGTTCTAGCGAAACTGTTAAGCAAGTCTACTTTCTCAGCAAAGTTGTTAGCGAATTTGTCAGCGAACTTACCAGCGAAATTACCAAACTTTCTGCGAAATTATCATGTCAAAATTAACTACTCTCACACTTGCGGATCTTGAAAGTGTTGCTCCTAATAGACCTCCAAGACTCATTAATGGAGATAATTTTGAAGATTGGAAGAGATGTCTCAAGGCTTTTTTTCTATACAGATCATAATCAATGGGAATCGATTATTTCAGGTCCTCATATACCTACGGTTACAGTTGGTGATGTCGTTTCTCAGAATAAAGATCCATCTTCTTATACTGAAAGAGATCTGAAACTGATTGATCGTGATCAAAAAGCATTTGGTGCTCTAACTCTCTGCTTGGCTCCTGACATCTACAATCGTTTTGCAGAGCATAAAAATGCTAAATCTCTTTATGATGCTCTCTGTGAATTCTTTGATGGGAATGCAGATCTGGTGAAAGACAAGAGTATTCAAGCTGAAAAGGAGTTTAACTCGTTTGTAGGATATAAGAATGAAAGTTTGACAGATCTTACAAATCGATTCTTAACTGTTTCAAGCACTCTGAAGAAATATGATGAAAGACTCTCCAACAGCGAACAAGTTAACAGACTTCTCGATTCTCTTCCACCACAATGGAGTCTTCAAGTGAGGATGCTCAAACAAGAAAGAGGTTTTACAGATTATAAGCTGATGGATATCATTAATAAGTTGAAATCTTTTGAGTTGGATATGAAAAGAAGAGAATTTAACCAGACTATGATGCCCACACCTGGTTTTTCTCAAAATGCTGCTTTATTGTCATCCGCTGCAAACTCTCACATTCAGAATCCAATTCAAGGAGGGAGCAATACAAGTAATTTCTCAAGTGGTAGTAATCATGTTGGAAAGGATTGGGAAATTCTAAGGTGAATGCTGAAACTACTATTCCATCTGAAACAATGGCTCTTTTGGAATGTTTGTTCAGAGCTATGAAGCTCTCTGTTGCTGGTGAATTGAAAGGTAAAGGAATGACTATGGAGGATATGTATCAAGTTGATCCTGATGATTTGGAAGAGACTGACATCAATGGCAAATGGCAATGTTAACTTTAGAGCTCGGAGGTTCATGGAAAGAACAGGAAGAAAGAACTTCGGTGGTCAATCATCAACCTCAAAACTAGGATTTGACAAGTCAAAACTGAGATGCTTCAACTGTAAACAATTGGGACATTTTAAACGTGAATGTCCATTACCAATTGTAACAGATCCTAGTAACACTGGAGTGCCAAGATTGACAGAGAAAGTAAAGGAAGAGGGAAATTCAAAAAGGGAGTCAGCCTTGATTTCTAATTTTGACTGGAGTGCTGAGGTGGAAGAAACCAGATCTGAAATAAATCATGCTTTGGTTGCTGAGATTGTGAAAAGTGATGAGATGGAAGTTGAGAAAGATGAGTTTGTGCTGTTTAAGGAATTCAAAGGAGAGAATGAATCTTCAGTAAAGGAGAAAGAAGAGAAAGATGATGGAGAGAAGAAAGAGAAAACTACAGATTCAAAAGCTGTGAAAGGAAAAGAGAAGGATGATGCGGCCGCTACTGTTGAGGAAAGGAAATCAAGTACTCCAGTATGCTTGTGCGATAAAGCTTTAGCTGCCGAAAAGATGGTAATGGGACTTCCTTATGAGGTAATACGGATATGTGTTCATCTGCTTGCAAAATTAGACTTTTTGGGGTTTATAAGGCTAATCGTTTGTTAATTGATAATGAAAAGGATTTAAAACGCATTAATGATGAACTTAAATTGAATGAATCAAAATATTTTGTGAAATTAAATGAGGCTTTAAAAGAAACTGATCATTTAAAAAGAATTGTTTTGGAAAGGAATGTAGAGATTAATACTTTGACTGAACGAGTTGCTCTGGCTGAATTTGAAGCAAGCAAACTTCAGTCAAAGTTAGATAAATGGACTATTTCTGGAATGAAACATGATGATCTTTGTAAATCTCAACGGGGAGCAAGAATTAAAACTGGTTTGGGTAAAATTACTGTTAATATTCCTTTCTCCTAGTATTCCTATTCCTATTCATCTTCTATATCAGATATATATATGTGTCTTTCAGATACTGATGTATGTCTGCAGGTTTAGTTGGGAATAACTCTAAGTACATTCGTGAAGACTACGACTATGGACCAACTAGTGGGCTTGGATGCACTAGTTCTAGTACACCTGAAAAACAGCAGTCTGCTTTAGATAATAAGTCTAGTTTAAATTCAGTATTTGTTTCTAGTTCAAATGTAACAGACTTGAATGTCTCATGTTCTCCTGATTGTTCTATTTCATCTTGTAATTCAAATCTTAATAGTGATGATTTTTGTTCTGGTTATGAATTCAATGAATCTGACGTTTCACCTAAAACAACTGAGCAACTTAAAACTAATTCTTTTGAAAAGTTCTTTTCTCAACCTATTCCATTTTTTATACCATTAAATATGACATCTTCAGAAAAATGCAGTTCTCCTTCATCTGAAACTGGTACCAATGGTACGAGTTTTACTGATTTGTCAGAAGAATCAAGCTATGATTTTGTAAAGAATAATTCTGAGTCAAATAAACAAAAACATCATGAGATGTATGAGACATTCAGTGATGTGATTCTAGTTTGTCTGAATGTGATGAGGAGATTATTATTGATCCTATTTTTACCTCATCATATCATCGACCTAGATTCAAACATCATTGTTTCAGGTGTGGTGAAGAGGATCATCTTATCAAAAATTGCCCTTTGATTGAAAGATCCTCTAATAGAAATTGTTTTGGAAATAAATTGACAAATTGGTTAATAATTTCTTTCATAAAAAATCAGCTTCTTTGAAAACAAAGGTTGTTCAATCTTGGGTTCCTATTACTCCTGGCTAAATGATTTGTTCATTCATTTCAGGGATCTTCTTCAAAGATTGTAAACAGTGTGGCATGTTGATAGCGGCTGTTCCAAACACATGATGGGATTAAAGGATTTGTTGACTAATTATCGAATTATCAATGGAGGATATGTGGCATTTGCTGGAGACAAGAAGGGTGGAAAAATGATTGGACAAGGAGAAGTTACCAATGGCTCTCTTACTCTTGAAAAAGTCTGTTAGGACCTGGTATTTGAACGAAATACCGAGTGATTGCGTGTTAAACCAACTCAAATAGTGCGGAATCCTATTTGATTGGCGATCCAATCAGTGAGAACACACAATGAAACAATCAAGAATTGAAATCAACGTCAGAAATCGATTAGGAACCGATCTGATGTGTTCTATGAACTTGGAGAACGATTTGGGAGGCTTCTAGACGGCTAGGGTACGTCTGGAATCGTAATGGATGAATCCTTACGTTTTCCCACGAATTGGGTCTATTTATAGGTTAGTATTGTTCAATCGTGCGACTGGGCCATAAGTATGGTTCAGTCGTGCGATTGAACCATGCGGTTGATTCATCCGCACGACTGAGTGTTCAGTCGTGCGATTGAGTCAATCTTATGTGTCAATCATACGACTGATCCAGTCTCCTGATTCAGTCGTGCGATTGAGTCAATCGTATGAAGTTATTCATGCGTGTGGTCCATTCGCATGGGCCATTCGCATAAGAACTTCATTACGTTAAGTTTGAATGTTTTAATTAATATAACATAATGTGCAATCATTCAAATAATCATAAACCCAATCAATTCAATCACAACTCATTAATGAAATATTAAACATCACAACTAACAACCATTCATATCATTTCATTAACCGATACAATTACATCATAATCAGACAGACAAGTTCATTACATTACAAATCATGATCTAGGGACATACATGCATCAACAAACTCCCCCTTGGACCTAGATCTATCTATTCTCTTGTCTTCTGCATCACCTCCTTATACTTTTTGTACTTCTCCTCTTTAGTGACTCCTGCGTGTATCTCAAACGCAAAGCAGAGTCTTATGACATTTTGGAATTGGAGGGCTTGTACAATATCTTACGTGTCATAGAATAGTGGCCACTTGTATAATGTGTAGACATCATTAGCAGACAAGTTGGTTAGCCACATTGGATCGAATACCCTGATAGTATCCATTTGTCCCTCTTTATTCAACACTATGACAGCTTCAGCGGTTCTCCAATCATAGTACCACCATTTGAAGTGGGGAGTGAAGTCCTGTGGCATTTCCCTGAGAGGGATTCTTGACATAGTGCGCGGAGGACTCCACTTCAGCACAATCTTTGGTTTGCCCGTAATGGCATCAACCTCAGACCTTCTTATATACCTCGTAGGCTGTTGTGGTCTGAAGTTAACCCATCGGGTGTGGTACTCCTTCTTCAGGGCAGCCTCAAACCAGCCTGACATCTTTCTCGGGTCAGCATATAGCCGCTTTAGCTTAGCCAGCTGGTTGAGCTCAAAACCAGGTAGAGTCTTCAGATCATGTGGGAACCTGAAGTACTCTATGCCCTGCTCCCTCTTAACTGCATAAGCATTAAGGTCTTCAAAATAAGCCCATGAGATAATCCTGCCTGACACCTTATGGTGTTCTTTGACTCTGTAGAGCTTGGTGTAGGCATCTCTCTTTGGTGCATCACGCTGGGCTCTTACTTCTTCAAAACAGGCAGCCCACTCAGCCTTGCGAATATCTACGTCTGCATTTGAGGCTTGGGCTGTTCCTTCAGTCTTTTCTGTTTCCTGCTCCATCTTGTCTAGTACCTCAAAAGTATCACTGACTAGGGATTCACCCAGATTGGGGACCACATTTCCCTCGGCGTCAGCATACTGAGGGTACTCTTCTGCAGTAATGTCTTCAACCTCAACTTCATCAATATCATTAAGTTCCTCATCACTGGTTGAATCAACTGTTGGAGCGTCCTTCACTATTTCATCGGGATTGAGTCTGAACATTTCTGCCAGTTGCTCATCGGACAGGTCATGAATTATCTCCCCTTCTTCAGGGGTATAACTCACAGACCGTCTCACTATCCCTTGTAGGTCAAGAATCATGGTTAATTGAGTCTTGACCATTTGAAGGGGAGCAAAATCAAACTCATCCCTTTGAAAGTTTGGATCTGTTTGATATAAACATTCAACACATAAACCATTAGTAATTAATCAAACAAACTTTATATTAACTTAATATATATAAACATTTAATACACTTGTTTTCCAATACATGATTCAAGTACAAAATAAATACATAAAACATCTAATCAGTACTTTTGTCTTGAATCTGGGGCGTGTCGCTCGGAGGAGCAGAAGTAGTGGATGACTGGTCTTGTCGATGCTTAGATCTCCGCTCTTGACCTGAAGCAGAGGCCGATGCAGCCGCATCCCCTCCTTCTGCCTCGTCATCATCATCACGTCCTTCTGTCCTGTCTTCTTCAGTCTCCTCATCATCATCATCTTCCTCATCATCATCCTCATCTTCATCATCGTCATCTCCATCATCCCCGTCACCTTCCTTTAGCTTCAGGGGCTCATCCTTCGACCCTTCAACCTCAGCATAATAGTCTTGTTGGTCGTCTCCAACTCCTCTATACGTTTGACGGACGAGCCTGCATGTCCTGGAGTTGGGACACCTCGACTCTCTGCTGGTCTATCACTCGAGCCTGCTCTGCCAGTTGCTGAGACTGGGCAGCAGTCAGTCGGTCAGCTGGCGGATCTGCGCCGCCTTCTCCTCGTCCGCAGCAAGCAGACGCATCACCATACGGTTTAGCGCTGAGAGCTGCTCCTCTACCCCGATGTGAGTTAGAGTGAATCCATAAGCATGTGAAGGCTGGGCTGAAGGTCAGCATAATGTGTGGTGGTGGTGGCAGTGGCAGTGGTGAATATGGGTCGGCGGCGGTCATCCACCCGTGCCTTTTTGTTACTCGTCGAGGCCTCACCCCGACCAAACTTCTTCTGTTCCAGCTTCGATCACTACCGCTCTTCCTGCCACCATCAGTCACCACCACCGTCCTCTCATCATACAATCTTCCCGCAAATCCACCGCCGACCTAAACTGTACTTGGCCGGGCGGCGATCATATGCCGGCGAACATCCACCGGTAAACCCTGAATGTACCTCTTGATCTTTCGGGACAGAGGTGTCACTTGATCGGCACCAGACGTGCCATCTCGTTGAAACTTGGAGTATATTGCTGGTGCGTCATGGATCCCGCTTCCAGCTGCAGGAACTCCCTCTCAATCTTATCCATTTCCCTGTGAGGACAGAACTCCTCAATTACCATCTTCTTTAGTTCGGGCCACCTCATTCTCCCAATCGCCCGATTACCCTCAGCTTGGACAATGTTGTCCCACCAGCATAGTGCCGAGTCCACAAAGGAGTGGGTGGCAAACTTTACCTTCTGATCTTCTCGGCACTCGCTTATGTCGAGAACAGCCTCCATTCTCTCACCCATCGGTGAGCAGCAGCGGCATTGCCATTACCGTCAAAAGTGGGGGCTTGCATCTCATGAACACCCCGTAGTTACAGCCTCGTGCACCTCTCGCACAGGCTCCTCTTCCTCTTCCTCCTCATTATCGGAGAAAATCGTTTCAGGCTCCGGTTGTTCCCCCGAGGCCCGATTTCTCTCCTTTCTTTCCCCCTCCTTCACAGCTTTGATGACTTCGGTCACCACAGACGGTAAAATTGTCTGCATGACCTGATGCACTTCCTCAACCACAGCCTCCTTTACCGAGGCTCTCAGATTCGCACTCTCATCCCCAGCTTCTGGATGAGGGGTCTCAGGTTCTGCAGGAACCTCCTTCTCAGCTCTAGGCCTTCCTCTTTTAGGGCGTGGTTCAGCAACAGGGCCATCACGGCCTCCACCCCTAGAAGCTCTAGAAGATCTACCACCAGCCATTCTCTAACACACTGAAAGATTCAAACACCAACACGGTCATTCAAGGAAACAACTCAGTTTATGTCAAGTATAGTAAGTCCCTAATTACAGTGGCCAGTTGTGATTAGCCACTTACTGTACTCTTCATACCCCAAGTTACCTGTCCTGACTACATCAGTATTCAAATCTACATACAACACATAACATATACCATGCGCAAATAAACCGGTTAACTTTAAGAAAATACCTGATGGCACGCAGCTACTCAGTCTGGCATCCCATTCCCCATTCGTCCCATTTTCAGTTTAAGTTAAGGTTTATTTTGAAAATTTACCCATTTCACTTAAACTTTGGCTCTGATACCAACTTGTAAGGCCCCGTTCCGGGACGCTTACAGTTGGTCATTCATCGCTCATAAAACATATAATTACATTACATTAAGAAATCATTGCAGCGGAAACATTCAAAAATGACATCACATTTCATTATAAATACTTTTGCCAAATAATACATCATTATCCAGTTACAATAATCATGTTTGCATTACATCACAAAAGCTATATAATTGGATGCCATCCAAAAGAGCTGAGTAGCTTCGCCGTGCCATCCTCAGCAATCATTTACCTGCCAACTGGAAAATGCAATAAAAGTCAGCGTTGCTGAGTGAGTTCTAGTTTTAATAAAAATATACTTTACTTTCATATAAAACCATTCGTACTTTGACATGATCACACATCATACGTACGCATAGATAATATCATTATTATCTTCTTCATTCATTCATTCGTTCCTTTTAACTTACTTGCGCATCGGACATCATCCATACCAATACCATATGCTACACCCCAATTAGTCTCAGCTACCGGGCCGAAGTCAATAAATGAACAGCTAAACGTATGCCACGGTACTGGGGTTAACCAATCAGTCTTAGCTACTGGGCCGAAGTCAATAAATGAACAGCTAAACGTATGCCACAGTACTAATGATAACCGACGGTCATAGCCACTGGGCCGAAGTCAATAAATGAACAGCTAAACGTATGCCACAGTACTAAGGGTAAGCGGTAGAGGTTCCACATAATGGTCAATCACAAAGAAGGACCCGTTATCCGATGCATGCAAGACGTGTCATTTCTTTCCACTTCACGTTACATAATACTTTATTTCATTTGTCATAATACGTAAAGCCATAGGAAAGATAATCATTCATCATAATAAGGAACATATCATACACATTCATCAACATCATACAGGGCAACATCATACATTCATAATATGCATAAACATGCAACATCATCACCATCATGCCCTATATGCACTCTAAGGTCATAACCATACTCTTACATGCTCTTACGGTTTTCCTTACATCCAAACTTACATCTGCACCTTTCCCCGAAGGCCAGAAGTCAAACTACACATTCATTCGAGTGCAACAGCCCTATTCGGGCGTATGGACACTCTTCAGTCGCATGGCCTCCATGCGACTGAACATCATGCGACTGGACCCATGCGGATGGTCATCTATGCGAATGAACATCCAATCGTGCGTATGGACCTTGTGCGAATGGAATTACTGCGAATGGGCACCTATGCGACTAACCTCATGCGAATGGACTCATGCGACTAAGCATCTATGCGACTGAACCGTCAGTCGCACATCCCTCATGCGACTGGACTCCCAGTCGTGCGACTGAACCCCAATCGTGCGAATGACCTTCAATCGCCCTCATTCGACCGTATGGCCTTCATTCGGTCGCCTAGCCCTAGCTGATGCAGAATGGAGTTCATCCCGAACCCAATCTGCCATTTTCGGCCTCCAAGCTCATCCAAACCCATTCTAAGCCTAAATCAACCCTCCTGGACCTTAGGAATGTATACCATAACACCATACAAGCACACACAAGCTCGAAATTATACACTAAACACACCATACACATCACACCCAAATGGGTCAAACATACACACACATAAAAACGGGTTTTTGACATCTTCCAGCCCCAAAATCAGGTGAAAACAAGTAAAAGTGGGGTCCTAGAACTCACACAATCGAGCACAAGACAAGAGCTTCGATTTGGCTTGCCACTCGACGGATTTGGACACCCGAATCACCCGAATCAAACCTTTTCTCCCTTTTTCTTCTCTTCTTCTCTTCTCCTCCTCTCAAATCTGAAATATGTGAAGTGTGGGGAGAGTGGGCTGCCCTCTCCCTACACATATCACCACATTACCCAACTTTTCTCGTTGGCGAGTTTGGTCCCTCAACTTTGGACTTTATTTCTTTTCTTTCTTCGTCGGCTTCAAAATAATAAATTTCCGGGTGTTACAAGTCCACCCCCCTTAAATAGGTTTCGTCCCCGAAACCTGTCATTCCTCGAACAAACGTGGATAATGTTGTCTCATTTCTTCCTCAGTCTCCCACGTCGACTCGGATCCCTTCCTGTGCTTCCACTGTACACGCACAAGAGGAACCACTTTATTCCTTAGCCTTTTCTCCTTTCGGTCGATGATTGCCACTGGTGGCTCCACATAATTGAGCCGTTCATCTACTTCGATATCTCCCAATGGGACGATCATATCTTCATCTGCTAAGCACTTCCTTAGATGAGATACATGGAATGTCGGGTGAATTCCACTTAACTCATCTGGCAACTCCAGTCTATAGGCCACCTCTCCTACTCGAGCAATGATTCGGAAAGGGCCTATATACCTTGGGCTCAACTTGCCCCGCTTTCGGAAGCGAATGATGCCCTTCCAAGGTGAGACCTTCAACATAACCCGATCACCCACCTGGAACTCAATCGGCCTGCGTCGTTTATCAGCATACGACTTCTGTCTCTTGGCTGCCTTCATGAAGGCTTTGATCTTCTCAAGCTTCTCAGTCGTAGCCTCGATTACCTCGACGCTCCCCAATTCCTTCTGACCATATCACCCCAACAAACGGGTGTTCTGCATCTCCTACCGTATTATCTCATATGGAGGCATACCTATGCTGGCATGATAACTGTTGTTGTATGAGAATTCAGCTAACGGTAGGTGGTCATCCCAACTTCCACCAAAATCAATCACACATGCCCGAAGCATGTCTTCCAGCGTCTGAATGGTCCTTTCTGACTGACCGTCAGTCTGGGGATGATAAGCCGTGCTGATATGTAACCTCGTCCCCATAGCATCGTGGAACTTCTTCCAGAATTTAGATGTAAACCGAGTGTTGCGATCCGACACAATAGACACCGGCACACCATGACGAGTCACAATTTCCTTGATGAACAGATCAGCCAACCTCTCAGATGAATATGTCTCGCGGATCGGTAGGAAGTGAGCACTCTTCGTCAAACGATCACACTATCACCCATATGGCATCATACCCTTTCGGGGTACGTGGCAGCTTTGTAATGAAATCCATGGTGATGTGCTCCACTTCCATTCCGGTATATCCAAAGGTTGTATCTTCCCGTACGGCTTTTGATGCTCGGCCTTCACCTGTAAGCAAGTAAGGCACTTACTCACATACTCCACCACGTCGCGCTTCATGCCCGCCACACCAATAATCTTTCTTCATATCATGGTACATCTTCGTGGCACCAGGATGAATGGAGTACCGAGTCTTGTGAGCTTCATCCATTATCTTCCCCCGTAAATCCCCAAAACGAGGTATCCACATACGATCAAATCGGGTTCTAACACCAAGCGTGTTTTCACCCAATTCTCCAACCAGACCTCTCATCCTTTCAGAGTTAAGATGCTCTTCTTTCAGTGCCTCATCTTGAAACTCTTTAACCTGCTTCATTACATCAGAGGTCATGATCAACTGATAGGCTTTCACCCGAATCGGCTCGGGCCTCTCCTTCCGGCTAAGGGCATCAGCCACCACGTTGGCCTTGCCGGATGGTAGTGGATCTCACAATCATAATCCTTTATAAGTTCCAACCACCGCCTCTGTCTCATGTTCAAATCCTTCTGCTCAAAGAAGTACTTCAGACTCTTGTGGTCAGTGAATATGGTGCACTTCGTCCCGTACAGATAGTGCCTCCAAATCTTTAACGCAAAGACCACAGCTGCCAGCTCCAAGTCATGAGTAGGATAATTGACCTCATGAACTTTCAACTGTCGGGATGCATACGCTATGAACTTTCCTCTCTGCATTAACACGCACCCCAACCCCGAGTAAGAAGCATCGGAATAAACCACCAGATCTTCACTTCCATCGGGTAATGACAGAACAGGAGCTTGAGTCAATCTCGCCTTCAATTCTTCAAACGCCTTCTCTTGAGCTTGACCCCATACGAACTTCACATCTTTTCGGGTCAAACTTGGTTAGTGGAGAAGCAATCTAGAGAAGTCTTGAATAAATCTTCTGTAGTAGCCCGCCAAACCCAAGAAACTACGAATCTCGGATGGCGTCTTTGGCGACTTCCATTGCATAACCGCCTCCACTTTTGCCGGGTCCACCATAATCCCATCGGGATTCACCACGTGACCCAAGAACTGAACTTCGCGCAACCAGAACGCGCACTTGGAGAATTTAGCATACAGCTTCTCCTTTCTTAACGTCTCTAGAACTTCCCGAATGTGACCGGCATGCTCTGCTTCGCTCCTCGAGTAAATCAGGATATCATCAATAAACACAATCACTGATTTATCCAACATAGGCCGACACACACGGTTCATCAAATCCATAAAAGCAGCTGGCGCGTTGGTCAAGCCAAAGGACATGACAGAAACTCGTAGTGACCATAGCGCGTACGGAAAGCTGTTTTAGGAATATCTTGCTCCTTCACCTTCAACTGATGGTAACCAGATCGAAGGTCTATTCTCGAAACCAACTGGCACCCTGAAGTTGATCGACAAATCATCTATCCTCGGTAGGGGTATCGGTTCTTCACTGTCAACTATTCAGCTCACGGTAGTCGATGCACTCCTCATACTACCGTCCTTCTTCTTTACAAACAGGACCGGAGCACCCCAAGGAGAGATACTCGGTCTAATAAACCCCTTATCAAGCAACTCTTGCAACTGCTCCATCAATTCTTTCATCTCGGTTGGAGCCAACCGATACGGTGCCTGGCGACAGGTTGGGCACCCGGTATCAGATCAATCTGAAAGTCGATCTCTCTGTCAGGTGGCACTCCTGATAAATCTTCTGGAAACACATCTGGAAAGTCACACACAACCGGTACATCGGCTAGTTGTGTGTTGGCGTATCCACATCCTTTACATAGGCCAAGTAGGCACTACATCCACGCCTCATACATTTCCCGCCACCGCCATCGAGATCACCTTCGGAATCGTAGTAACCCGATCCCCATAAACCGTCACTGAACTACCGTCAGGCGCCGACAACCGAATCATCTTCTTGCGACACACAATGTTCGCCTCGAATTCCGCTAACCAATCCATCCCAAGAACCAAGTCAAAACCACCTAAGGTCATCACAAACGGTCTAACCGGGAACTTATGACCCTCGAGCTCCACATCACAGTTCTCTATCATCTCAGAAATCCTGGTAGACTTACCTATGGCAGTTTCTACATCAAAGGGCGCATCAACACGTCTACTACTAACAGGCAGCTTAGCACAGAAAGTAGCAGAAATAAAACTTTTACTCGCACCAGAATCAAATAACACAGAAGCTAAAGTTTGGTTCACCAGAAACGTACCGGACACAACGTCAGGGTCCGTCCTAGCCTCCTCCTGTGTCATGGTGAATGCCCTGGCGCTCGCCCTTGGTCCATCACCTCCCGTCCTCTTCGCCCCTGAACTCTCAGCCCTCGGCTTCTTGCAATCCCTGCTCATATGACCAATTTCCCCACAGTTAAAAAACATTGCCCGTCAGGCAATCCTTCGCCATATGCCCCGTCTTCCACACTTAAGCACACATTCAAACCCAGCCTGCATTCTCCCGCATGCTCCTTTCCACACTTACCACATCTCCTCGACCCTGCTCCCAGTGTGAACACGCGGCGGTCATCCACCCGTGCCTTTTTGTTAATCGTCGAGGCCTCACCCCGACCAAACTTCTTCCCGTTCCAGCTTCGATCACTACCGCTCTTCCTGCCACCATCAGTCACCACCACCGTCCTCTCATCATACAATCTTCCCGCCAAATCCACCGCCGACCTAAACGTACTTGGCCGGGCGGCGATCATATGCCGGCGAACATCCACCGGTAAACCCTGAATGTACCTCTTGATCTTTCGGGACAGAGGTGTCACTTGATCCGGCACCAGACGTGCCATCTCGTTGAACTTGGTAGTATATGCTGGTGCGTCATGGATCCCGCCTCCAGCTGCAGGAACTCCCTCTCAATCTTATCCATTTCCCTGTGAGGACAGAACTCCTCAATTACCATCTTCTTCAGTTCGGGCCACCTCATTCTCCCAATCGCCCGATTACCCTCAGCTTGGACAATGTTGTCCCACCAGCATAGTGCCGAGTCCACAAAGGAGTGGGTGGCAAACTTTACCTTCTGATCTTCTCGGCACTCGCTTATGTCGAGAACAGCCTCCATTTCTCTCACCCATCGGTGAGCAGCAGCGGCATTGCCATTACCGTCAAAAGTTGGGGGCTTGCATCTCATGAACACCCCGTAGTTACAGCCTCGTGCCACCTCTCGCACAGGCTCCTCTTCCTCTTCCTCCTCATTATCGGAGAAAATCGTTTCAGGCTCCGGTTGTTCCCCGAGGCCCGATTTCTCTCCTTCTTTTCCCCTCCTTCACAGCTTTGATGACTTCGGTCACCACAGACGGTAAAATTGTCTGCATGACCTGATGCACTTCCTCAACCACAGCCTCCTTTACCGAGGCTCTCAGATTCGCACTCTCATCCCCAGCTTCTGGATGAGGGGTCTCAGGTTCTGCAGGAACCTCCTTCTCAGCTCTAGGCCTTCCTCTTTTAAGGCGTGGTTCAGCAACAGGGCCATCACGGCCTCCACCCCTAGAAGCTCTAGAAGATCTACCACCAGCCATTCTCTAACACACTGAAAGATTCAAACACCAACACGGTCATTCAAGGAAACAACTCAGTTTATGTCAAGTATAGTAAGTCCCTAATTACAGTGGCCAGTTGTGATTAGCCACTTACTGTACTCTTCATACCCCAAGTATTACATTAATTACATTACATTAAGACATATAATTACATAACATAAGAAATCATTGCAGCGGAAACATTCAAAAATGACATCATTTCATTATAAATACTTTTGCCAAATAATACATCATTATCCGGTTACATAATTATGTTTGCATTACATCACAAAAGCTATATAATTGGATGCCATCCCAAAAGAGCTGAGTAGCTTCGCCGTGCCATCCTCAGCAATCATTTACCTGCCAACTGGAAAATGCAATAAAAGTCAGCGTTGCTGAGTGAGTTCTAGTTTTAATAATAAAATACTTTACTTTCATATAAAACCATTCGTTACTTTGACATGATCACACATCATCGTACGCATAGATAATATCATTATTATCTTCTTCATTCATTCATTCGTTCCTTTTAACTTACTTGCGCATCGGACATCATCCATACCAATACCATATGCTACACCCCAATTAGTCTCAGCTACCGGGCGAAGTCAATAAATGAACAGCTAAACGTATGCCACGGTACTGGGGTTAACCAATCAGTCTTAGCTACTGGGCCGAAGTCAATAAATGAACAGCTAAACGTATGCCACAGTACTAATGATAACCGACGTCATAGCCACTGGGCCGAAGTCAATAAATGAACAGCTAAACGTATGCACAGTACTAAGGGTAAGCGGTAGAGGTTCCACATAATGGTCAATCACAAAGAAGGACCCGTTATCCGATGCATGCAAGACGTTGTCATTTCTTTCCACTTCACGTTACATAATACTTTATTTCATTTGTCATAATACGTAAAGCCATAGGAAAGATAATCATTCATCATAATAAGGAACATATCATACACATTCATCAACATCATACAGGGAACATCATACATTCATAATATGCATAAACACCTGCAACATCATCACCATCATGCCCTATATGCACTCTAAGGTCATAACCATACTCTTACATGCTCTTACGGTTTCCTTACATCCAAACTTACATCTGCACCTTTTCCCGAAGGCCAGAAGTCAAACTACACATTCATTCGAGTGCAACAGCCCTATTCGGGCGTGTGGACACTCTTCAGTCGCATGGCCTCCATGCAACTGAACATCATGCGACTGGACCCATGCGGATGGTCATCTATGCGAATGAACATCCAATCGTGCGTATGGACCTTGTGCGAAGGGGATTACTGCGAATGGGCACCTATGCGACTAACCTCATGCGAATGGACTCATGCGACTAAGCATCTATGCGACTGAACCCTCAGTCGCACATCCCTCATGCGACTGGACTCCAGTCGTGCGACTGAACCCCAATCGTGCGAATGACCTTCAATCGCCCTCATTCGGCCGTATGGCCTTCATTCGGTCGCCTAGCCCTAGCTGATGCAGAATGGAGTTCATCCCGAACCCAATCTGCCATTTTCGGCCTCCAAGCTCATCCAACCCATTCTAAGCCTAAATCAACCCTCCTGGACCTTAGGAATGTATACCATAACACCATACAAGCACACACAAGCCCGAAATTATACACTAAACACACCATACACATCACACCCAAATGGGTCAAACATACACACACATAAAAACGGGTTTTGACATCTTCCAGCCCCAAAATCAGTTGAAAACAAGTAAAAGTGGGGTCCTAGAACTCACACAATCGAGCACAAAGACAAGAGCTTCGATTTGGCTTGCCACTCGACGGATTTGGACACCCGAATCACCCGAATCAACCCTTTTCTCCCTTTTCTCTTCTTTCTCTCTTCTCCTCCTCTCAAATCTGAAATATGTGAAGTGTGGGGAGAGTGGGCTGCCCTCTCCCTACACATATCACCACATTACCCAACTTTTTCTTCGTTGACGAGTTTGGTCCCTCAACTTTGGACTTTATTTCTTTTCTTTCTTCGTCGGCTTCAAAATAATAAATTTCCGGGTGTTACATCAATGAGACAACTAAGGCAAATCAAATTTTGGGCAGAGTAACGGTAGGTAGGATGTGCGATTTAGGGGCGATTTGAGGGTGATGAGTCTCTGCGACCGACTCCACCTCTATTTATATCAACCCTAGATCCAATCGTGCGACTGAGTTCATACGCACCTTTCAGTCGTGCGAGTGGGACTCAGTCGTGCGATTGGGTCAGTCGCCCTTTTCCAGTCGTCCGACTGAAGTTCAGTCGTCCGACTGAAGTTCAGTCGTGCGACTGACTCACTCGTTCGTACTTAATCCTCCGACTGGACCAATCGTATGGTCCATTCGTTGGATGGTCCATACTCATAGTTCATTCGTGCGAATTGACTTCATTCGTATGGTTAGCCCATACGTATGGTCCATTCGTGCGAATGGGTCATACTTAGTCAATTTTCTGCCATTTTTACCAAATTACATTAAACTCTTTTGATTAATTAAATTAACATTATGAGCCTTTGATCATCTCATACATGATCCTTATATCTTGAAAACACTTTGATCACCTCAGACGTGATCTTTTTAACCACTTTGGTCACCTCAGACGTGACCCTTTTAAAACACTTTGTCACCTCAGACGTGACTAATTTAAAAATTTCAAAGCACATATGGTCATCTCAGACATGACCCTTTAGTGAGTTGATTCTTCTGATTTTCCTGATGTAGCCCGACACTTGACTCAAATTAAAACTTAAAACGACTAACTAATTTAAGAAGTTAAACTATTACATAATTAGAAATATTTTGGCTTTTTGGTGAGAGATAAATTCCAGGAGATTGATATCTACGGGATTTGGTTAGGGAGTAGTATAGTTTCAACTTAGGAATTGATCACATATGGCACCAATTTAATTTTTGGAATCATACAGGCAATTCAAATCATTTGGGACTAGTTATTAAACCTTTTGATGCTCAAGTTCTCGGTGTTCATCCAGAGTCGTTAGCAACATAAGGAAATCATACTGAAACTCTTAGGTTTTCACATTGATTTGAACCTTTGAGGATGTAGCCACAATGATTGTCAGTATGTTTGTCCACTTAAATCCATACACAGACTTTTGACACAGGCTGGTGAGTTATTTAGGTTTAATTATTTCAACTAACACTTGTGGATCCCACACTTATATGGTAATCAACATTCCTCAGGAGCTTTTGAGCGGTCTACGGGTATTATTACAAGAAGAGACTATTCTTAGAGCTTTCAAAGAGAAGCCTGTCCTCAGGTCAGTGCCATCGCACAGCAGAGAGGCGGCAAACAACAATGAATTCTAGAATATCTAGGTTATGCTTATCCTCAGGTCAGTGCCATCGCACAGCAGAGAGGCACATAACCTATCTCCTTGTTAGAGCAGCTTATTTTATTTTGCACAAAATGCACCAACAACATAAGTCATTAGCTTTATTGCATTTGTCTTTCATTTTTTCTTGCTTTGCTCTAGTTATGGTCATCCGCACACATTTGTGGCGTTTACTTGCTCATTACACCTTATTGGAATATTGTTGATTGTGTTAACCAGTGATAAGATGGAAGCCCACAGTCAGTTGAACACTTTAGTTTTATCTTGAAATCACCAATCCGGTCTATTTGTCTATTGTGTTGAATCTACCAACATATCATATATGGTCTAGCAACCTCTAAGTCTACTTTCTTTGTGTCACCTTAGGAGTTGCCAGTTTTCTATCATCTTTCCTTTTAGTATTGCTTAGACTACACAGGTTTATTACTTTGAACTTTTGCATCTTACTAAAACTTAAATTTTAAAGTCCCTCTTGATTTGATCCTGTGTACTATCATTTTCCAAAGGTATTGAATCGGTATCACAGACACAATCTACCTTATTTCAGCTAGCTACTCCTTCTCCCTCATTTCATTTTTTTTTTTTTTTTAATGTTAACTTGCTGACATATTCTCCCCCTAAAATACTAAAATCATTTCTGGTTTAATTATTTTTGGATTTTAATAAACAGCAAAATAACATGAGTTTAAATAAAAATAAAATCAAATAGACAAATCAAATTAAATAAAATAAATTTAACTAAACGACATCGGACTACACATTTTCATCATCAGGAATTACCTCACTTTTCTTTTTAACGCCGTTGACCTCTAATAAATATTGAAAACGTGGTTTATCAAAGGCTTTAGTATAGAGGTCAGCGCGTTGAAAACCAGTATTAATTTTAACCACATCAATTAAGTTCTTTTCAAAACAATCTCTTATGAAATGGTATTTCATACCGATGTGTTTGGTCTTAGGATGTTGAACCGGATTTTTAGTTACTGCAATTGCAGCAGAGTTATCAACAAAAATAGGAGTAGATGAGAATTTTAAACCGTAATCCCGCATTTGCTGTTGAATCCAGATGATTTGTGAACAGCAACTTGCAGCAGCAACATATTCGGCTTCACAGGTTGACAATGCAACCGATGTCTGCTTCTTACACTGCCAGGTAACTAATCTTCTCCCAAAGAATTGACACCCTGCTGATGTAGACTTGTAGTTCATCTTGCAGCCCCCGTAATCCGAGTCACTATACGCGGTAAGCTCAAAGTCATCATCATGAGGGTACCACAATCCAAGTGTGGGTGTACCCTTCAGATAACGAAAAATCCTCTTGACCCCGATCAGATGGTTGACCTTTGATTTAGCCTGATATCTTGAACATAGACAAGTAGCATACATAATATCAGTCTTGAGGCAGTGAGATACATGAGGGATCCGATCATTCCTCGGTACATCGTGGCATCTACTAGATCTCCATTCTCATCAGGTGCTATATCATGATTCGTAGCACGTGGAGTCCCAGCAGCAGAAGCATTCTCCATGTCAAAGCGACTGAGAATGTCTCCTACATACTTGGTCTGATGTAGAAAGATTCCATTAGGTGTCTGATCCACCTGTAACCCGAGAAAGAACTTCATCTCCCCCATGGCACTCATCTCAAATTCTTTCTTCATTACTGCTTCAAACTCTTTACATAACTCTTCGTTCTTTGACCCGAAGATTATGTCATCAACATATATCTGTACAAGCAGTAGGTCGCCATCCTTTTCCTTAATAAACAGTGTACAGTCAATTACTCCCCTGCGAAAGCCGTGTTTCACAAGATGAGTTGAGAGTTTCTCATACCAAGCTCGAGGAGCTTGATGAAGCCCATACAAAGCTTTGTCGAGCTTGTAAACTCTATCCCGATGGTAAGGATCTTCAAAACCCTCGGGTTGACTTACATAGACTGTTTCTCTGATTTCCCCATGAAGGAATGCACTCTTTACATCTAATTGGTAGACTTTGATCTTCATGTACGATGCATAGGCAAGGAAAATACGAATAGCTTCCATCCTTGCCACGGGTGCAAACACCTCATTGTAGTCAATTCCCTCGACTTGGCGAAAACCTTGAACCACCAGTCGAGCTTTGTTCCTGATAATGACACCTTGGTCATCCTTCTTGCATTTTAGTACCCATTTAGTGCCAATGACTTTAGCACCTTTAGGTTTATCAACCAATGTCCATACACCTAACTTCTTAAACTGCAGAAGTTCTTCTTGCATGGCACTTACCCACGCCTCATCATTGAGTGCCTCACTGACGTATTTTGGCTCAACCTGCGAGACAAAACATCGATAGGCACCATCATGAATGTAACCTTTCTCCATAACCGAGGCGTAATCAGCTGAGTATAACTGATTTCGGGTTTGTACTCCTGATCTGACATCCCCAATAACATTGTCAAGGGGATGATAGACGTTTAGTCGTGATCCTGGAGTAGTAGGAACAGCTACCTCAGAACCAAGATTATGAACATTTGGTTCTGCATCTGAGGTAGTTGGAGTTTGAGGTTCTGAAGTCGAAGGTGCATCACTCGTAGATGCTTGTGGACTTTCAGGAACTGGAACCTGTTCCTCCTGACTGTTCTGGTCATCTGCTTCAGCTTCATCTTCAGAGGAGGAGTCACTGTCGTCGACTACTCCCCCTGACTGAGTAGATGATTCTCCCTGTGTGCTAGATGGTGTATTCAGAATATCATACATCATCCTAGTAGCTAGCTCATCATCCGAGGGAGAGAGAGGTATGTTGAAGGATTTGAAGAATCCATCATAATCGAAGAAGTAGGCAGGTCCTTTGCCTGTGGGAGGCGTGGTATATCTCTGAACGTCGACATTACACCACACTTCTACAAGACCCGTTGAGTTATTGTAAACTCGCTTATTCGGTATGTTGTATCCTAGAAAGATTCCTTCATCTGCCTTCTCGCTGAATTTTCCTTCTTGCGTCTTCTTCAGAAGTGTACACGGCGCGCCAAAGGGTTCAAGATACTCCAAATTCGGTTTGCGTCTTTGTAGTAGCTCATAACATGTCTTTCCGTGGCGCTTGACTATTAGGACTCGATTCAGTGTATAACATGCATTTGCTACTGCCTCATTCCAGAATTGGATAGGCAGTTTCGAGTCAGCCAGCATAGTCCGTGCAGTCTCTATCAAGCTCCTATTTTTCCTCTCAGCAACACCATTCATCTGAGGCGTGTATGCTGAAGTGAATTGATGAACAATTCCCTTTTCCTTGCAGTATGCCTCCATCCATTGATTCTTGAATTCTGTCCTGTTGTCTGAGCGTACTTGTCTCACTTTTAGCTTGTAGAGGGATTCCAGAGTGGTGACTAATTCCTTGAATGACTCAAATGTTTCTGATTTGGATTTCAGAAACATTACCCAAGTGAACCTTGAGTAGTCATCAGTGACCACAAAACAGTACAAATCGCCTGCAATGCTCCTTGTACTGACTGGACCAAACAGATCCATGTGAAGAAGTTCAAGAGGAAGTTCTATTGAATGAACTTTCTTCTCCTTATGAGACTTCTTTGTCTGTTTGCCTTTCTTGCAAGCTACACAAAAGTCAGGAAGTTAGAAGTTCTTGACATTTACTCCTCTCACTAAGTCCTTCTGAATCAAGTGATTCATCTTCCTTTGACTAATGTGTCCCATTCTCCATGCCAGGAGATTGAGTCCTTCTCAGTAGCTTTAGATAGAAAGCACTGCACCTCATGATCCGTTGGAGCAGCTGTTGACAGATCCAAGACATATAGGTCCTTATATCTTGAAGCAGTCATCAGAACTTGGTCCTCCGGAATCATATAGTCTTTCTTCAGCACGTAACACTTCTTGTTGTCGAAGATGACTTTAAATCCTTTATCGCAAATTTGGGAAACAGAAAGCAAGTTATTTTGAAGTTGTTGAACGTAGTTCACCTTATCAAACTTAACTTTCTGATTTCCCACTTCTCCCTGTGCTGTGATGTATCCTCCCTTGTTTCCTGCAAAGGAAACATGCCCTCCTTTTATTTGTTTGACATTTAATAAAAGGGCTCTATTTCCTGTCATGTGCCTGGATGCTCCGCTGTCTATAATCCACGTGTTAGTCTCAGCGCTATACGAACACCCTGCACATATCAAGTAAATGTATTAGTTTAGGTTAGGAACCCAAGCCTTTACTGTCTTGGGTTTCCTAGAGGCATCACACATCATAAACTCTACCCATTTACCTTTAGAAGGTGAGGGTAACTCAGATTCCTTCTTGTCATCAGTATCAGACACACAGGATGACTTCTCTTTCCATAAGCCAGATTTGTGCAATGCCTGTTTATGATAAACAGTCGTCTGGCTTACAGGTTGGACTTTAGGTTCACTAGATCTTCTAGGTGGAGTTTGAGAACTCCTCTTAGAAGACCTAGGTCTAGAGTCCTGAAGATCAATCTTCTTCCTAGGTGTTTGATAGAAAGGACAATAGGAGGCAATATGTCCACATTCTCCACAGTTGTAGCACAATCTGCTATCAACTTTATGAGTAGACTTTCTTTGTGGAGAAATGCGTGACACTTTAGTAACATCAATCAGTTTAGGTTTTGACTCTTGCATGTTTGATGTTTTCTCTGGTTTAACAAATTTAACTGTCTTAACCTGTTTAACTTGTTCCACCCTTTTTGTTAACTGGTTTTTGACTTGTAGCATGTGAAAAATTAACGACTGAAGTCTTTTTAGGTTCTGGTTTGACTCTGTTTGACCCTGACTTTAAGTTAACTTTTTCAAATTCATTTTCCAGATTAACACAAGGCAATTTACCCTTTGCCTTTGAAGTGGCCTCCTTTTGTTTCTGTCCAGATTCAGTAGATGAACATGATGTGTCTGGATCAGTAACAAGAGGAGTGGTCACCACATGATCCTTGATTGGGTTGTTGTTTACTGGTTTAGACTTGGTGTTCATCAAGGTTCAGGTGGTGGTGGAACCACTTTGTATCCTAATCCCTCCCCATTATTTTTTTCTCTCACTAAGTGTTGAACTATGTGTGAAGAACTAGTCCAACTATGCAGTTTCTGTTTTAAGGAATTAACTTCTACTTCTAGAACTGCCTTTTGCTTCTTAGTGTCCTCTAGGGAGTTTAGATAGTACCTAATGTCATTTGCTTGATTAAAGGCAACTACTTCGGTTTCCCTAAGTTGTTTAGTCAATAGGTCTATCTTTTCTTTATAACTATGCTCATTTTGTTTTAGAACTCTATTGGCCTCAGTGCATAGTTGTAAATCCTTTACTAAGTTATCATTGTGATCTAATAACCTAGCAAATTTTTCATCAATGCTATTCCTAAACATGTCACAGTTAGAACAAGCATGATTATTAAACATTTGGTCAGTTGTACTTACCTGTGTTGTTTCAGAAGAGTTAGCCATCAACGCAGCATCAAGTCTCTGGTTCTGGTGATTCTGATTTTTCTGTTTCTGACGTGGAAGTCTCCTCCTTTGGTATGTAGCTGACCTCAGCTGCAGTTGTTTCTTCACTGTGTGACATCGCTATTTCAACTGCTAAATCACCTTCACTCGCAGAATCATCATCAATATCTTCAACACTGGCAATGTTAGATTCTGGTGAGACAAATCTAAAACTCCAGTCCTGTCCTTCATCATCATGAGCAGTCAAGGCTTTTGAGTCCTTGTTTGATGAAGTAGAACTGGAGGCTTGCTTGTCTTGGTGAGTAAAGGATGAGAACGGGTTCCCATTACCCGTCTTCTTTGGCTTGACACATTCCCTCTTGAAGTGCCCTTTTTCTCCACAGTTGAAGCAGGTCACTTTGCTCTTGTCAAAGCCAAATGTGGTGTCCTTAGTAGCTATCAAATTTTGTCCTGTCTTCTTAACAAACTTCTTCGCCCTTCGGACAGCGCTAGCTAAGGCCCACATTATATCCATTCTTTCAAGCTCCATTTCATCTACCTGCTCGTAGTCTTCATCTGCCAGATGACAGTTTCCAATCTTCCCAGCCACAAGTCCATCATATGAATGAACTAATGCGGCTAGAAGATCCATATGCTCTCGCGCTACTTCTACGGTCACATTACCGAGGTTCTCGGTCTTCAATTTGGTAGCACTTGCTTCTGATCCAATATAGTGGGTACATGACGACCCTGACGTGTCTGATCCAGAAGGAGAAGCATGTGAAGGACCTGACGAACTAGACACAAATGCTGTCTGGAGAGGTGCTCCAGATGTCTTAGCTTGAGGCGTGGCATTGTATAAAGCTGGGTTTTGTGTATATGAAGACTTCTGTGCTCTATACTTCATCTTTAGTGCTTCTTCACGCAGCTTGAGAATGAAGTCATTTATATCCAGCTTTACAAGCATTCCATTCTGTCTAAGATTAGACACGAATGAAGCCCACTTATCAGGCAATCCATCTGCGAAGTTGCTTACTTTCTCTTCCATAGTCGTTTCCACTCCATGTGTATGCAACTCGCTCATCAAGTGGTAGAATCTGTCTATGACTTCATCTAAACTCTCGTTACCAATCGATGAGAAGTTATCGAATTCCTTCTTTAACTCCTTTGCCTTGATTGCCTTTAACGATGCATTCCCATCATATCTTTTCTCTAGCTCATCCCACAGTTTCTTGGACTGCTTGTTCTCTGAGTACTGGTGGAATATGTCTTTGGGGATCGACTGAGTGATCAATGCATAAACCCTTTTCTCTGCATTGTACTTTACTTTCTGTGCGTCAGTCATCCCACTTAACGTTAATTTTACTCCATCTGCTCCCACCGGTGTACTATAACCAACCTCGATAGCTTCCCACAGATTAGGATCTACTCCATTGAGGTAGATCTCAAAACGTTGTTTCCAGTGGGGAAACTCATCTAAAGTCAAAAGCTTTGGTGGTTTATTGTGATTACCCACCTCACTCTCAAGCAACAGCAGGTTCTGAATTCTTGAGTCCTTCCCAGCAGTAAAGGCTGACATCTGATCTTCCATGGCTAATAAACTTAGAATCTAATCAAATAAACTTTAACTGATGCGACTGAAGGATGCGAATGGTCTTATCGTGCGTATGAACTCTGCGATTGGTTCAACCGTGCGACTGAACAGGGCGAATGGTTCAGTCGTGCGAATGAATCTGGTGCGTATGAGCTATGCGAACGAACGGTTCAGTCGGCCGAATGAGGGTGCGACTAGGTCCAGTCGTGCGAATGAGCACTGCGAATGGAGTCCAGTCGTGCGAATGGGTCACTCGTGCGACTGAAGCTGCTGTTTTGCGAAAATTTCTAGGTTTGACGGGTTTCAGCCGTAAAAATTCGAAATTTTGCAAGTCCAAATCGTCTAAGTCCGTAGAAACTGAACTTCAATGAGCAGGGAACGTCCAAGATCACTTTTGATGCTAAAGATTGCGTTTTTCGTGCAAAAACACAAACTTTTATGCAATCTTGATTGAATCAACACGAAATCAAGAGCCAAAGCTCTGATACCACTTGTTAGGACCTGGTATTTGAACGAAATACCGAGTGATTGCGTGTTAAACCAACTCAAATAGTGCGGAATCCTATTTGATTGGCGATCCAATCAGTGAGAACACACGATGAATCAATCAAGAATTGAAATCAACGTCAGAAATCGATTAGGAACCGATCTGATGTGTTCTATGAACTTGGAGAACGATTTGGGAGGCTTCTGGACGGCTAGGGTACGTCTGGAATCGTAATGGGATGAATGCTTACGTTTTCCCACGAATTGGGTCTATTTATAGGTTAGTATTGTTCAATCGTGCGACTGGGCCATAAGTATGGTTCAGTCGTGCGATTGAACCATGCGGTTGATTCATCCGCACGACTGAGTGTTCAGTCGTGCGATTGAGTCAATCTTATGTGTCAATCATACGACTGATCCAGTCTCCTGTTCAGTCGTGCGATTGAGTCAATCGTATGAAGTTATTCATGCGTGTGGTCCATTCGCATGGGCCATTCGCATGAGAACTTCATTAAGTTAAGTTTGAATGTTTTAATTAATATAACATAATGTGCAATCATTCAAATAATCATAAACCCAATCAATTCAATCACAACTCATTAATGAAATATTAAACATCACAAGTAACAACCAATTCATATCATTTCATTAACCGATACAATTACATCATAATCAGACAGACAAGTTCATTACATTACAAATCATGATCTACGGACATACATGCATCAACAAATCAACCATGTTCCTGAATTGGCATTTAATCTTCTGAGCGTCTCTCAATTTGTGATAAGATATTCCAGTTCTATTTAAATCTGACGAATGTTTATTTTTGAAATCAGATATAGCTGTTCCAGAAGATTTAATTCTCATGCGTGCTCCAAGGAAACACGATACATATCTTCTTGATATGAATTCTAATGAGTCAAAAGCTACTGCAACTTGTCTTCTTTCAAAAGCATCAACATCTGAGTCACTCTTGTGGCATCGTCGATTGGGCCATGTCAATTTTAAGATAATTAATAAATTAGTAAAGAACAATCTTGTTAGAGGACTTCCTTTAAAAGATTTCTCTGTGTCTGAAAAATGCATGGCATGTGCCAAAGGAAACAACATAAGAAATCTCATAAGCCTAAACTTTTAAATAGCATATCAAGTCCTCTAGAGTTGTTACATACTGATTTATTTGGGCCAATTAGTGTTAAATCCATTGCTAAAAAGTCCTTTTGTCTGTGTTGTTACAGATGATTTTTCACGTTATTCATGGGTGAGATTTCTTGCTCACAAAGGTGAAGTTGCTGAGGAATTGCAGAAATTAATCATTTCTATTGAATCAGTCAGTAAGAAAAGAGTTATGGGATTAAGAAGTGACAATGGCACTGAATTTAAAAATCAGATTCTTGACTCATTTTGTGCTCAAAAAGGGATCGTGAGACAATTTAGTGCTGCAAGAACACCCCAGCAGAACGGAGTTGCAGAAAGAAAGAATCGTACTCTTGTGGAAGCTGCTCGTACAATGTTGATAGAATCCTCATTACCTGTCATTTTCTGGGCTGAAGCTGTTAATTGTGCTTCTTATGTTTTAAACAGAGTGCTAATTGTGAAAGATAAAGTGAAGACTTCTTATGAACTTTTTCATAAGAGGAAGCCACTAATTGATTTCTTTCGCCCATTTGGATGTTCTTGTACGCTTCTAAATACTCAAGCTCAAAAGACCAAATTTGGGGCTGTTTCTGATGAATTTACTGTTGATACATGTATGTCCCTAGATCATGATTTGTAATGTAATGAACTTGTCTGTCTGATTATGATGTAATTGTAATCGATTAATGAAATGATATGAATTGGTTGTTACTTGTAATGTTTAATATTTCATTAATGAGTTGTGATTGAATTGATTGGGTTTATGATTGTTTGAATGATAGTACATTATGTTATATTAATTAAAACATTCAAACTTAACTTAATGAAGTTCTCATGCGGATGGCCCATGCGAATGGACCACATGCATGAATAACTTCATACGATTGACTCAATCGCACGACTGAACCAGGAAACTGGATCAGTCGTATGATTGACACATAAGATTGACTCAATCGCACGACTGAACACTCAGTCGTGCGGATGAATCAACCGCATGGTTCAATCGCACGACTGAACCATACTTATGGCCCAGTCGCACGATTGAACAATACTAACCTATAAATAGACCCAATTCGTGGGAAACGTAAGCATTCATCCCATTACGATTCCAGACGTACCCTAGCCGTCCAGAAGCCTCCCAAATCGTTCTCCAAGTTCATAGAACACATCAGATCGGTTCCTAATCGATTTCTGACGTTGATTTCAATTCTTGATTGATTCATCGTGTGTTCTCACTGATTGGATCGCCAATCAAATAGGATTCCGCACTATTTGAGTTGGTTTAACACGCAATCACTCGGTATTTCGTTCAAATACCAGGTCCTAACAAGTGGTATCAGAGCTTTGGCTCTTGATTTCGTGTTGATTCAATCAAGATTGCATAAAAGTTTGTGTTTTTTGCACGAAAAACGCAATCTTTTGCATCAAAAGTGATCTTGGACGTTCCCTGCTCATCAAAGTTCAGTTTCTACGGACTTAGACGATTTGGACTTGCAAAATTTCAAATTTTCACGGCTGAAACCCGTCAAACCTAGAAATTTTCGCAAAACAGCAGCTTCAGTCGCACGAGTGACCCATTCGCACGACTAGACTCATTCGCAGTGTTCATTCGCACGACTGGACCTAGTCGCACCCTCATTCGGCCGACTGAACCGTTCGTTCGCATAGCTCATACGCACCAGATTCATTCGCACGACTGAACCATTCGCCCTGTTCAGTCGCACGGTTGAACCAATCGCAGAGTTCATACGCACGATAAGACCATTCGCATCCTTCAGTCGCATCAGTTAAAGTTGATTTGATTAGACTCTAAGTTTATTAACCATGGAAGATCAGATGTCAGCCTTTACTGCTGGGAAGGACTCAAGAATTCAGAACTTGCTGCTGCTTGAGAGTGAGGTGGGTATTCACAATAAACCACCAAAGCTCTTGACTTTAGATGAGTTTCCTCACTGGAAACAACGTTTTGAGATCTACCTCAATGGAGTAGATCCTAATCTGTGGGAAGCTATCGAGGTTGGGTATAGTACACCGGTGGGAGCAGATGGAGTAAAATTAACGTTAAGTGGGATGACTGACGCACAGAAAGTAAAGTATAATGCAGAGAAAAGAGTTTATGCGATGATAACTCAGTCGATCCCCAAGGACATATTCCACCAGTACTCAGAGAACAAGCAGTCCAAGAAACTGTGGGATGAGCTAGAGAAAAGGTATGATGGGAATGCATCGTTAAAGGCAATCAAGGCAAAGGAGTTAAAGAAGGAATTCGATAACTTCTCATCGATTGGTAACGAGAGTTTAGATGAAGTCATAGACAGATTCTACCATTTGATGAGCGAGTTGCATACACATGGAGTGGAAACAACTATGGAAGAGAAAGTAAGCAACTTCGCAGATGGATTGCCTGATAAGTGGGCTTCATTCGTGTCTAATCTTAGACAGAATGGAATACTTATAAAGCTGGATATAAATGACTTTATTCTCAGGCTGCGTGAAGAAGCACTAAGGATGAAGTATAGAGCACAGAAGTCTTCGTATACACAAACCCAGCTTTATACAATGCCACGCCTCAAGCTAAGACATCTGGAGCACCTCTCCAGACAGCATTTGTGTCTAGCTCGTCAGGTCCTTCACATGCTTCTCCTTCTGGATCAGACACGTCAGGGTCGTCATGTACCCATTATATTGGATCAGAAGCAAGTGCTACTAAATTGAAGACCGAGAACCTCGGTAATGTGACTGTAGAAGTAGCACGAGAGCATATGGATCTTCTCGCCGCAGTAGTTCATTCATATGATGGACTTGTGGCTGGGAAGATTGGAAACTGTCATTTGGCAGATGAAGACTACGAGCAGGTAGATGAAATGGAGCTTGAAAGAATGGATATAATGTGGGCCTTAGCTAGCGCTGTCCGAAGGGCGAAGAAGTTTGTTAAGAAGACAGGACAAAATTTGATAGCTACTAAGGATACCACATTTGGTTTTGACAAGAGCAAAGTGACCTGCTTCAACTGTGGAGAGAAAGGGCACTTCAAGAGGGAATGTGTCAAGCCAAAGAAGACGGGTAATGGGAACCCGTTCTCATCCTTTACTCGCCAAGACAAGCAAGCCTCTAGTTCTACTTCATCAAACAAGGACCCAAAAGCCTTGACTGCTCATGATGATGAAGGACAGGACTGGAGTTTTAGATTTGTCTCACCAGAATCTAACATTGCCAGTGTTGAAGATATTGATGATGATTCTGCGAGTGAAGGTGATTTAGCAGTTGATATAGCGATGTCACACAGTGAAGAAACAACTGCAGCTGAAGTCAGTTACATACCAAAGGAGGAGACTTCCACGTCAGATACAGAAAAGTCAGAATCACCAGAACCAGAGACGTCTGATGCTGCGTTGATGGCTAACTCTTCTGAAACAACACAGGTAAGTACAACTGACCAAATGTTTAATAATCATGCTTGTTCTAACTGTGATATGTTTAGGAATAGCATTGATGAAAAATTTGCTAGGTTATTAGATCACAATGATAACTTAGTAAAGGACTTACAACTATGCACTGAGGCCAATAGAGTTCTAAAACAAAATGAGCATAGTTATAAAGAAAGATAGACCTATTGACTAAACAACTTAGGGAAACCGAAGTAGTTGCCTTTAATCAATCAAATGACATTAGGTACTATCTAAACTCCCTAGAGGACACTAAGAAACAAAAGGCAGTTCTAGAAGTAGAAGTTAATTCCTTAAAACAGAAACTGCATAGTTGGACTAGTTCTTCACACATAGTTCAACACTTAGTGAGAGAAAGGAATAATGGGGAGGGTTTAGGCTACAAAGTGGTTCCACCACCACCTGAGACCTTGATGAACACCAAGTCTAAACCAGTTAACAACAACCCAATCAAGGATCATGTGGTGACCACTCCTCTTGTTACTGATCCAGACACATCATGTTCATCTACTGAATCTGGACAGAAACAAAAGGAGGCCACTTCAAAGGCAAAGGGTAAATTGCCTTGTGTTAATCTGGAAAATGAATTTGAAAAAATTAACTTAAAGTCAGGGTCAAACAGAGTCAAATCAGAACCCAAAAAGACTTCAAACGTTAATTTTTCACATGCTACAAGTCAAAAACCAGTTAACCAAAAGTTGAACAAGTTAAACAGGTCAAAACAGTTAAATTTGTTAAACCAGAGAAAACATCAAACATGCAAGAGTCAAAACCTAAAGTGATTGATGTTACTAAAGTGTCACGCATTTCTCCACAAAGAAAGTCAAATTATAAGGTTTGATAGCAGATTGTGCTACAACTGTGGAAATGGACATATTGCTTCCTATTGTCCTTTCTATCAGACACCTAGGAAGAAGATTGATCTTCAGGACTCTAGACCTAGGTCTTCTAAGAGGAGTTCTCTAACTCCACCTAGAAGATCTAGTGAACCTAAAGTCCAACCTGTAAGCCAGACGACTGTTTATCATAAACAGGCATTGCACAAATCTGGCTTATGGAAAGAGAAGACTACCTGTGTGACTGATACTGATGACAAGAAGGAATCTGAGTTACCCTCACCTTCTAAAGGTCAATGGGTAGAGTTTATGATGTGTGATGCCTCTGGGAAACCCAAGACAGTAAAGGCTTGGGTTCCTAACCTAAACTAATACATTTACTTGATATGTGCAGGGTGTTCGGTATAGCGCTGAGACTAACACGTGGATTATAGACAGCGGAGCATCCAGGCACATGACAGGAAATAGAGCCCTTTTATCAAATGTCAAACAAATAAAAGGAGGGCATGTTTCCTTTGCAGGAAACAAGGGAGGATACATCACAGCACAGGGAGAAGTGGGAAATCAGAAAGTTAAGTTTGATAAGGTGAACTACGTTCAACAACTTCAAAATAACTTGCTTTCTGTTTCCCAAATCTGCGATAAAGGATTTAAAAGTCATCTTCGACAACAACAAGTGTTACGTGCTGAAGAAAGACTATATGATTCCAGAGGACCAAGTTCTGATGACTGCTTCAAGATATAAGGACCTGTATGTTTTGGATCTGTCAACAGCTGCTCCAACGGATCATGAAGTGCAGTGCTTTCTATCTAAAGCTACTGAGAAGGACTCAATCTCCTGGCATAGGAGAATGGGACACATTAGTCAAAGGAAGATGAATCACTTGATTCAGAAGGACTTAGTGAGAGGAGTAAATGTCAAGAACTTCCAACTTCCTGACTTTTGTGTAGCTTGCAAGAAAGGCAAACAGACAAAGAAGTCTCATAAGGAAAAGAAAGTTCATTCAATAGAACTTCCTCTTGAACTTCTTCACATGGATCTGTTTGGTCCAGTCAGTACAAGGAGCATTGCAGGCGATCTGTACTGTTTTGTGGTCACTGATGACTACTCAAGGTTCACTTGGGTAATGTTTCTGAAATCCAAATCAGAAACATTTGAGTCATTCAAGGAATTAGTCACCACTCTGGGAATCTCTCTACAAGCTAAAGGTTAGACAAGTACGCTCAGACAACGGGACAGAATTCAAGAATCAATGGATGGAGGCATACTGCAAAGAAAAGGGAATTGTTCATCAATTCACTTCAGCATACACGCCTCAGATGAATGGTGTTGCTGAGAGGAAAAATAGGAGCTTGATAGAGACTGCACGGACTATGCTGGCGGACTCGAAACTGCCTATCCAATTCTGGAATGAGGCAGTAGCAAATGCATGTTATACACTGAATCGAGTCCTAATAGTCAAGCGCCACGGAAAGACATGTTATGAGCTACTACAAAGACGCAAACCGAATTTGGAGTACCTTGAACCCTTTGGCGCGCCGTGTACACTTCTGAAGAAGACACAAGAAGGAAAATTCAGCGAGAAGGCAGATGAAGGAATCTTTCTAGGATACAACATACCGAATAAGCGAGTTTACAATAACTCAACGGGTCTTGTAGAAGTGTGGTGTAATGTCGACGTTCAGAGATATACCACACCTCCTACAGGCAAAGGACCTGCCTACTTCTTCGATTATGATGGATTCTTCAAATCCTTCAACATACCTCTCTCTCTCCTCCGGATGATGAGCTAGCTACTAGGATGATGTATGATATTCTGAATACACCATCTAGCACACAGGGAGAATCATCTACTCAGTCAGGGGGAGTAGTCGACAGACTGACTACTCCTCCTCTGAAGATGAAGCTGAAGCAGATGACCAGAACAGTCAGGAGGAACAGGTTCCAGTTCCAGCAAGTCCACAAGCATCTACGAGTGATGCCCTTCGACTTCAGAACCTCAAACTCCAACTACCTCAGATGCAGAACCAAATGTTCATAATCTTGGTTCTGAGGTAGCTGTTCCTACTACTCCAGGATCACGACTAACGTCTATCATCCCCTTGACAATGTTATTGGGGATGTCAGATCAGGAGTACAAACCCGAAATCAGTTGTACTCAGCTGATTACGCCTCGGTTATGGAGAAAGGTTACATTCATGATGGTGCCTATCGATGTTTTGTCTCGCAGGTTGAGCCAAAATATGTCAGTGAGGCACTCAATGATGAGGCGTGGGTGAGTGCCATGCAAGAAGAACTTCTGCAGTTTAAGAAGTTAGGTGTATGGACATTGGTTGATAAACCTAAAGGTGCTAAAGTCATTGGCACTAAATGGGTACTAAAATGCAAGAAGGATGACCAGGGGTCATTATCAGGAACAAAGCTCGACTGGTGGTTCAAGGTTTTCGCCAAGTCGAGGGAATTGACTATAATGAGGTGTTTGCACCCGTGGCAAGGATGGAAGCTATTCGTATCTTCCTTGCCTATGCATCGTACATGAAGATCAAAGTCTACCAATTAGATGTAAAGAGTGCATTCCTTCATGGGAAATCAGAGAAACAGTCTATGTAAGTCAACCCGAGGGTTTTGAAGATCCTTACCATCGGGATAGAGTTTACAAGCTCGACAAAGCTTTGTATGGGCTTCATCAAGCTCCTCGAGCTTGGTATGAGAAACTCTCAACTCATCTTGTGAAACACGGCTTTCGCAGGGGAGTAATTGACTGTACACTGTTTATTAAGGAAAAGGATGGCGACCTACTGCTTGTACAGATATATGTTGATGACATAATCTTCGGGTCAAAGAACGAAGAGTTATGTAAAGAGTTTGAAGCAGTAATGAAGAAAGAATTTGAGATGAGTGCCATGGGGAAGATGAAGTTCTTTCTCGGGTTACAGGTGGATCAAACACCTAATGGAATCTTTCTACATCAGACCAAGTATGTAGGAGACATTCTCAGTCGCTTTGACATGGAGAATGCTTCTGCTGCTGGGACTCCACTTGCTACTAATCATGATATAGCACCGGATGATAATGGAGATCTAGTAGATGCCACTATGTACCGAGGAATGATCGGATCCCTCATGTATCTCACTGCCTCAAGACCTGATATTATGTATGCTACATGTCTATGCTCAAGATATCAGGCTAAACCAAAGGTCAACCATCTGATCGGGGTCAAGAGGATTTTTCGTTATCTGAAGGGTACACCCACACTTGGATTGTGGTACCCTCATGATGATGACTTTGAGCTTACCGCGTATAGTGACTCGGATTACGGGGGCTGCAAGATGAACTACAAGTCTACATCAGCAGGGTGTCAATTCTTTGGGAGAAGATTAGTTACCTGGCAGTGTAAGAAGCAGACATCGGTTGCCTTGTCAACCTGTGAAGCCGAATATGTTGCTGCCAAGTTGCTGTTCTCAAATCAATCATCTGGATTCAACAGCAAATGCGGGATTACGGTTTAAAATTCTCATCTACTCCTATTTTTGTTGATAACTCTGCTGCAATTGCAGTAACTAAAAATCCGGTCCAACATCCTAAGACCAAACACATCGGTATTAAATACCATTTCATAAGAGATTGTTTTGAAAAAACTTAATTGATGTGGTTAAAATTAATACTGATTTTCAACGCGCTGACCTCTATACTAAAGCCTTTGATAAACCACGTTTTCAATATTTATTAGAGGTCAACGGTGTTAAAAAGAAAAGTGAGGTAATTCCTGATGATGAAAATGTGTAGTCCGATGTCGTGTAGTTAAATTTTATTTTTATTTATTTTGTTTTGATTTGTCTATTTGATTTTAATTTTATTTAAACTCATGTTCTCTTGCTGTTTATTAAAATCCTAAAATAATTAAACCAGAAATGATTTTAGTATTTTAGGGGGAGAATATGTCAGCAAGTTAACATTAAAAAAAAAAAAAAAAATTGAGGGAGAAGGAGTAGCGAGCTGAAATAAGGTAGATTGTATCTGTGATACCGATTCAATACCTTTGGAAAATGATAGTACACAGGAACAAATCAAGAGGGACTTTAAAATTTAAGTTTTGTAATATGCAAAAGTTCAAAGTAATAAATCTGTGTAGTCTAAGCAATACTAAAAGGAAAGATGATAGAAAACTGGCAACTCCTAAGGTGACACAAAGAAAGTAGACTTAGAGGCTGCTAGACCATATATGATATGTTGGTAGATTCAACACAATAGACAAATAGACCGATTGGTGATTTCACAAGATAAAACTAAAGTGTTCAACTGACTGGGGCGTCCATCTTATCACTGGTTAACACAATCAACAATATTCCAATAAGGGTAATGAGCAATAAACGCCACAAATGTGTGCGGATGACCATAACTAGAGCAAGCAAGAAAAAATGAAAGACAAATGCAATAAAGCTAATGACTTATGTTGTTGGTGCATTTTGTGCAAAATAAAATAAGCTGCTCTAACAAGGAGATAGGTTATGTGCCTCTCTGCTGTGCGATGGCACTGACCTGAGGATAAGCATAACCTAGATATTCTAGAATTCATTGTTGTTTGCCGCCTCTCTGCTGTGCGATGGCACTGACCTGAGGACAGGCTTCTCTTTGAAAGCTCTAAGAATAGTCTCTTCTTGTAATAATACCCGTAGACCGCTCAAAAGCTCCTGAGGGATGTTGATTACCATATAAGTGTGGGATCCACAAGTGTTAGTTGAAATAATTAAACCTAAATAAGTCACCAGTCTGTGTCAAAGTCTGTGTATGGATTTAAGTGGACAAACATACTGACAATCATTGTGGCTACATTCTCAAAGTTCAAATCAATGTGAAAATCTAAGAGTTTCAGTATGATTTCCTTATGTTGCTAACGACTCTGGATGAACATCGAGGACTTGAGCATCAAAAGGTTTAATAACTAGTCCCAAATGATTTGAATTCCTGTATGATTCCAAAAATTGAATTGGTCCAGATGTGATCAACCTAAGTTGAAGCTATCTACTCCCGATCCAAATCCCGTAGATATCAATCTCTGGATTTATCTCTCACAAAAAGCCAAAATAATGTCTGATTATGTAATTAGTTTAATTCTTAAATTAGTTAGTTTGTTTTTAAGTTTTAACTTGAGTCAAGTGTCGGGCTACATCAGGAAAATCAGAAGGAATAAACTCACTAAAGGGTCATGTCTGAGATGACCATATGTGCTTTGAAAGGTTTATCAGTCACGTCTGAGGTGACAAAGTATTTTTAAAAGGGTCACGTCTGAGGTGACCAAAGTGGTTAAAAGGATCACGTCTGAGGTGATCAAAGTGTTTCAAGATAAAAGGATCATGTCTGAGATGATCAAAAGTTCATAACGTTAATTTAATTAATATAAAAGAGTTAAAGGTAAATTGGTAAAATAGCAGAAAAATTAACTAAGTATGACCCATTCGCACGAATGGACCATACGTATGGACTAACCATACGAATGAAGTCCATTCGCACGAATGGATCATACGATTAGTCCAATCGGAGGCTTAAAGCGAACGAGTGAGTCAGTCGCACGACTGAACTTCAGTCGGACGACTGGAGAAGGGCGACTGACCCAATCGCACGACTGAGTCCCACTCGCACGACTGAAAGGTGCGAATGAACTCAGTCGCACGATTGGATCTAGGGTGGATATAAATAGAGGTGGAGTCGGTCGCAGAGACTCCTCATCCTCAAATCGCCCCTAAATCGCATATCCTACCGTTACTCTGCCAAATTTTATTTGCCTGAGTTTTCTTGTTGATTCTGTGATACTGACGTTCGTTCACATCGTACAGGTATTTTGAAGTCTTATTCCATCAAAATCAGAAAGAATGGAACCCTAATTGGATTAATACGACTGTGAAAGGCGAACCGCGACTGTCAAACCCTAATAACCTATTAAAACTAAGCAAATGTTGAAATTAAGTAAAATAGGTTTTAGTAAAGAGAATGCGACACTAAAGAACCGGTTAATTGGGTTATAGGACTTAGTTTGCTTAGATCGAACTTTGGACGACTGAACACATGAGACAGACGACTGGTCGTCCGGATGAACTTCAGTCGCACGACTGAAGGGAACGATTCACTTAATCCGCACGACTGAACCATGCGAATGAGACTCAGTCGCACGACTGGTGTAACCGCCAAGAGTTCATGCGCATGAGTCCAGTCGCACACTCAGTCGTGCGCATGAGTCAATCGCACGTCTGAATCTCAATCGCACGATTCAGTCGCACGACTGTCTTCAGTCGTACAACCTCAATCGCATGACAGATAGTCTTTATTCAAAGTTTAAGTGTTGCTTTATACTCTTAGCCACGAAACTAACGTTTATATATTAATGTGTTACAGATGGCGAGTCGTTGGAATATGAGCACCAAGCACAACATATGTGCTCACCTGGACTTGACATCCAGGAATGCAGAATGCAGCGACTTCGCAGGCATTATTACTTTTCTACAGAGATCCAGGATCGCTTATGCTATATCTACTCCCTGCACACCGTACAGATCAGTGCAGCAGGCCTTCTGGGAAGGCGCATCTGTAGATAGATCCACCGAGCCTCATTGCATCAGGAGCTCGATTTTTGGTGAGGCTATCACTGTTTCTGAGGGAGGATCTGAGGATTGTTCTACAGTTTGGAGACGATGCTGAGTGTCCCACACGTCTACACCCCCTCACGGTCCGAGGATGTTCATGAGAGCCAAGTACTCTGGGGACATCAATGCCGGGTACTCAACAAGAGTAACCTCTGTCCCCAGTTTAAGTACCTTGCGCACGTGCTGCTGAAGTGTATAGCATCACGGAAGGAGGTTTTGACGAGCTCTCCGACCAGATCCAGAACGCATATGCAGCGTTGGTGCTGAACCACCCGTTCAGCTTCTCCAAGATGATATTCAGTTACTTGTGGAGAACCTCGAGGGGAAGGGGAAGGAAGGCTTCTGTATGTACCCTAGATTTCTACAGATGATCATTGATCAGAAGCTTCCCTCCCTGCCGAAGGAGAAGGAGGACGCTGTTATTCTTGAGGTCATGGACGACACGACTCTTGGCCGGATGAAGGTATACAGGGGGAAGCAGGTGAAGCCCCCTGTCAGGAGGTTGTTTGGGCATCTGGCCCGTGCTGATTATGTGGCGCCAGCAAAGAGGAAGTGGCGCCACGAGGACAGTGACTCAGATGTGGAGCATATTGCTATACCAGAGACTGACTCTGATGATGATGATAGCGGCGACGCCGGGGATGACTGCCTGCCCCATCTAGAGGCACAGATACAGACGTTATTCCCCCGGGGTCAGCCACTGCCGGAGAGGTCGCAGAGATGGCCGTTTCCATCAAGAGTTTGTTGCTGGTGATATCGAGGAGGAGGAGTCAGATGAGGAGCCCCTCACCAGGACTGTGGGAAGCAAAGTAGTTCCCACAGACCACGGGCTTAAGGTGGTTGGTGAACACCCCAGGGACTCCTCGGAGAGAGATACTGACCCGAACTATGTTCCGGGTCAGTAGCAGAGCTGCAGGGGGAGCATCTACTTCCTCCGGGACTAGGAGGAAGCGGATGGCTCACCCCAACATGGTTTGAAGAAGAAGAAGCGTCGTTTGACCTTCGTGACTACCACTTCCAGCACTACAGCCACCACTACCACCACTACTGACATACCACCCATCACCACAGCCACCACAGCACAGCCACATACTACTCCTCCTACCACATCCACCACTTTACCACCACCACTGTAGCTATCCCATCCATCACCAGACCTTTTCACCCTACTTCACAGCACAGCCCCCAGACCCATATTCACCACGGCCACTGCTGCCACCACCACCACACATCATGCTGGACCGTCAGCCCAGCCCTCACATGCTCATGGATTCACTCTACCTCACATCGGGGTAGAGGAGCAGCTCTCAGCGCTAAACCGTATGGTGATGCGTCTGCTTGCTGCGGACGAGGAGAAGGCGGCGCAGATCCGCCAGCTGACCGACCTGGCTGCTGCCCATCTCAGCAACTGGCAGAGCAGGCTCGGGTCATAGACCAGCAGAGAGTTGAGGTGTCCCAACTCCAAGACATGCAGGCTCAGTCCGTCAAACGTATTGAGGAGTTGGAGACGACCAACAAGACTATCATGCTGAGGCTGAAGGGGTCGAAGGATGAGCCCTGAAGCTAAAGGAAGGTGACGGGGATGATGGAGATGATGATGATGAAGATGAGGATGATGATGAGGAAGATGATGATGATGAGGAAACCGAAGAAGACAGGACAGAAGGACGTGATGATGATGACGAGGCAGAAGGAGGGGATGCGGCTGCATCGGCCTCTGCTTCAGGTCAAGAGCGGAGATCTAAGCATCGACAAGACCAGTCATCCACTACTTCTGCTCCTCCGAGCGACACGCCACAGATTCAAGACAAAAGTACTGATTAGACGTTTTATGTATTTATTTATTTGTACTTGAATCATGTAATGAAAACCAAGTGTATCAAATGTTTATATATATTAAGTTAATGTAATTCTGTTTGATTAATTACAATGATTTATGTGTTGAATGTTTATATCAACAGATCCAAACTTTCAAAGGGATGAGTTTGACTTTGCTCCCCTTCAAATGGTCAAGACTCAATTAACCATGATTCTTGACCTACAAGGGATAGTAAGACGGTCTGTGAGTTATACCCCTGAAGAAGGGGAGATAATTCATGACCTGTCTGATGAGCAACTGGCAGAATGTTCAGACTCAATCCCGATGAATAGTGAGGACGCTCCAACAGTTGATTCAACCAGTGATGAGGAACTGAATGACATTGATGAAGTTGAGGTTGAAGACATTACTGCAGAAGAGTATCCCTCAGTACGCTGACGCCGAGGGAATGTGGTCCCCAATCTGGGTGAATCCCTAGTCAGTGATACTTTTGAGGTACTTGACAAGATGGAGCAAGAAACAGAAAAGACTGAAGGAACAGCCCAAGCCTCCAATGCAGACGTAGATATTCGCAAGGCTGAATGGGCTGCCTGTTTTGAAGAAGTAAGAGCCCAGCGTGCTGCACCAAAGAGAGATGCCTACACCAAGCTCTACAGAGTCAAGAAACACCATAAGGTGTCAGGCAGGATTATCTCATGGGCTTATTTTGAAGACCTTACGCTTATGCAGTTAAGAGGGAGCAGGGCATAGAGTACTTCAGGTTCCCACATGATCTGAAGACTCTACCTGGTTTTGAGCTCAACCAGCTGGCTAAACTAAAGCTGCTGTATGCTGACCCGAGAAAGATGTCAGGCTGGTTTGAGGCTGCCCTGAGGAAGAGTACCACACCAGGTGGGTCAACTTCAAACCTCAACAACCTACGAGGTATATCAGACGTTCTGAAGTTGATCCCATAACTGGTAAGCCAAAGATAGTGCTGAAGTGGAGTCCCCCGAGAAAAATGTCGAGAATCCCTCTCAGGGAAATGCCACAGGACTTCACTCCCCACTTCAAATGGTGGTACTATGATTGGAGAACCGCTGAAGCTGTCATAGTGTTGAATAAAGAGGGACAAATGGATACTATCAGGGTATTCGACCCAATGTGGCTAACCAACTTGTCTGCTAATGATGTTTACACATTACAAGTGGCCACTATTCTATGACACGCAAGATATTGTACAAGCCCTCCAATTCCAAAATGTCATAAGACTCTGCTTTGCTTTTGAGATACACGCAGGAGTCACTAAGAGGAGAAGTACAAGAAGTATAAGGAGGTGATGCAGAAGACAAGAGAATAGATAGATCTAGGTCCAAGGGGAGTTTGTTGATGCATGTATGTCCCTAGATCATGATTTGTAATGTAATGAACTTGTCTGTCTGATTATGATGTAATTGTAATCGATTAATGAAATGATATGAATTGGTTGTTACTTGTAATGTTTAATATTTCATTAATGAGTTTTGATTGAAGGATTGGGTTTATGACTTGTTTGAATGATAGTACATTATGTTTATTAATAAACCATTCAACCATAACTTAATGAAGTTTCTCATGCGGAATGGCCCATGCGAATGGACCACACGCATGAATAACTTCAATAACTATGACTCAATCGCACGACTGAACCAGGAAACTGGATCAGTCGTATATTGACACATAAGGTGACTCAATCGCACGACTGAACACTCAGTCGTTCGGATGAATCACCGCATGTT
>CM046030.1:31697193-31832193 GCA_025215565.1 Flaveria ramosissima
ACATTCAAACTTAACTTAATGAAGTTCTCGTGCGAATGGCCCATGCGAATGGACCACACGCATGAATAACTTCATACGATTGACTCAATCGCACGACTGAACCAGGAGACTGGATCAGTCGTATGATTGACACATAAGATTGACTCAATCGCACGACTGAACACTCAGTCGTGCGGATGAATCAACCGCATGGTTCAATCGCACGACTGAACCATACTTATGGCCCAGTCGCACGTTGAACAATACTAACCTATAAATAGACCCAATTCGTGGAAAAACGGAAGCATTCATCCCATTACGATTCCAGACGTACCCTAGCCGTCCAGAGACCTCCCAAATCGTTCTCCAAGTTCACAGAACACATTAGATCGATTGCTAATCGACTTCTAACGTTAGATTCAATTCTTGATTGATTCTTCGTGTGTTCTCACTGATTGGATCGCCAATCAAATAGGATTCCGCACTATTTGAGTTGGTTTAACACGCTAATCACTAGGTATTTCGTTCAAATACCAGGTCCTAACAGAATTCCAAAGCTAAGTATGGAACTTCCGAAGGAAGAAGGAGCTCTTCCGAAGACAAAGTGTAAAACACACTTCCGAAGGAAAACTCCAACTTCCGAAGACAAAGAACCTACTTCCAAAGATCAAGAATTAGAAAGAAAGATCTGAAGTCAACTTTTGAAGTACAAGAAGTCCTCAAAGCCTCGGAAGCATAGAAGCCTCTTCTGAAGTATAAGTGGCTTCGGAAGAACTTGTTCTTCCGAAGCCAATTAACCTTCGGAAGACACTCCTATTATCCAGTGGACATAAGTATGGCCTCTCTGACACTCCGCTGCAAATCTCTGAGATACTGCATGGCGTTTTCTCAAAAGCCATGTAGTTGACCATACTTTAATCCACTGTTTACCTTTTTATGTTAGTACAGTTGCCATCTTTAGTTGGTGACAAATGGTAAGTCATGGACATGTCATGACTACCATATCTTAGATAATACTTTATCTAAGATACCTTAACTTTAGCATTGTAGTATATGCTTTAGTCTTAGGTTTCCAGCTGGTATCAAAGTATATCCGGCTGTAGGATCTAATATATATAGTTTCTCATTGTAACTCTTGTTTTATGCTTGTAAGAGTCTTGTAATATCTTGAGTTGAGAAGTAATATATACAAGTGCCTTGAAAATATATTTCTGCATGTTCCTTTGCTACTTATTATATTATTATCAACTCTTGTAAAAGACATTACTTCATCTGATTTGAGTGTTTCTATAAGTGAGTTTGAGAGAAATACAAGTGTTTAAGTGACAAACCCGATCCTGCAGGCAGATATCCCTGGAAAAGTATGTCCACTAGGAACAACAGTCAGGGAAATCACTGAACAAAAAACTACAATGATAGAGCTGTATGACCACATCACAACTCCCAGTTCTGCGGAAGAAAACAGGATTATGGCCTGGAAATATGATCCAGACTGGGATTGTGCAATCATCAGGAGGACATCAGGAAGAATTGAATACTTCCATGATGTAGAAAAAGTATTGTACTTGCCTGAAAGTGACATCAAGGATCTATAGAGCTTAATTATCACTAATTACCTAATTAACTCAAGAGGAAGAGAATTCTCTGTATCATTAGGAAGACTCAAGACTAAATTCAAAGATGATGTATTGAAGGAAGCAAGAAAAGAAGATGCTGATCATAAGAGAAGAATGGATAGGGTGAAATGATCAAGAACCAACTCCTCTACATTGATAGATGATGAGATTTTGAAGAGGGTTGGATACGACAACAAGAATGCAGTAACCGTTAAAAGATTTGATGGAAATCAATACACATATCCCATAACAGAATGGAGATATGTTGAGAAGACCAAAGAATGGGTGCCGTTGAGGAATGCAGAAGGAAAGAAAGAAGAGAAGATGAGAATCTTTGATCCAGTGAGATCAAGCTGCTACACCCCAGCTACACATCATACCTGCATGACAAATTCTTTCCAAAGCTATCTAATGAAAGAGCACAGAATTATCTATGCTTATATGTTCATATGATTCAAGTGGTGGATAAACTACATGCTAAAGCATACAAAAGAAGAAGACATGATGCTAGGCTGCTGAAAGGAGTTGACATTGAAGAAGTATTAGAACTACGAATCTCAAAAGAAGATGAACTTGAAATAGTTCACAATCAAAGTGTGGTGGACACTCTAACAACAGAAGAAGACATTTTGGGACTAAGTTTTAAGACTCTTCAAAAGATATGCAGAATGGAGATCAAGCATAAATACGATGATCAAAAGGATGTAGTATCTTATTTCAACAAGAAGATGGTGTCAAGATTGAAGGAGCTTTCAGTTTTGAAGAGTTGATTAGAAGTATCTAAGCCTAAGGGGGAGTATTGTTAGATCTAGGAACAATAGATCTAGATTATTTTTTATAGGCTTAGAACTTTAATCAATACTTGTAATGAATTATTGTATTTCATTATTTTGATGTATGCATTGTGTATATAGGTTAACCCATATGTGTGTTGATCTGTGTATGTTTGCAGGTACAAACATAATATTTGGTCAATTATTGAAATTGACTTAATTATAAGAAACATCTACGGATGAACATTTTGTTCTTCCGTAGATATGTTTCTTACAAATAACATACATCCGAAGCTCATCTGCGGATGAACAATCAACTGGAGTTCAAGTGAAAATCAGGGTTCAAGTGAAGACTCCTGCGGATGAGCAAACTCCTGTGGATGAGAAAACACCTTCGGAAGAAAAGAACTTCGGAAGACTGAATACCTTTGGAAGAACAAACACATATGGAAGACTAAGTAGTTGCAGAGTCCAAACACTTGTATTTAAATAATGCAAGTGTTACAAGTCAACAAGTCAACAAGCCAACACGACAGTTGTGCGAATCCCAAGAGATCCGGTGTTTCCTTAACTGAAACACATGCGCCTATAAATATGGATCCTAGGTTTCACATCAAGGACGACACACGAACAGAAACAACCAAGCATCAATACGGCAAACCCAAACATCACATCAATTCTCACAAACATAAACCCTAGTAGCCGTCACATCAACATTAACACGTTCGAAGCATTTATGGTTCATTATTTATTCATCCGTAATCATTAATCATTTAATGAAATACGTTTGACTCAAATCTATTCTTTTGCTTATTAATTGTGTTCTTCTCATTGTGTTCGTCATAATCATTAATCATTATATTTGACATTGAGTTGTTAAAACAATTAAACAAGGTTAATGTTGATTCCGCAAACATTAACTTGATTTCCTATTAACATCGATAATTCATGATTGCGATCCTTCGATTCATAATTTGATTAGAGATAATTTTGAAAAGGGATTGATCAAACTAGTCAAAGTTAACACAAATGAACAATATGTTGATTTGTTCGCAAAAGCTTTTGAGGAACAAAGGTTTAAGTATCTTGTATAGGCTATTGGGATGATTAACTTTGAGTACATTTTCTTAAACTAAACTCAAGATTATTTTAATATGTGTGTCCTAAGTTTTCTATATAATCACCTTCATAAGCCCAGTTTACTTTGGAAGAAAACTTGTCAAATGATATTCCTTTGAATTTTGGAAATTTTAGACATATTTTCTCTCGAAAGAAATTAAGTTTTCTTCCGAAGAGCATTGTGTCTTCAAATAAAATAACTACTTATAACACATTTACCTTCTGAAGAAATTCTTATATATCTTTCGAAGCTTAAATAAGCTTCTAAGTACCTATACGTTTTTGAAGGCCAATTCTTCCAAAAGCAATCAAGACTCGGAAGTGTTATTCCGTTATGAATAAAAGTTCTTAGTTTTAATCTCTTCCAAAACCAAACATGTTTTTGAAGTAAAAATACTCTAAAGTATTTTTCTTTCGAAGAAAAATTTTCATAAAGCTTAGGTATATCTTCCCAAGCCAAATTGGCTTCAGAAGCTTTTATAAAACTTTCGAAGACAAATTACCTTCGAAAGATTTTCGACTTCCAAGAAAATTACCTTTTTGGGAGTTTTTTCAGAGGTGGGACCAATATTTGGATTTCAAAGTTTATCCTTTTGCAACAACTTTGTCTGAAATCTATTATATATATATATATATATATATATATATATATATATATATATATATATATTATATATATATATATACCCTGTTCCCCCTCTTTCACTTTCCTCTTCATCTGCAAATCTCTCTAACCTAAATTCAACCACAAACTGCCTTTGTTCTTACCATTCTTCATCACAGAGCTATTCACAAATGCCCAACCGTGATCCTTGAAACCAATCAATTTTTTTCATGCATTTAGACAAGAAACACAATCAGGTTGCTCTGTAAAACTCTTAGAAATATCCTAGTTTCTCAGAGGTTTTCTAGTTCTTGACTCTAACCAACTGCTTCACCTCCCTCACCATAGATCCTCCACTATATGAAGATCAACTTTTTGAGTTTTGGAGGACCAGTTAAGAGGTCACTAAGTATGGGGAGAAGACATTGTCTGCCATGGTGCAGGAGAGGAAAATTTTCATCACTCCAGCCTTTATTAATACCCCTCTTACGCTGGATGATGAAGAAGACGACTTGTATTTCTATCTATGGTTTTCATCACTCCCGATGAATATGGTTTTCAAGGATAAAGTATATTGCTTCTCAAGTTATTTTACAAGTGTTACAAAGCATTGATAGAACTATAAGGACTCGAGATACTTTATACTAACTTCTACAGCCGACCATACTTTGAACACCAGCTGGAAACACTAATCTAGACGACAAGATCAATGTAAAGCCAAAAGGCAGATATTCCTTTTGGCTAGTAACTATGACATGCCATAGCTCATATCCTAATATAATATAAAAAGGATAAAAGGTACATAACGTAGAAATTACAGACTCAACACCTCAATATACAGTTGCAAAAGCATGGACCCTTTTCACCAACTTGTATAAGTTGGTGAGTCTTTAGAGTTGGAGTGGAAGGTGAGTCAGCTTTATGCAAAAGTACATCAGGGAAAGCATGTTCTCCCTTGTCTTTGGAAGAAATCTGTCTTCACTTCATTGGTTTTGGAAGACTTTGCCTTTGAAGCTTGGAAGATTTCATATTTGGCTTCGAAAGATTTTGATCATGGCTTTGGATGATTTTACACTTGGCATACTTTCTTATGTAGAGTGTAAAAACTTTCGAAGCGACTTCTACTATGTACCAAGTGCATGCATATAGGAAGCACTTGGGTTGTTTTCGGGGCATCAGCCTTCTTATAACCTTACAAACTCCCCTAGGCTTATGCTACCAAAACAGAGAAGTGTTTTGGATATTGACAATCCTCATCATGATCATGACTATTCCATTCTTAATTAATTGGTCACGATCACTCAAATTTTCATAATACCTTCTCATGTCAAAAAGATCATGCACAGATAGATTAAGCATGTCTTTCCAAAAGTAGACATTTTGACCACCTTGATCTCTAGTGACATACCATTTGTCTGGATTAGCAGCAAAGGTCTAGGACAAGATGGGTCTTCCTGATGCAAGAGGCTCTACTTGAGTTGGAGTTGGTTAAGCAACCTCTTCTTGCACTTCCTCAGGATGCTCTAACTGATCCTGAGGTTTGGAGGTGGATGCTTTTGGTTTCTTCTGGGATACACTCTTAGAAGCCATCATTTTCCTCTTCTTTGAAGTCTTTAACTGAGAAGACTGGCCTTCAACACCAAGTTGTTCTATTTTATCTTTATCAGTTAGGTCTTCTTCCCTCACAGGTTTAGAAGGAAAGGGATTAGGACCTTGCTGTGGATCAAAAGATGAAGTTTGTTGTGGTTCATCATGAGGTCCAGGTTGTGTTGTCTCAAAGGGTTCAACCTTAACATCAACTTCAGGAGGAGCTTGACTTGTAGGGAGTGTAAGTCAATAAGCTCTCCACTCTTATTCTTTTGCTTGATCACTCTATGTGATCATCCATGGTAGATAGAGAGATTGGACCAAGCCTCCTTCCAGAGAATCCATATAACTTCAAGAAGCTCATCATCCTCTGCGTATCCGCATACTTCTTTTCACTCTTTTGGATGATGGCTATTGACTTTGCTGCTTTTCCCTCATTAGTAGGCATTTGTGCATTAAGAACTTGTTGCTCAAGGTGCTTGAGGTATTCAAACTCAATGTAGTCATATGATAAGGGAAGAAGTACAACTGTTGATAGAGTCCTGTGGCACTCAGGTAGTTGATCTTGTTTTGTCTATCATCTTCCTTATTTACCTAAGGTTGTTCAGTTGCCACAGCCTCTATCTTAGGACTTTCTTGAACTAGGGAGAGGGTAGGAGCATACTTGTAAAGCCTTATCTATCTTCTTTCTTCTTTAAACTTGAGGAGTAACTCTGCATCCTCTGCCTCCTTCCTTTCCTTAGACATCTCCATGTCTGCCAGTTTATTCAGTTCTTCTAAAGGGATAAAAATAATCTCATCAATTTCATAGTTGTTTGACCCAAGATAGTTTATCCTGGCTACCGTCAACTCATCCTTCTGAGTGTTTGGCCTGGGGGCAGCCCTAATAGCAACTTCCATAAAGCCTGAGGACCCAAATGAACTTTTTCCCTTTAGCTTCCTCTTCATCTCTCTCTCCCCTCCTCCTCAATCTCCCCAGGAGTTAATATCCTTTTCCCTTTGTCACTCATAGACCTTGGTGACTCAGGGTGGAGAAAGCTGTGGCCTTCATTGCCTGGTATAACAGTCAAGTTCTGGCCAGAGAGAGGTTGTGAAGCACCTTTACCAGCTGGTGCCTCACTGTGGGTAAAGGATGTTGAAGTAATTGTTCCTGTGATAGTGCTCACAGGTTCTATCATTAGGCCTTCGGTTATGGTCTCCCCTTTGAAGCTAATCTTAGGGTCCACCTCAATATCTAGTTGACCAATGACATTGCCTGTTTGCATTTGTCTTCTTCTTTGTCTGAACTCTTCAAAAATCATGTCTTGAATCCTCTCAGCTATTCTGTCAGCTTGCCTAAGTTGACTTGAGTTAGAAAGTGGCATATTGACTAGAGGAATATTGTCATACTAGTTTAAGGTCTGAAAATTGAAGACCTCTTGCTGAACTCTTCAAAACCCATGCAGTATCAACGCTCTTTTATCAGCATCATACCTCCACCCTAGTATTTCATTTGTAGCTCCATAGGGTGGGATGACATTTCCCTTGGAATACCCTCCTCAAACACGCTTTATATGAAAGAGTTCATATAAATGTGTACATGATGAGGTTGCTGAGTATGGACAATTGCAAGTGAGGATGGTGAATCGCCAATGTCCATACCCTGTGAAGAACTCCCAGGTCATGTGATTGCTTAGACTTTCTCCTCCTTTTTGGTAGCATCACCTTCTTGCATAGTTGAGCTAGGAGTTAGGTCTATCACATCCACATGTTCTTGTGTTCTTGGTTGACCTCCTCTTAAAGGTCTCCCAGCTAGTTTCTCCTTGAGATCAGAAATCTTAAGTTGCTGATCATTGACCCTCTTTTTATAGGGTAGTCTCTTGAGTCCCCAAGTGACTGACCTTAAAGACTAAATAGGTGCAGGCTTGAGTAAGCTTTTGCACCTTTAGTCTAATGTTCCCCTCATCTTCATCAGAAGAATCATTGGGGGATGAGAAAATTGGACCAAAGTCTTCTTCCCCACCACCAGCACAGGATTCTTGGCTATTGGATTTCCCTTGCATAATGTCAAATGGACTGGGTTGCCATGGTTAAGGTCTTAATGATGTAATCACTTTCAGAAGTGAGAGCCTATTTTATATGGACCTCGTGAATAGGTTCAGGGAGATCCACCTCAGTAGTGGGTGAATGATGAGAGCTAGACAATGGAGAAGCAAGACTACTCATTTCTCTTTAAGGAGGGAGGAGAAGAGAGACTCAAGGTACTCACTGAATTCCATGTTTTCATAATCATATAATTCAAGTTTGGGTATTGGTTGGTTAAGATCAAGAGGCTAAAGATGGAAACTTCCCCTGAAGGTTGTTCACTAGAGTTTTGAGACTTTGAGTGAAGTCTTAAGGCCGTTGGGCTTATAAGCTCATCAGACTGAGCTTGAGGAACCTCAACACTGCTCATTGGTGAGATGGGAATGGTTTGCCCCTCAAGAGAAGTGGCAGCTCCAGTGTCAACTTCTTCATGTATGGTTGATGGTATGGGGGCCTGAACAAGCTCAGTAGCTTATGTAGGGGTTCGTTTGGATTTTCTCTGGTAGGTGATGGTTATTTGTGGTTGTTTTTATGGTTGAGAAGTAGAAGGTATGGGTTCAACACTAGCTTGTGTTGCTTGGTTGTGACCTTGAGCAATGAGAACTAACATTTTTGGGACAAGGGCTAATTCTACCCCAGAGAAGCCAACAGTTGGCTTCCTCATGGCGTTGAAGATGCGTGGCTTTTTTGTCCCAATTTAAAAACATTTCATGTTCCCCTCAACTATGAGCCTAGTTTACAATTGAGAATATGCTGGACATATCTAGAAAACATGTAATATTCTAAGGAGTCTAAGTTTGCAAGAAAGTTAGTATACACAAATTGTGAGTACCTGAACTTGACCCCCTGAACCATTCAATGAACTATGAAGGAGAAATCCTCAGGAATCTAGTCTTAACCTCCATGCTTGTTTGACAAGCTGTGTATGACTACATGGAGGAGGTACTTCCATTGAGAAAAAACCTTCCCTTTCCTGGAGGTCTTTATAGAGAAATCTCCCTCATAGCCCATCTACTCAAAGGAGTGGTTAACATCAGCTTTTAGAAAAAACAAATCACCTTCTACATCATACAGTTGGAGGTGTGTGTTTATGATGGCTGGAGTGATAAAGATTGTCCTCCTCTGCATTGTGGCGGACAATGCCTTCTTCCCATCCATGGTGACCTCTTGGCAGGTCCTCCAAAAGTTCAAAAGTTGATCATCATAGAGTGGATGATCAATGGTGAGGGAGTTGAAGTAGTTTTACAGAGAAAGAAAATGGCAATCCTCTGAGAAACTTGGGTCTTTCTCAAAGTTCAATAGAGCAACTTGATTGTGTTGCGTGTGAAGTTGCATAAAAAAATCAGGTCTGTTTCTGCGATCAAGGTTGGCCATTTGAGAAATCTTAGGTGTGAAGGAAGATAAGAAAAAGGTCAGTTGTGGGTGAATTTAGGTTAGAAAATATTTTAGATGAAGAGGAAAGTGAAAGAGGGGAAACCGTTGGGTATATATATGAAATGGATCTGAGACAAAGTTAAGGAGAGAGAATAAACTTTTGAAATCCAGAAGTTGGTCCCACCTCTGAAAAAGTGCCCCAAAAGTTAGTTTTTCGAAGTCAAAAATCTTCCAAAGGTATTTTCTCTTTGGAAGTTTTGATAAAAGCTTCCGAAGCCAATTCGACTTTAGAAGATATTTCTAAAAGTTTTGAAAATTTTTATTCGGAAGGAAAATACTTCAAAATTTTCACTTCTAATGAGTATAAATATTCTGAGACGTATTTGCTTTTAGAAGAAAACTGTCCTTCAAAGACATATAAGTACTTATGAGCAGATTTAAGCTTCAGAAGATATTTCAAAATTTATTGCGAAGGCAATTTCTTCAAAGACATATAAGTAGTTATTTGGTTTGAAGACATAAATTTCTTCTGAAGGAAATTTGATATCTTCCGAAAGAAAAGATGTTTATAATATTCAGGAATACAAGGAATATGACTTAAAAGATTTTCTTCCAAAGTAAACATGGGCTTATGAAGATGATAAAATAGACAACGTAGGACACACAAATTTTAGAAATAATAGTGAATCAAGTTTAAGAAAATCTATTCAAGATTAATCATCCCAATAGCTGATACAAGATATTTAAACCTTTGCTCATCAAAAACTTTGGTGAATAGATCAGCATAGTGTTCATTTGTGTTAACTTGGATTAGTTTGATTAATCCCTTTTCAAAGTTATCTCTAATGAAATGATACATGATGTTGATGTGTTTTGTCCTTGAGTACTGCACATGATTCTCTGTAATAGAGATAACACTACTGTTGTCTATATGGATAGGAGTCTCTTTGAAGTTGAATTCATAGTCCAGGATCTGATTCTGAATTCAAAGCACTTGAGCACAACAACTAGAAAAAGCAATGTATTCAGCTTCAGCAGTAGATGCAAACACACATGATTTGTCTTGCATTGCCAAGAGACTATCCTTCCACCAAGGAACTGACATCCCCTAGTTCTAAGGAAGAAGACCCAAGTGAATCTTGTATTTCATCTGTCATCACCAAACAATGTAAGGTCCTTCCTTGTTGAATCAAGTAATGCTGTTGTAACCAAAACCAAAACTTAGAAAATTTTGGTACGACTGATGAAGAGCTTCCGAAGGCAAAAGCTGAGCTTCCGAAGGAAAAATAAGAATTTCCGAACGATAAGTCTGAAAGAGCTTCCGAAGAGGAACTTTAACTTCCGAAGACAAAGTCTTCCTCCTTCCGAAGTTCAACACTTTGAAGAATTCAACACATTGACTTCCGAAGCATGAAAGTCCGAAAGATCAACTCAAGCCTCGGAAGAAGTAGCCTCTTCCAAAGAATTAGTGGCTTTGGAAGAATTGTTCTTCCGAAGCCAGTTAACCTTTGGAAGAACCTACTATGAACTAGTGGACATAAGTATGGTCCCTCTGACAAACCACTACAACCTCTTAGATATTGAATGGTGCTTTCCCATGCTCATGTAGTTGACCATACTTTATTCCACTGTTCATCCCTTATCAGTTAGTATAGTTACCAACTTTAGTTGGTGACAAAAGGTAAGTCATGGACATGTCATGACTACCAAATCTTAGATTGTATTTTATCTAAGATACCTTACCTCAAGCAATATAGTATTTGTTTTGTCGTAAGTTTCCAGCTGGTATCAAAGTATAACCGGCTGTAGATAGTAGTATATATAGTTTCTCATTGTATCTCATTAGTCTTGCTTGTAAGATTCTTGTAATACTTTTAGCTGAGAAGTAATATATACAAGTATCATGAAAAACCATTCTCTTGTGTTTGATTACTTAATATATTATTATTAACTCTTAGAGGATTTTGCATTATCAATCTGAGTGTGACTTAGTGAGTTTGAGAGACTACAATTGGGTTGAGTGACCAAACTCGATCCTGCAGTTGGTATAAGAGCTTCTTAGGCTCTTGACTATGAGATCTTATCATCCTAATCAACATTTTCATCACTCATACACTAACCTCACTCAAAATGGCCCGCAACCAAAAATCTAAATTTGAAATAGGGACAATGAGCAAAGCACCCATCATCACTCCTAATAACTTCAGATCTTGCAGCAGACGTAATGAAGGCTTCATCAGATACCAAGACAACAAAATATCAAAGTTTATCACCAATGGCCCTTAGAAGCCAAAGGTTGCAGCACCGAAAATGGTGCTATGATAGAGAAGGCGGTTGAAGATTATTCTGATGAAGACTACAAATGGCTGGATATTGTTAGCAAAGCTATGATTGTTCTAATGACTGCCATACCCTGCAGGACCGTTTAAGGGCTTTAACACAATTACAACACAACAACACAATGAGGAGATTAACTAAACTTTAATCAAACAGTGAACTGGGTTAATCAAAGTGATACAAAGAACACAAGTAAAGCAAGAGACAGAACAAGAGAGTATGGGTTTCAAGGAGGCAGTATATTGCTTTCTCAAGTTCTTTTACAAGTGTTACAAAGCATAAAGAAAGATACAAGAACTTGAAATACTTATACTACAACCTACAGCCGGCTATACTTTGAAAGCCAGCTGGATACAATTGACTAGACACTAACAAAATCAATTGTAGGATCAAAAGGCATATCTGCCTTTTGACCTTGTGACTATGACATGCCATAGCTCACATCCTTATACATTACAAAAAGGATAAAGTACATAAAGTGGAAAGTTACAGACTCAAGACCTCAATGTACAGTTACCAAAAGCATGGACCTTTTCACCAACTCATGTAAGTTGGTGACTTTACAGAGACGCAGCGGAAAAGGTGCTTTATGGAACAGTACATCAGATAAAGCATGTGTACTAAAAGTCTTCGGAAGAAATCTGTCTTCATAGGTTGAAGCTTCGGAAGACTTTGTCTCTGAAGCTTCGGAAGACTTCATGTTTGGCTTCGGAAGATATTGGTCTTGGCTTCGGAAGATTTTACACTTAGAGTATTTTCTATGCATTGTGTAAAACTTCCGAAGCATTCTTCACTTCAGTACTTAGTGCATGTTGCTGAGACACTTAGGATGTTTTGGGTTGCATCAGACTTAAGGAATCCTTACAAACTCCCCCTAGGCTGATGCTACCAAAACACTTAGAAGATCTTCAAATGTTGGTAGTCTTCAGTACAATCAGGACCATTCCTTTCTTCATTAGATGGTCAGGATCATCAAGACTCTCATAGTATCTTCTCATCTCAAAGAGATCATGCAGAGGTAAGTTGATTATGTCTTGCCATGAGTAGACATTCTCAACACCTTGATCTCTGATAACATTCCATCTTTTGGATTGGTAGAGTAAGTCCAGGACAAGATGGGTGTCTCAGTAGTTAGAGGAGCCACTTGAATAGGAGTTGATTGGGCTGCCTCATCATGCACTTCCTCAGGTTGATCTGATTCAGCCTGAGGTGCAGAGGTAGATGACTTTGGCTTCTTCTTTTTAGTCTTTGGTTTAGAAGCCATCCTCTTCTTCCTCTTAGATGACTTTAACTGAGAAGACTGGTCTGCAGCACCATGTTGATCATCAGTGTCTTTCTCAGTTGGGTGTTCCTCCCTCACAGGTTCAGAAGGAGAGGGAGTTTGACCCTGCCTAGGATCAGAAGATGAAGCTTGCTGAGGCTCAGCTGGAGGTGCTGGTTGAGGTGTCTCTGGTTGTTCAAACTTGACCTCCACTTCAGGTGGGACTTGACTTGGAAGAGAGTGCAAGTCAATGAGTTCTCCACTTTTAATCTTCTGCTTGATCACCCTAATATGCTCATCCATAGTGGATAGAGACATGGGGCCAAGTCTCCTTCCGGAGAATCCATATAGCTTCAAGAAGCTCATCATTCTTTGTCTGTCAGCAGACTTCTTTGCATTCTTTTGAATGATGGCTCTTGACTTTGCAGCTTCTTCCCTTAGCTTCCTTTTGGTTGTTTTTCTTTCTTTGACTAGCTCAAGCTCAAGTTGCTTTAGGTACTCGAACTCAATGAAGTCATAGGACAGGGGAAGAAGTGCATCTGCCTGATAGAAGCCTGTGGCACTCAGGTAGTTGATCATCTTGATCCTATCTTCTTCTTTATCTACCTGAGGTTCTTGTGGAGCCACATCTTCCTGTGCAGGACTTTCTTGAACTGGTGAGAGAGTGGGAGCATGCTTGTAAAGTCTTTTCTGTCTCTTCTCCTCTTTGAATTGGAGAAGTAACCTTGCATCCTCTTTCTCCTTCACTCTCTTGACACTTCCATGTCAGCCAGTTCATTTAACTCTTCTAAGGGGAGGGAGATGATTTCATCAATATCATAGTTCCTGGTCTGTAAATAGGTAATCCTGACTGCCCTTAACTCATCATCTTGAGTATTTGGTCTGGGGGCAGCCCTGATTGCAGCTTGCATGAAGCTAGATGACCCAGTAGAACTTTCTCCCCTTAGCCTCCTTTTCCTCTCTCTCTCTTCCTCCTCAATTTCCTCAGGAGTCATTATCCTTTTCCCTTTGTCACCAACAGACCTTTGTGACTCAGGGTGGATTGAGGCTTGGCCTTCATTGCTTGGAGTAGCTTCCATGCTCTGGCCAGAGAGAGGCTGAGAAACACCTTCACCAGCAGGTGTCTCAGATGGAGTTTGGACCTCTGCAGCAGTTGTTGATGATGAGACAGGGGTCTCAGGTTCTGCCACTGGGCCTTCAGTCAAGGTTTCCCCTATGAAACTAATCTTAGGGTCCACCTCAACATCCAGTTGACCGATGACATTGCCTGATTGCCTAAGTCTCCTTCTTAGAGGAACTCTGCAAGGATCCTGTCTTGGATTCTTTGAGCCAGCCTGTCAGCTTGTCTTGAATTGCTTGGATTGACAAGTGGCAAGTTGACTAAATCCAGTCTTTCATAGAAGCTCAGGCTTTGGAATTGAAAAACTTCTTGTTGGCCTTGAACTCTGTGAAGTATAAGGGCTCTTCTGTCATCATCATACCTCCACCTTATGATGTAATTGCCAGTTCCTTGTGGTGGAGATGAGACAGCCCTTGGTATACCTTCCTCAAAGAGACTCCTGATGAGTGAGTCTATAGAGTCCACATTAATGTGAACTTGAGGAAGTTGCTGAGAATGCACAACAGCAAGTGAGGATGGTGAGTCCTCTATGTCCATTCTCTCTGAAGAACTCCCAGGTTCTGTGGTTGTAATAACTTTCTCCCCCTTTTTGGTAGCATCACCCACTTGCATAGGTGAGCTGGAGGATAAGTCAATCACTTCCACAGGTTCTTGTGTTCCTGGTTGAGCTCTCCTTAAAGGTCTCCCAGCTAGTTTTTCCTTCAGATATGAAATCTGGAGTTGCTGATCATTGACCCTGTTTTGTAAGGTAGTCACCTGAGATTCCAAGTGACTAACCTTAGAGACTAAATAGGTGCATGTTTTTGACAATTTCTGCACCTTTAGTCTCAAATTCCCCTCATCTTCATCAGAAGAATCATTGGGGGATGAGATGATTGGACCAAAGTCCTCTCTCTCACCACCAGCTTGAGTTTCTTGGCTGCTGGTTTTCCTCTGCTCACTGGCAGCCTCAGTTGAGATGCCAATGGGCTGAGTTGCCATGGTTGAGGTCTTAATGATGTAATCACTTTCAAAAGTGAGAGCCTCTTCCATATGGACATCCTGAACAGGTTCAGAAGTGTCCACCTCAGTAGTAGGTGACTGATGTGGGATAGACTGAGGAGAGTCAGAGGTACTCATCTCTCTTTGAGTAGGGGAGGAGAAGAGAGACTCATGGTACTCACTGAATCCTAAGTCTTCATCAGTATAAAAGGATAGGTTGGGAATTGGTTGGTTGAGATCCAAAGGCTGGGGATGGTAGCTGTCCCCTGAAGGTTGTTCACTTGAGTGTTGAGACTCAGAGTGAAGGCTTAAGGCTGTTGGGCTAGTGAGCTCATCAGGGTGAGCTTGAGGAACCTCAGCCCTGATAGGTGAAGTAATGGGAGTGGTTTGCTCCTCAGGAGAAGTGGGAGCTCTAGTGTCCACTTCTTCCTGTAAGGTTGAGTATATGGGGGCCTGCACAGACTCAATAGCCTGAGCAGGGGTTCGTTTGGATTTTCTTTGGTAGGTGAGGGTGATTTCTGGTCTTTTTAGGGGTAAGGATAAAAGAGGTGTGGGTTCAACACTAGCTTGTGTTGCTAGGTTGTCACCTTGAGCAATGAGCTCTAACATTTTTGGGACTAGGGCTGTTTCTACCCCTGAGAAGCCTACAGTTGGCTTCTTCATTATTTTAAAGATGCCGGGCTTCATCTGTCCCAATTTAAGAATATTACTTGTTTCCCTCAACTGTGAGCCCAGTTCACAGTTGAGAATGTGTTGAACATATCTAGGAAACATGTAATACTCTAAGGAGTCTAAGTTTGCAAGTAAATTAGTATAAACAAATTGTGAATACCTGAACTTGACCCCCTGAACCATTCCATGAACTATAAAGGAGAGATCCTCAGGAATCTGGTCCCATCCACCATGCTTGTTTGATAAGCTGTGGATAACCACATGGAGCAGGAATTTCCATTGGGATGAGACCTTCCCTTTCCTGAAGGTCTTTACAGAGAAATCTCCCTCATAGCCCATCTGCTCAAAGGAATGATTAACAGCTTCCTTTGGGAAGGACACCTCACCTTCTTCATCATCCAGCTGCAAATGTTGTTAATGATGGCCGGAGTGATGAAGATTGTCCTCCCTTGCACTGTGGCAGACAGTGCCTTCTCCCCATCCATAATGACCTCTTGGCAGGTCTTCCAGAATTCAAGCAAGTGATCCTCATATAGAGTAGGATCAATGGTCAGGGAGGTGAAATAGTTTGACAGAGTCAAGAATTGGCAAATCTCTGAGAAACTTGCATCTTTCTCAGAGCTTAACAGAGCAACTTGATTATGTTGCCTGTGAAGTTGCATGGAGAAATCTGGGTTGTTTCTGCGGTTAAGGTTGGCCATTTAGAAGCTTAAGGGTGAAGAAAGGTAGAAAGCAAAGGCGGTTTAGAGAATTAGGTTAGAGGAATAGTAGAATTGAGGAAGATAGTGGGAAAGAGGGGGAACCGTTGGGTATTTATGTGAAAAGGGATTTGAACCAAAGTTAATGAAAGAGGATAAACTTTGAAATCCGGAAGTCGGTCCCACCTCTGAAAAGGTAGTTTACTTTTGCTCAAAAAGTAGTTTTCTTGGAATTCGAAAAGCTTCCGAAGGTAATTTGTCTTCGGAAGTTTTGATTGAAAAAGCTTCCGAAGCTAAAATGGCTTCGGAAGATTTTCCTGAGAGTCTTGAAAATTTATGCTTCGGAAGAGAAATAAACCCTTGGATGCTTTGTATAGAAATAAACAAAGCTTCCGAAGGTTAATTTTGCTTCGGAAGGAAAAGGTCCTTAAAAATAAATAAGTGTCTGAGATAAGAATTTTAAGCTTCGGAAGATGAGTTTAGACTTCTTCCGAAGGTAAAATCTCTTAGACAGTTATTTATTTTGAAGACATGTTTTTCTTCCGAAGATAAAACTTTATCTTCCGAAGTATCAGAAAATTTTCAAGAATCTAAGGAAAGTCTTCAAAAAGAATTTTACATCCAAAGAAAACATGAGCTTATGAAAGTGATGAACTAGACAACTTAGGACACACATATTTTAAGAAGAAATAATTAGAATTAGTTTTAAGAAAAAGTCTACTCAAAGTTAATCATCCCAATAGCTGATATCAGATACTTAAATCTCTGTTCATCAAAAGCTTTTGTGAACAGATCAGCATATTGTTCATCTGTATGAACTTTGACTAGTTTAATTAATCCCTTTTCATAGTTATCTCTTATTAAATGATACCTGATGTTGATGTGTTTGGTCCTTGAGTGCTGCACAGGGTTCTCAGTGATAGAGATAGCACTATTGTTGTCTATGTGGATAGGAGTCTCTTTGAAGTTAAATCCATAGTCCAGCATCTGATTTTGAATCCAAAGCACTTGAGCACAGCAGCTTGCAGCAGCAATGTATTCAGCCTCAGCAGTTGATGCAGACACACAGGATTGTTTCTTGCATTGCCATGAGACAACCCTTCCACCAAGGAATTGACATCCCCCAGATGTAGACTTTGCAGTCATGTTGCAACCACCATAATCACTATCTGTATAGGCATACAGATTGAAATTAGGATTCTTTGGATACCATAGACCAAGTGTTGAAGCACCTTTGAGGTATCTTAAAATCCTTTTCACAGTGATTAAGTGAGACATCTTAGGGTTGGCTTGATATCTTGCACAAATACATGTAGCAAACATGATATCAGGCCTGCTAGCTGTAAGATACATAAGAGACCCAATCATAGCCCTGTATAAGTGTTCATCTACACACTCCCCCTCAAGATCTGGACCAAGGGAGTGGTTTCTGGCTATGGGTGTCTTAGCAATCTTACAATCAGTCATGTTGAACCTCTTGAGTATGTCTTGAACATACTTTGACTGACTTATGAAGATGCCATCTTCAACCTGCTTCACTTGAATTCCCAGAAAGAAGTTGAGTTCTCCCATTGAACTCATTTCAAATCTGTCTTTCATCAGCTTCTCAAAGTCTTTGCAGAGCTTTGGATTAGTTGAACCAAAGATGATGTCATCTACATATACTTGAACCAGCAATAAGTCATTTCCCTGTCCTTTGATGAAGAGAGTTCCATCTATAGTACCTCTCCTGTATCCATGTTTACAAAGATACTCAGATAGTGTCTCATACCACTTCCTGGGTGCCTGATGCAGCCCATAAAGAGCTTTGTCAAGCTTGCAGACATAATCAGGATGATCAGGGTCTACAAAACCAGGTGGCTGTTTGACATAAACCTCCTCATCAATCACTCCATATAAGAAAGCACACTTTACATCAAGTTGGTAGACCTTGAAGTTCTTGGATGCAGCAAATGCCAGGAATATCCTAACAGCTTCTAGTCTTGCTACAGGAGCAAAGACATCAGTGTAGTCAATCCCTTCTTCTTGTGTGTATCCTTGAACAACTAGTCTTGCCTTGTTCTTGATGATGATTCCTCTATCATCCTTCTTATTCCTAAAAACCCATTTGGTTCCAATGGTAGTCTTCCCATGAGGAAGAGGACAAAGGTTCCAAACTTTCTGCCTTTTGAATTGAAGCAGCTCTTGTTGCATAGCTTCAACCCAACTTCCATCCTTTAGAGCTTCATCAACTTTCTTGGGCTCTATCTGAGATAAGAAACAAGAGTGAAGACAAACATTTGCTTCATGGGTTTGTCCTCTTGTTCTTACCCCTGTGACAACATCTCCAATGATGTTTGTGGTGGGGTGAGACTTGTGGATCCTTAGCTGAGGGATCACAGCAAGTTGTTGAGAAAGATCCAAATTTGAGAAATTTAGATCTGGTCTGGAAGATTCACCCTCCACATTATCACACTTATCAAGATTAACTTGATCCAATGAGTGTGTGACATCATTGATGTTGTCATCTATGGTATGGTTATTAGCATCAAGAAATTCCTGATCACTATCACCATCACCATTGTTGTCTTCTACAAGTGAGGTGTCTTATCTGGTTGAGAGGCCTCTGAGCTGGAATTTGAAGGCATACCAGATGTATCAGCTGAATTTGTCATTGTTGTGCTGATAGAAACCTCATTTGCTGAAGTAGTTCCAACTGGAGCTGAAGATGTATGAGTTGAGAGTCTTCCTAGTTCAAATCTTGGATCAGGATCACCTGTATTTAAATTTTCTGCAGATCCTGAAACATGCTAACAAGATTTGTTAAAACAGTTGGTAACTAAATCAAGATCAAACATGTTGGTCCATGTGATCGATGAACAGTACAATTGATAGAATAGTTTGATCAATATCACATACATAAACCAAATAACAAACTTGAGAGATGAATATGATGAATCAAGACTAATTGATATTCAAATGAAACTCACTCAATAACAATAAGCACAATTGTATTTCAATGAAGTAACTGCTTGAGAATGATAGTTTGAAACAGAATTCCACGTTTAGGGTTTTGCAAACTTATCATGCAAAATGAAATGACAATAGTATATAATGCAGTCATAGTTTCGCTGACAGTTTCGCTACAAGCGAAACTGTCATGCCGAAACTATAGTTTCGCCCGGCAGAACACAAGTTCGCCGGGTGAACCAAAACAACAAACTGTGAGCGAAACTATAGATTCGCTCACAGTTTCGCTGGACTGCCAAAACTGCTAATAACTATCAAAATATAAAATGAAACTAACACAAGTCCTATTTACAATGTAAAGTAAACATCTATACTAAAGTCAGTCCAACCTAACATGATCTTCAAAACAGCCAATCCGGACCAGAACCAGCTACACAAGGAGTGTGCTCATTGAAAGTCACATTGGCTGACTCCTCAACAATTCTAGTTCTGAGATTGTATACTCTATAAGCTTTAGCTTGGGAAGAGTATCCAATGAAATGTCCATCATCTTATTTCTCAGCAAACTTGGCAATTTGATCTTTGGTATTCAAGATGGTGCAGGGACATCAAATGACCTGAGAAAACCAATGAAAGGTTTCCTCTTGTGCCAAAGTTCATAAGGAGTCTTACCATGTGTCTTAACTACTAAAACTCTGTTTTGCACATAGCAAGCAGTATTAACTGCCTCTGCCCAGAAGGTGATAGGCAGTTTAGAGTCAGACAACATAGTTCTTGCAGCTTCAATAAGTGTCATGTTTCTCCTCTCAGCAACTCCGTTTTGCTGAGGAGTCCTGGGAGCACTATATTGTCTTGTAATACCTTTTTCATCACAAAATGTATCAAGGATTTGGTTCTTGAATTCAGTTCCTTGATCACATCTTATGGTTTTGACCTTGTGATCACATTGATTCTCAACTTTTAAGATGAAATTCTTCAGAATCTCAGGGGTTTCATCCTTAGTTCTAAGGAAGAAGACCCAAGTGAATCTTGTAAAATCATCTGTGATCACCAGACAGTAAGAGGTCCTTCCTAAGCTCATTACATTGGTGGGGCCAAAGAGATCCATATGTAACAAGTGTAGGGGAGTGGTGATGGAGTTCTTTTCCTTAGGCTTGTGAGATACCTTGTGTTGCTTCCCTTTCAGGCATGCAACACAATGATCATCACTTGTAAACTCTTTCTTTGGCATTCCAGTTACCAGATCATGTTTAATTAATTTATTCATGTTCTTAAAGTTTACATGGCACATTCTTTTATGCCATAGGAAAGACTCATCACTATTTGCTTTAGATAGAAAGCATGAAACTTCTCCAGAGGGAGATGTTTCTTGCAAATCCATCTTGTTCATGTTCCCATTCCTGGGGGCTCTGAGCAGGATATGCTCATGAGGAATGACCACACCAGGCTTGAGAACAATGCCCTCATGCTCAGTAAAGAGCATGTTATGACTCTGATCACAAAATTAGGATACACTCAGAAGATTGTACCCAAGCTCCTTAACAAAGTTTACCTTCTCAATGCTGAGCTTACCATTTGTGACCTTGCCCCTTCCAGAAATGTAACCACCTTTATCTCCTCCAAAAGCAACTGGTCCTCCATCAATTCTCTCAAAATTATGGAGTAGAGACCTATTGCCTGTCATGTGCCTGGAACAGCCACTGTCAATTATCCAGACATTCCTGTTTGTCTTGAGCTATTCCTGCACAAAGAAAATGATTAGTTACATTTGGAAACCCAAGCCTTACTTGTCTTGGGCTCATTAAGTGTAATAGAAGGTAATGCAACAGTAATAGATCCTATGGTTGTACTATGGGGATCTTCAGCTGTTGTTGATGAAGAAACTTCAGTCATTTGGTCTTTCTTAGACTTCCATACCACCTTTGGAGTCTTGGACTTGACCTTCAAAACCTTAGAATCTTTTGGAACTTCACAAGTTTTGATGACTGAACCTTCGGAAGAAACTACAGTCACTGCAGCAGACTTCAGTGCTTCGGAAGAACTCCTTTCTTTCGAGACCAACTTTGCTTCCAAAGGTAATTTTCCATTTACCTTCTTCTTTGATTTGGAGCTTCCGAAGGAAACAGACTTTACTTCCGAATCTTGAGACTTCTTGAGACTCTTTGAAGTCTTTGTACTGGTCATGTGGACAGTACTTTTAGGATTGTATGGGCAATCCTTAGCAATGTGAGAAGTACTTTCACACATGACACATAACATTTTCTTCTTCAAAGGAGTCTCCTTTTGAGAGCAAGACTGGCTTTGGTCACATCCCTTCTCCACCTTCATCTTGGTAGATGCTGAGAAAGTTCTTTTGGGCTGTGAACTGTTCTTGGAGTTTGATGGTCCAGGCTGTGCAGCAGTGGTACATAGCAGCTCATTCTTCTTCTTTGCATTATGATGATTTGAACAAGAACCATGACTCTTAGCTGAGGAGTTTTGGTTGATGTCTTCAGTCCTTACTACTTTGAAACCTACAGAGATAAACACTTGTTTCTGCTTAGCATCAAAAGTAGCCTTGATTTCTTGAGCCTTCTTTGCTTTCCTTTTGCTCTTCCTGATCAAGTTTTTTCTTTTGGACTTGGTCATCACAGTTGATTTCTTCTCCTCAGAAGGATAGTGGCCCTTGGAAGAATCCTCTTCTTCACTCTTCTCAGAGGAATTCTTCACTATCACTTCTTCATCATCCTCACTTATAGGATCTATGAGAGGAAGCTCATCTTCACAAGTTCCACACCTAGGAGAACTTACAGACAAGTTGTGTGTGGAGGAGCTATCTCATTTGATCCCAGTCCCTGTCTATTTTGATAGCAGACTTTGTTGTGTAGGGATGAGGATATCATGTTCTTGAAGGTTTCTTCTTCAAGAACACTCTTCTCTGCCTTGGCTTTGCTGATCACAAGCTCAGCCTGGCACTCAGTCAACTTAGTTATGAGATCTTGGATCTGAGTTGTAAAATCTATATGTTCATGTTTAAGTACTGAAATAGTTTTCTCCAAGTCCTCTATGTTTAACTTGTAATCATTTTCAGACATTCTAAAATCAGATTTTAATATGTTTAATGACTCAAGATCAGATTCATCTCTAAGTTGTAGGACCTGTATCTAGTTACTTTAGCAATGCATTCAGGAGGGCAGAGATGTTCCAATACCTTGGCTTCATCATGGTCAGCCATCAGTGCTTGGTTTGGAGAAGCATCTTCCACCTGAAAGCTCCAGTCAAAGCCTCCCTCTTCAACAGCAATAGCAGCATGTTGCTTTGTCTTCTCAGCCTGAGGGGCTTTGTCAGTGTAGTTTGGTCTGGGTTGTGTTTGGCCCCCATTTGCTTTAGGTGCCTTACACTCCCTAGCAAAGTGACCCATAAGGTTACAGTTGTAACACTTTACTTTGCTTTTATCCCGCCCAAACTTACCACTGGTAGCATTGCTTGGAAATCTTCTTCCTGTCCTCTTGTAGAACTTCTTGGCTCTGTGAGTGAGGAGAGCCATCTGCTGAACTATCTCCATGTATTCCAGGTCATCTGGATGGATACAGTCCAGGTCTTCAAGAGTGAAGAGATAATTCCCATAGCTTTCATCAGTAGACACAAAGGCTTGAGAAGAACTTGTCTCTTGGAATGGGCTTCCTTGAGTAAAGTTCTCCCTTGGTGTCTCCGGGAAGGTGATGAAAGGACCCTTTTGTGAGTTGTCAGGGTAGCAAATGAGATGATGTTGGGGTTCTATGCTGTCCCTTTCATCCACATGAAGGGCTGAACCCATTTGATTGTTGGAGTTGCCAGATGAACCTTGCATGTTCATCTCCATCTGGTATTACTGAGAATCCCATACAACTCTGTCAGAGTAAGAGTTTTAAGGTTCTCAGTCCTCTTGATCACCACACAATAGTGTGTCCATTGCCTAGGAAGTGAGGACATGAACTTCCTTACAATGTCCCTGTTCTCAAGAGGAACTCCTCCATCCACTAGGGTATCCACAATCTCAACATACCTGAAGTATTGTTGGGTCATGGTTTCACCTGCTTTGAAGGTGAAATTCTCAAACTGCTGCTTCAGAAGATCTTTCTTGTTCTCCTTGGCTTCAGGGGAGCCTTCATACATCAGCTTCAGTGCATCCCACAGCTGTTTAGCTGTCTTGCACTTCTTAAAACCTCTGTATACAGAGTTTGGGAGAGCAGTCTGAAGAGCAGTCATGGCCTTCCTGTCAATCTCTACTCTTTTTCTATCTTCATCTGAGTAGTTGGCCACATCTTTAGGAATCATACCAGCACCAGTAGCAGAGGGGGTGTTGGGTATGAAAGGTCCATTCTCAATAGATTCCCACATTCTTGAATCAAGAGACCTGATGAAGCCTTCCATCCTCATGCACCAGGTGTCAAAATCATCAAGAGTGATCAGTGGGGATTTGTTCATGGTTCCAGTCTCCATATCAGTCTTTGAGATGGAAGCCATTTGAAGAGTTTAGTTTTTTGTGTGTGTGAGGGATCTTAAGATGGTTAGATCTTATATCAAGAGCCTGGAATGCTCTGATACCAATTGCAGGACCGTTTAAGGGCTTTAACACAATTACAACACAACAACACAATGAGGAGATTAACTAAACTTTAATCAAACAGTGAACTGGGTTAACCAAAGTGATACAAAGAACACAAGTAAAGCAAGAGACAGAACAAGAGAGTATGGGTTTCAAGGAGGCAGTATATTGCTTTTTCAAGTTCTTTTACAAGTGTTACAAAGCATAAAGAAAGATACAAGAACTTGAAATACTTATACTACAACCTACAGCCGGCTATACTTTGAAAGCCAGCTGGATACAATTGACTAGACACTAACAAAATCTATTGTAGGATCAAAAGGCATATCTGCCTTTTGACCTTGTGACTATGACATTCCATAGCTCACATCCTTATACATTACAAAAAGGATAAAGTACATAAAGTGGAAAGTTACAGACTCAAGACCTCAATGTACAGTTACCAAAAGCATGGACCTTTTCACCAAATCATGTAAGTTGGTGACTTTACAGAGATGCAGCGGAAAAGGTGCTTTATGGAACAGTACATCAGATAAAGCATGTGTACTAAAAGTCTTCGGAAGAAATCTGTCTTCATAGGTTGAAGCTTCGGAAGACTTTGTCTCTGAAGCTTCGGAAGACTTCATGTTTGGCTTCGGAAGATATTGGTCTTGGCTTCGGAAGATTTTACACTTAGAGTATTTTCTAATGCATTGTGTAAAACTTCCGAAGCATTCTTCACTTCAGTACTTAGTGCATGTTGCTGAGACACTTAGGATGTTTTGGGTTGCATCAGACTTAAGGAATCCTTACATACCCAACTCCATTATGGTGGGTTTTGAGCATTGCCAGCCAAAGAACTCTTTCATGCTTTGACTCAGATGTATTCAAGCTCAAATGACTCCAAGAAGGATTCCCTGAAGCAACAATTTGAAAACTTCACTTATATTGCAGGAGAGACCCTTAGCCAGCAATACTTAAGGTACATGGATCTTATTTCATCCCTTCAATCTGTGGGAATAACTCTTGAGATGAGAGATTTCTCAATAAAGTTCATGAGTGCACTTTCAAATGAGTGGACTTTCTAGGGTGTCTCTATCAAAAGGACAGAGAACTTGAACTCTCTCAATATGACTGAACTATATGGCATCCTTGATGGATACCATGTAGAGATGGAAAACAAGAAAGGCCACCCGGTGAGTAGACCCTCAAGCCTTCCTACTCGCAACGCTTTAACGGTTGCTAAAGGCTCAAGACCACCTCAACCTCTGAAGTACCTGACTTACTCCCAGCAGCCATCCTATTCTTTTAGTCCATACATCACCTTGCCTGAGACTCCAAGGTCTCAACATCAGTCAAGTCCCTTCCAAGACAGCTGTGCCTTTGTCTCAGGAAATGGATATACTAGTGATTTTCAGTTCTGCTTTGATGATCTAGAATGTTTTAGCCCGGATGATGTTGAATACATGGACATTGTCCAACAGATGGCTTTGTTAACTTACAGGGCGAAGAAGTTCTTTAACAAGAAGGCAATTTCCCAAAAACCCAACTAACAGCGAGTTTGGGTTTGACAAGACAAAGGCCAAGTGTTACAACTGTAACCAGCTAGGTCACTTTGCCATGGAATCCTACCACACACAAAGCTGCTGAAAAGCCAACTGAACAACACATAGTGGTTGTTGCTCAAGAGGTTGATTGGAACTTCATGGTGCAGGATGTGACTCTTTCTTAAGCATTGATGGCTGGAACTGATGACAAAAGAGGTATTTGAACACCTCTATACTCTAGCTTGCATTGCTAAAGTTAAAATGTATCAGGACTACAATATGGAAATTAAATCTGATATTAAGTCTTTAAATATCCTTAAAAGTGATTTTAAAAGGGCTGAATCTGACTATAAAATGAAAATTGAGTTAGAGAAAACTATGTCCTATTTAAAACATGAACATACCAACTATAGAACTCAAATCAAAGATTTAATCTCCAAATTGCCTGAGGCTCAAGCCCAGCTAGTAATAGCTAAGGCTCAAGCCAGGAAGCATGCTATTTCTGAGCAAAAATTTTAAGCCATCATTGCATCATCCTACCACTCAAAGATTTGTTATCAAAACAAAGGAGGGTTGGGAACCAATGAATTTTCTCCACCACACTCTTATGAGTCTATCTGACAACCAAGATGTGGAACATGGAGCAACAAGTTCCAACTGCTGACCCACCAACCCATGAATTGAAGAATGATGCAACAATGGAGACCATCACAGGTAAGGACCATGTAACACAACCCATTCCCAACAATGATGATCAACCCCTAACCACCAAAGCTAGAAGAAACAAAGCCAAGGCACCCAGAAAAAGTGCCAAGAAAGTGGTTGAGTCCAAGATAAAGATAGACCCAAAGCAAAAGGGTGTATTCATTTCAGCTAGATTCTAGGTGGTTAAAACTCTGATCCAGGAAAGGAGTGTAGTACCAGCACTCCTATACTACTAAAGGATCAAAAGTTAAAAGAAATGACTTTGATGAAGACAAGAATACAAGAAACAACAGCTTTACATCCCATAAAGATTAACATTGTATGCATAATGTGTGGTCTGCAAAACCATATGGCTAAAGATTGTTACTACAATCCGGAAAGCACACATTATGCACATAATGTTAAGAAAAAAGGAGTCAACAAGAGTTTCACATTTGGACATTATCACATGGTTCATGTGATGAGGAAAGGAAAACTTGTTTCTAAAGCACAGTTGCTTTCAGAAGAAACTCATTCTTCCGAATGGAAAATAGCTTCGGAAGACAACCCAAAGAAAAATCAAAAAAACTAAAGAGTTCTTTAAAACCTTTCGAGAAGAAGGCTGCCTCGGAAGAAAAGGTGGTGAAAGCTTCTTCCGAGAAAAAAGAAGCCTCGGAAGTATGCCATGCTGCTCATGCTTCAACAAGTTCATCTACATTGATCAGCCAAGGAATGGAATGGAAGATCATATAAGATGCGGCAGCCCAAACCTTTACTTCACAGACATCTATTGAACCCTCTCCCATACACTTTGATTCAATTATGTCAATCTTATTTGAAGAGCCAAAGACTAGCAAGGCTTGGGTTTCTAATAATAACTAACTTTTCACCTTATGTGCAGGGACATCCACATGACAAGAATAACAATGTGTGGATTGTAGATTGTGGATGCTCCAGGCACATGACTGGGAACAGATCTCTTTTTAAAAAATTTCAACATTTTGATGGAGCGCCTGTTCAATTTGAAGGTGAGACCGAAGGATACATTTCAGGCAGAGGAAGTGTATCCAATGGGAAGTTGAATAGTCGACAAAGTAAACTTTGTCAAACAGCTTGAACACAATCTTTTAAGTGTTTCTTAATTCTGTGACCAAAAGCACCAAATGCTTTTCACAGAACATAAGTGTATTATCCTCAAACCCAGGATGACAATTCCTCAGGAATTGGTGCTTCTTAGATCTCTTAAGAAAGGGGATATGTACAAGATGGATATGAACACTGCTTCCCCATTGGGTAAAGTATCATCCTTTCTTTCCAAAAGTTAACAGTCAACAACATGGCATACTTCCGAGAAACAAGTTGGATATCACCATCAGCTTTGGAAAGAAAGCATTATACTTCACCCAATGGGGAAGCATTGCTCATATCCAGCTTGTACATATCCCCTTTCTTAAGAGATCTAAGAAGCACCAATTCCTGAGGAATTGTCATCCCGGCTTTGAGGATAATGAACTTATGTTCTGTGAAAAGCATTTGGTGCTTTTGGTCATAGAACTAAGAAACACTTAAAAGATTATGTTCAAGCTGTTTGAAAAAGTTTACTTTGTTGACTGTTAACTTGTCCTTGATACACTTCCTCTGCCTGAAATGTATCCTTCGATCTCACCTTCAAATTGAACAGGACCTCCATCAAAATGTTGAAATTGTTGAAGAAGAGATCTGTTCCCAGTCATGTGCCTGGAGCATCCACTGTCAACAATCCACACATTGTTATTCTTGTCATGTGGATGTCCCTGCACATAAGGTGAAAAAGTTAGTTATAATTAGAAACTCAAGCCTTGCTAGTCTTGGGCTCTTCCAATGAGATTGACATAATTGAACCAAAGTGTATGGGAGAGGGTTCACTTAATGTCTGTGAAGAACAGGTTTGGGCTGCAACATGTTTTATGATCTTCCATTCCATCCCTTGGCTGATTAGTGTAGATGAACTTGTTGAAGCTTGAGTAGCATGGCATACTTCTGAGGCTTCTTTCTTCTCTGAAGAAGCTTTCACCACCTATTCTTCCGAAGCAGCCTTCTTCTCGAAAGGTTTCAAAGGAACTCTTTAGTTCTTTTGATTTTTCTTTGGCTTGTCTTTTGAAGCTATTTTCCATTCAGAAGAATGAGTTTCTTCTGAAAGCAACCTTGCTTCGGAAACAAGCTTTCCTTTCCTCATCACTTGAACCATGTGATAAGGTCCAAATGTGAAACCCTACTTGACTCCTTCTTTCTTAACATTATTTGCATAATGTGTGCTTGTAGGATTGTAGTAACAATCTTTAGCCATATGGTTTTGCAGACCACATATTATGCATGCAATGTTAACCTTTGGGGGATTTGAGGACTGTTGTTTCTTGTACTTCTTGTCTTCATCAATAGTCTTCCCCTTTAACTTTTGATCCTTCAGCAGGACAGGAGTGCTGGTAGTACACTTCTTTCCAAGACCAGAGTTTCCAACCACCTGAAATCCGGCTGAAATGAACACACCCTTTTGTTTCAGGTCTATCTTCAGCTTGGGTTGAGAGACTTTCATGGAAGTTTTTCTGGTTGCCTTAGCCATGTTTCTTCTGGCTTTTGTGGTTAGGGGTTGATTATCATGGTGGGAATGGGTTGATTTACCTGGTCCTTCCCTGTGATGGTCTCCATAGTTACATCATTCTTCAACTCATGGAATGGTGGGTCAGCAGTTAGAACCTCTTGCTCTTGAGTCCTACATCTTGGTTGTCTAATGGACTCATAAGAGTGTGGTGGAGCAATTTCATTGGTTCCCAACCCATATTTGTTTTGATAACAGATTTTTGAGTGGGAGGATGATGCAAGAATGGCTTGAAGTTTTGCTCATAAATAGCATGCTTCATGGCTTGAGCCTCAGCTATTACTAGCTGGGCTTGAGCCTTAGTCAATTTGGAGAGATTAAATCTTTGATTTGAGTCCTATAGTTGGTATGTTCATGTTTTAAAGAGGACATAGTTTCTCGAAGTCTTTAATATTCTTTGATAGTCAGATTTAGCTCTTTTAAAATTAGATTTTAGGATATTCAAAGACTCAATATCAGATTTAATTTCCATATTGTAGTACAAATACATTTTAACTTTAAGCAATGCAAGTTGGAGTACAGTGGTGTTCAAATACCTTGTTTTCATCACTTCTAGCCATCAATGCTTGAGCAAGAGTCACTTCCTACACAATGAGGCTCCAGTCAACTTCTTGAGCAACAACAACTGTGTGTTGTTCAGTTGACTTCCCGAAGCCTTGCATTCCCTGGCAAAAGTTGCCTAGCTGGTTAGAGTTGTAACACTTGGCCTTTGTCATGTCGAACCCAAAAATGTTGTTAGTTGGGTTTTGGTGAAATTTCCTTCCAGTTCTCTTGAAGAACTTCTTCGCCCCATTCTAGATCATCAAAACAAAATTAAAAATCACTAGAATGTTCATTTCCTGAGACAAAAGCACAACGGTCCTGGAAGGGACTTAGGTGAGCCTGTTAAGACCTTGGAGTCTTAGGGAATGTGATGTATGGCCTAGAAGAACAGGATGGTTGTTGGGAGTAAGTCAGGTTGGGAGTTTTTGACCCTTCAGCAACCATTAAAGTGTTGCTAATAGGAAGGATTGAGGGTTTGCTCACCTGGTGGCCTCTCTTGTTCTCCATCTCTACACGGTATCCATCAAGGATGCCATATAGTTCAGTCATGGTGAGGGAGTTCAAGTTCTCTGTTCTCTTGATAGAGACACAGTATAAAGTTCACTCATTTGGAAGTGCACTCAAGAAATTTCTTGAGAGAGCTCTCAACTCAAGAGCTATTCCCACAGACTGAAGGGAGGAAATAAGATCCATGTACCTGAAGTATTGCTGACTAAGGGCCTCTCTAACAATATAAGTAAAATTTTCAAATTGTTGCTTAAGTGAATCTTTATTGGAGTCATTGGAGCCGGAGTACATCTGAGTCAAAGCATCAAAGAGTTCTTTGGCTGATTGGCAATGCTCAAAACCCACCATGATGGAGTTGGGTATGGCAGTCATCAGAACAGTCATAGCTTTGTTGTCAATATCCAGCCGTTTGTAGTCTTCATCCGAATAATCTTCAACCACCTTCTCTATCATAGCACCATTTCCAGCTGGTGCTGCAACTTTGGCTTGTAAGGACCATTGGTGATAGACTTCCACATCTTGATGTCTTTGTATCTGATGAAGCCTTCAATACGTCGACTCCATGATCTAAAGTTATCATGGGTGATGAGAGGTGCTTTGGTCATCGTCCCCATTTCACATTTAGATTTTTGGTTGAGGGCCATTTGGATGGTGAGATCACACAATCAAGAGCCTAAGAAGCTCTGATACCAATTGCACGATCGAGTTTGGTCACTCAACACAGTTGTAGTCTCTCAAACTCACTATGTCACACCCGGATTGATGATGCATAATCCTCTAAGAGTTGATAATAATATATTAAGTAAACAAACACACAAGAAAGGTTTTCACGATACTTGTATATATTACTTCTCAACTCAAAACTTTACACGACTCTTACAAGCATGTTAAATGAGTTACAATGAGAAACTATATATACTACTATCTACAGCCAGATATACGTTGATACCAGCTGAAACTTACAACTAGACAAATACTACATTGCTAGAAGTAACGTATCTTAGATAAACTACTATCTAAGATTTGGTAGTCATCATATGTCCATGACTTACCTTTTGTCACCAACTAAAGTTAGTAACTGTACTAACTGATAAGGAATGAAAAGTGGAATAAAGTATGGTCAATTACATGGGTGTGGAAAAGCACCATGCAGTATCTCGAAGGTTGCAGCGTAGTGTCAGAGGGACCATACTTATGTCCACTGGTTCATAGTAGGTTATTCTGAAGGTTAATTGGCTTCGGAAGAACAAGTTCTTCCGAAGCCACTTATACTTTGGAAGATGCTACTTCTTCCGAGGCTTGACTTGATCTTCAGGACATCATGCTTCAGAAGTTATTATCTTGAATTCTTCTAAGTGTTGAACTTCTGAAGAAGGAAGACTTTGTCTTCAGAAGTTAGAGTTCCTCTTCGGAAGCTCTGTAAGACTTTGCCTTCGGAAGTTCTACATTTGTCTTTGAAATTTCCCTTTTTAGTTGCACCAAAATTGTTTAAGTGTATGTTTTGGTTGAACTAGCCTTACTTGATCCAACATTGCCCAAATTCAACCTCATTTCCTTTATAACTTTCTCAACAATGGCACTAAAACCTCTGCACAACCAGGTCGCACTCCTTGAATCTTCTAAGGATACTGACTTCTCTGAAATCATCCACTTCCTTACGCAGTCCACCTACTACACAGCCCTTACTGCTAATCCCACTATTTACTCAAACCAAATGGTTGTGTTTTAGGGGAATGGGCAAACTGAAACTCTGAACGGAGTTAGGGTTATTAGGTCTAGAATTCGTGTACAAGAATTAATCATATCTGAACAAACCATCAGGGAGCATCTAGAGCTCCATGATGAGGGCTCTCCTAAGGATTTACCCAAATCAGACTTAGATGACACATATACCCAGATGGGATATGGTGGAGATGTTAGCAGGTGAACCGTATACAAGTTCAATTTCTCCTACAACTGGAAGTTCCTGCTTCACATAGTCCTTCATTGCTTGTCAAATAAGTTAGGGGGATGGGATTAAATTCCCTATGAACTAGGATGCCTAGTTCACGGGTTGGTAAAAGGCCTCATGTTCAACTACTCAAGGTTTGCGCTAGCCAATCTAGTGGCAAACCTTCAAAGGGAAACATTCTACATGTATCCCTGGTTTATTCAGCATATAATCAACTATGAGCTGGATCAGAGTAAGCTTGTCTATGCAGCTACTCTACCTATCCCTCACATGAGGGCTAACATCTTTAAAGTGCTGAAGAGAATGTCCACCAACTTCTCGAGGAAGACATACTACTCTCCTTCCAGGTATGATTGAGCCAATGGCTCCTAGTGACATCCCTGTTCACCCCACAGGTGATGAACCCACACCAGCAATAACCACCTCAATGCCAACTCTTCCTTCCCTCCCCATCAAAATTACATACTAGAGACGCTTCAAGCGAACCCTCGTTCAATCTCCTCTGATTGAACCAGTCCCCCCCCCCCCCCGTTCAATCCAAAAAGGCTAGAGTGGAAACAAGGGCTCCCACTCAGTCTGAGGTCTCACCTTCCTTCATAATTGACCACAAGATGGGTATTGAGTCTCCTCAATCTTAATCCCATGAGCCCCAAACCCAAGTTGTAAGCCCTCAGGGTGAGTCTTTATACTCTCCTGAGCAGCCAAAAAGGGACAACCCAATGATAGGCTCAATTCCTTTAGACATTGATCAAGGTCCCGGGTCACTAGGCATAACTTCCTTATCTTTCACTGACCTTTTAATAGGTAGTGATGAAGAAATCATGTCTCTTCAAAGCCATGATGTTGATCCACAACACCTATCTAAGGATCAACTGAGCCTAAAGAGATCTATGATTTCTAGCCCCCATAAGTAAATCCAAACTAAGGCACTACTGAAGGTGCCTTAATGAGCCCTTAGGACAGTGGTAACATATCTGAGACTGAATCTACGGCAACCTTGCCTTTTGATGCCTCTGAAGGAGACATCATTAAACAAGGGAAACCAGGGCGCCAAGAAACCACAATTGGTGGTGAGGATGAACATACTAGGTATGTTACCTCATCTCCTCGTGATTCTTCTAAAGAAGATGAGGGAAGTATGCAACTCAACATAAGAGACCTACTTTCTAAAGTCTCAAACTTTGAATCAAAAGTTAAGACTTTTGAGGATAGGTCTGCCACTCAGCAACTTGAGATTGAAAATCTCAAGGCTCAACTAGCTGAGAAACAGATTGAGAGATTTGTTAAGCATGTACCAATACAAGTCTCTTTGTCCTCTTACTCTAGCTCATCAAGCTCTCAAGAGGATGCTACCAAAAACGGGGAGAATGTTCAAAGTGACACACACATAGAGCAACAAACCTTGGCTCTTTCTATACTATCTTCCTGCTCGGCAATCAAATGTTTTCCCTGAGCCTCCTCCTGTCATCCTTCAAGTGGGCCCAAGGATGCTCATAGAGCTTAATAGGTTCATAACCAGGTTCCTGATGGGCTCATCCTTTCAACAACCGAGTCCAGATGTTATTGTGGCATACCTTGGAGCTGAAGAATTCCAAAGGTTGAATGCACCATCTACCACTGTCAAAGGAGTTGGTCAACCTAAGGTCCACATTGAACATGAGACTGAATTCGAATGGGATATAGGGACTGATCGGCCCAGTAAGTGAAACAAATGGGACAGATAGTGCAATCCAACAAACTTTCAAAGCTCAAGTCAAGGTTGTGGAAGAAGTATTTCAAACCTCTGAAGCTGAGATCCAAGTTGCGGAATGACTATATTCTCTCTCTGATGATCTGATTATCACAGATGCAATCCTTGAAATGGCATCTGAGGTATACAAGGAAAGACTTTCTCAGATTCTCTCTCACCCAAACACCATCATTACCACAAGCTCAAGTCACCACCCACCAACCTGAAACCTCAGCACAAGAACCTCCAAAGTCTCAAGCTTCTGAAGACATTAAAGGCAATAGGAAGCTGACTGGGGAAGAATTGTTGGAGGAAGAAAGGTTGGAAAAGCTTAGAAGAAAAGGTAGACTCTCAACTAGGAAGCTATTACCTGCAAGTAGCGAAGCAGCTATAGCCAACCAGCAGGCTATCAACAACCAAAGAAGGGTGGAGATTTTTGACAGGATTGTCAATCTGGGTTCAGCAAGTGAAAATGTTCTCCTCCTACCACTTGAGGAGATGGTGGAGCTAGAAAAGGCAACTCTGCTGCAGAAAGAACAAGAAGAAGCAACAAGGTTGGCCTTAGAGGAGGGAGAACAGGGAAAGAAAAAAGAAGCTAAGCAACAGATAAGGAATGAGAGGGTAGCTTTTCTAAGCTCTAGGGGATTCTCTATAGTGTAACTGGCTCCTCATTATAATGACACGATCTTGTGGCTCTCTAACAAAGAACAAGATCAAATGAACAAAGAAAGAAAGAGAGCTTTCAGGGAAAAGCTGAAGGAGAAGAAGAAGAAAGAGGAAGAAGCTCAACTTGCAGCTGTGAAGAAGATGGGAGACAAAGCCTGGATGAAGGATTATCTAATGGCACATGGCTTCTCTGGCAGGCAAGTTGGCCCCATGTCTGAGAAGACACTGCAAACGAGATGTTAGTGACATCAAGGCTGACATTCGCTCAGGAAGAAGGAAAGAGATATATAAAATAGTACAGGGGATGACTTCTGAACCTACACCACATCCTCAACCTCAACATGAACCAATACCATTCCCTTTTCCCATCAAAACCGAGCCAACCACTAAGCCATATACTCCTGAACCCACACCATTAGCCATACCCTCTTCCTCACCCATTCCATCACAACGACCACCACAACTACCCATCCTTAGACCCAAAACACTCCCCAGAACCCAATCATCATCTACCCAAAAACCACCCAAGTCATCCTCTCCATCATCCAAACCTATTTCCTTAGAAGAATTCAAGGAGATTAAGAGGAAGCTCATTAACTGTACCACTCTGAGCGATATCTCTTGTGAGGAAGGGTCCATCAAACTAACCTTCATTGATGGATCCTCATGTTCCCTCATAAGAGAACAATTCCTTGATCTCCCTAGAGGAACACTGGACCAGGCACTTAGACTTCTGACAACCAACTTGGACTCTCTTAGGGAAGTAGAGAAGTTGCTAAGAAGAAAACTGGTGACTCTACATGAGACTAGGAAGAGTGAAAAGTTACCATCTCAACCCCTTGTTCCTAGAAAGAAAATAATCCAGTGGAGGTTCGAAGACTTTTCTCACAACTTTGTTGAGGAAAGAGAGAATGGTGAAATCAACAGGCTCAATGCCTCTTCTCTGCTACACTTAAGCAGATTTGACATTGCTAAGTTAGCAGAGAAACCATTCTCAAATCCCTCCAACTCTGAGGTAGTTACTCACATTAGAAATCATCTGAGCAGTCTTCATCTGACTGAATTGACTGCAAGGGCCAAGATTAAAGAAGGGTTGAAGCTGAGAGAGAAGGAAGAAAAGGAAGGGTCAACCACCAAAGGCAAAGCCTTCTTACAAATTGTTGAAGGCCCTAAATTGGAACCTATAGTTTGATGGGAGTATGACTATAACTCCCGTCAACTAACTCTATTCTAAGGGACACAACAAATGGTGCATGTCATTCAAAGCAATTGACTGGATCTTCTGTCTACGAATGACTTGTACAAACTTCTCAGCACCACCTCTAGAAAGAACAAAGAGATAGATAAGTATCTTCTCTCTTTGGCGCTGAAGGTTATGAGAAGTAGAAACAAGTGAGGTTTTGGTAGCATCAGCCTACGAGGAGTTTGTTGGATCAAGTAAGGCTGGTGCAACCAAAACCAACACTTAGACAATTTTTGGTACAATTGATGAAGAGTTTTTGAAGGCAAAAGTTGAGCTTCCAAAGGAAAAAGCTCAGCTTCCGAAGGCAAAAGAAGAACTTTCGAAAGATAAGTCTAAAAGAGCTTCCGAAAAGGAACTCTAACTTCCGAAGACAAAGTCTTCCTCCTTCCAAAGTTCAACACTTAGAAGAATTCAAGATATTGACTTTCGAAGCATGAAAGTCCTAAAGAACAACTCAAGACTCGGAAGAAGTAGCCTCTTCCGAAGAATAAGTGGCTTCGGAAAACCTTGTTCTTCTAAAGCCAGTTAACCTTCGTAAGAACCTACTATGAACTGGTGGACATAAGTATGGTCCCTCTAACACACCGCTGCAACCTCTAAGATACTGCATGTTGCTTTCCTACGCTCATGTAGTTGACCATACTTTATTCTACTGTTCATCCCTTATCAGTTAGTACAGTTACCACCTTTAGTTGGTGACAAAAGGTAAGTCATGGACATGTCATGACAACCAAATCTTAGATAGCATTTAATCTAAGATACCTTACCTCTAGCAATGTAGATTTGTTCAGCCGTAAGTTTCCAACTGGTATCAAAGTATAACCGGATATAGATAGTAGTATATATAGTTTCTCATTGTAAGTCATTAGTTATGCTTGTAAGAGTCTTGTAATACTTTAAGTTAAGAAGTAATATATACAAGTATCTTGAAAAAAAACCTTTCTCTTGTGTTTGTTTACTTAATATATTATTATCAACTCTTAGAGGATTCTACATCATCGATCCGAGTGTGACTTAGTGAGTTTGAGAGACCACAATTTTGTTGAGTGACCAAACTCGATCATGCATTCCTAGACTCATTACACTGGTGTGGCCAAGGAGATCCATATGTAATAAGTGTAGGGGAGTAGTGATGGAGTTTCTTTCCGTTGGCTTGTGAGATACCTTGTGTTGCTTCCCTTTTAGGCATGCAACACAATGGTCATCACTTGTAAACTCTTTCTTTGGCATTCCAGTTACCAAATCATTCTTAATCAATTTATTCATGTTTTTAAAGTTTACATGGAACATTCTTTTATGCCAGAGAAAGGATTCATCACTATTGCCTTTAAATAGAAAGAATAAAACTTCTCCTAAGGGAGATGTTTCTTGCAAGTCCATCTAGTACATGTATCCTTTCCCGGGGGCTTTGAGCAGGATGTGCACATGAGGAATGACCACCCCGGGCTTGAGAATAATGCACTCATGCTCTGTAAAGAGCATGTTATGACTCTGATCACAAAATTAAGATACACTCAAAAGATTCTATCCAAGCTCCTTGACAAAGTTTACCTTCTAAATGTTGAGCTTACCATTTGTGACCCTGCCCCTTCCTGTAATGTAACCTCCAGCATCTCCTCCAAAGGCAACTGGCCCTTTATCAATTTTCTCAAGATTTTGGAGTAGTGACCCATTACTTGTCATGTGTCTGGAACAACCACTATCAATGATCCATACATTTTTGTTTGTCTTTAGCTGTTCCTGCACAAAAGAGATTATTAGTTACATTTGGAAACCCAAGCCTTATTGGTTTTGGGCTCATCAAAAGAAGCTGAAAACAATGCAACAGTAACTGATCATATTGTCATAGTTTGAGGATCATTTGCTGGTATTGATGAAGAACTTTCAGTCACATGGTCTTTCTTTGTCTTCCACACCACCTTTGGAAGTTTAGACTTGACCTTCAACACTTCGGAAGTTTTGACAACTTTGGAAGTTTTAGAGACTGGACCTTCGAAAGATCTTGCTATCACTGCAGCAGGCTTCAATACTTCGGAAGCATTCCTTTCTTCCGAGACTAACTTTTCTTCTGAAGGCAAGTTTTCACTTGTCTTCTTCTTCATTTTGGAGCTTCCGAAAGGAAAAGATTTTTCTTTCGAAGTTTGTTTCTTCTTCATCTTCTCAGAAGTTTCCTTCTTTGCCATGTGGACAGTGCTTCTTGGATTGTAGACGCAGCCCTTAGCAAAATGAGAAGTACTACCACACATGACACAATCCATTTGATTCATCCTGAGAGTTTTCCTTTGAGAACAAGGCTTAACTTGATCACTTCCCTTCTCCATCTTCATCTTTGTAGATGATGTGACAATTCTTTTAGGGTGAGAACTATCTTTGTAGCTAGATGGTTCAGGTTGTATAGTAGTGGTACACAGCTGATCAGCCCTTTTCATGATGCTTGGATGATTTGGACATGAAATAGAACCCTTGGTACTAGGGTTCTAATTTGAGTACTCAGCCTTAACCACCTCAAAACCTGTAGAGATAAAAACTTGTTTTTGCATAGAGTTAAAGGTGTCCTTGATCTCTTATGCTTTCTTGGACTTTCTTTTGGCCTTTCTAATCAAGTTCTTTCTTCTTGACTTGGTCATCCCAACTCCTTTTCTCTCCTCAGGAGAATAGTGACCCTTCTTAGGGTGCTCTTCTTCACTCTTCTCAGAGACATCCTTCACTATCTCCTCTTCATTCCCTTCACTCATGGGGTCTATGAGAGGAAGCTCATCTTCACAAGTTCCACAACTAGGAGATCTTACAGACAAGATTATGTATCGAGGACCTATCCAGTAGATCACAGTCCCTACTTATTTTGATAACAAACTTTTTCATGCAAGGATGAGGATATTATGTTCTTGAAGGTCTTTTCTTCAAGAACATATTTTTCTGCCCTGCCTTTGCTGATCACAAGCTCAGCCTGCATTCAGTCCACTTAGTTATGAAATTTTGATTTGAGTCCTGTAGTGGGTATGTTCATGTTTAAGAGTTGAAATGGTTTTCTCTAAATCTTCTATTTAGAGGTTGTAGTCATTTTCAGCTCTTTTGAAATCAGATTTTAAGATACTTAAAGACTCAAGATCGGATCTCATCTCTTAGTTGTAGGACCTATATCTGTTAACTTTAGCAATGGATTCAGGTGTACAAAGATGTTCCAATACCTTAACTTCATCATGGAAACCATTAGTGCTTGGTTTGGAGATGGATCTTCCACCTAAAAGCTCTACTCAAAGCCTTCTTCAATAGCAACTGCAGCTTGCTGCTTTGCCTTCTTATTCTGGTTGGCTTTATCAGTGTAGGTTGGCTTGGCTTGTGTTTGTGCCTTACATTCTCAAGCAAAGTGGCCCATTTGGTTACAGTTGTAACACTTTACTTTGCTATTGTCCAGCCCAAACTTTCCACTTGCTATATTGCTAAGAAACTTCCTCGATGTCCTCTTGTAGAACTTCTTGGCTCTGTGAGTGAGGAGAGCCATTTGCTGAACTATTTCCATGTATTCCGGGTGATCTGGATGAATACAGTCCAGATCTTCAAGGGTGAAGAGAAAGTTTCATTTGCTTTCATCAGAAGACGCAAAAGCTTGTGAAGAGCTTGTCTCTTGGAATGGGCTTCCTTGAGTGTAGCTTTCTCGTGGTGTCTCTAGGAAAGTGATGAATGGACCCTTTTATGAGTTGTCAGGGTAGCAAATGAGATGATGTTATGGTTCTCTGTTATCCCTTTTAACCACGTGAAGGGTTGATTAATCTAGACAACATAAGATCAATGTAGAGTCAAAAGGCAAATTGCCTTTTGACTAGTGACTATGACATGCCATAGCTCACATCCTAATATATTACAAAATGGATAAAAGTACATAAAGTAGAAAGTTGCATACACAAGACCTTAATGCACAGTTACATAAAGCATGGACCCTTCACCAACTTATATAAGTTGGTGAGTCTTCAGAGTTGCAGCGGAAAGTTGGTCAACTTTATGAAAAGTACATCAGAGAAAGCATGTTCTTCAAAGTCTTCGAAAGAAATCTGTCTTCAGTTCTTTGGCTTTGGAAGACTTTGTCTTTGAAGCTTCGGAAGACTTCACTTTTGGGTTTGAAAGATATTGGACTTGGCTTCGGAAGATTTTACACTTAGAATATTTCCGACGTTGGGTGTAAATCTTCCGAAGCAACTTCTACTTTGCATTTAGTGCATGCATGCATGATAGACTTGCGTTGTTTTGGGTGCATCAACCTTTCATTAAACCTTACAAAGGTCTTCTCAGCTTAAATCTTAGGTCAGGATCTCCTTTTGATAAGATATATGTGGACCCCGAAACATTCTCACAAGACTTGTTCAAATAGTTGGTAACTAAATCAAGATCAAATAGCAAATCAGGACCAGAACCTTTCACACCAGTTGTGTGCTCATTGAAGGTCACATTGGCTGACTCCTCAACTACTCTAGTCATGAGATTGTATATTCTATAAGCCTTAGGTTGAGAATAATATCCAATAAAGTGTCTATCATGTGATTTCTCAACAAACTTGGCTACTTGATATTTGGTATTTAAGATGGTGCAAGGACTTCCAAATGACCTGAGAAAACCAATGAAAGGTTTCCTTTTGTGCCAAAGTTCATAAAGAGTCTTACCATGAGTCTTGACTACTAAAACTCTGTTTTGCACATAGCAAGCAGTGTTCACTGCCTCTGCCCAGAAGGTGATAGGTAGTTTAGAGTTAGACAACATAGTTCTTGCAGCTTTAATTAGTGTCATGTTTCTCCTCTCAACAACACCATTTTGTTGAGGAGTCTTGGGAGGCAGTCATGGCTTTTTAATCTATATCAATCTTCTTCATGTCTTCTTCAGAAAAGTTAGTTACCTCCTTTGGTATCATACCACCTCCAGCAGCAGCTGAAGAGGTGCTTGGAATGTGAGGTCCAGAGACAACAAACTCCCACATCCTGGAGTCTTGAGACTTGAAAAAGCCTTCCATTATTTGGCACCAAGTATCAAAGTCTTTAGGAGTGATCAGTGGGGACTTTGTCATGGTTTCGGTTTCCATATTAGCCTTTATGAGAGCTACCATTTGAGATGTTAGTGTTTTCTGAGACTGAGGGATCTAAGATGGTGAGATCTTACAAATTAAGAGCTTGGAAAGCTATGATACCAATTGCAGGACCGTTTAAGGGATGATCAATACAATCAACCTCACAATGAGGAGAGTGTTAGAACACTGGACATATCAAATAGGGACCGAGACAATATTATGATACTAAGAACACAAGCAAACAATGAGACAGAACTAAGAGCAACAATCAATGAATATGGTTTTCAAGGATAAAGTATATTGCTTCTCAAGTTCTTTTACAAGTGTTACATAGCATAGATAGAAATACAAGGTCTCGAGATACTTTACACTTAATCCTACAGCCGGCCATACTTTGAAGGCCAGCTAGAAACACTAATCTTGACAACAAGATCAATGTAAAGTCAAAAGGCAGATTTTCCTTTTGGCTAGTAACTATGACATGCCAGCCGACCATACTTTGAAGGCAAACTGCCATTTGACTTTACATTTATCTTGTTGTCTAGATTGGTGTTTCCAGCTGGCTTTTAAAGTATAGTCGGCTGTAGGATGTAGTATAAAGTGTCTCATGTACTTGTCTTTAGTTTTATGGTTTGTAACACTTGTAATAGAACTTGAGAGAAAAATACAACATTCTTAAAAACCAAAACTTATCTTGTTATCGTTCTTGTTGTGTCTCATATTTACTTGGGTTCTTAGTATCATCAACATAAACTCAGTTTCCTATTTGATATGTTAAGTGTTATAAGTATCTCTTCAATGTGAAACTGTTGCATTGACCCCCTTCACCGATCCTACACATTGTCAGGAAATCGTTGGCAGGGTGCTATTGACATTTTACCGCTAACAGGGAAGATTTATGCAAAACAGCCATGGAGAGCCGAAAGTGGTGTGTAACAATAGCGGATTTGAGTTTGTTCATGCCCATGTTGATGTTGAACACGAAGATTTAGAGTTCTATCACCGTGATCATTCGGATAGAGGTAAATAGGTGTCGCATATAAATCATGGTTTATTATCAGTTCATTACATTTAGCAATTAACTTGGTTTAAAACTTTAAAAAGTGTTAAAGGGTGTCAGACTAGACTAAACCAGCCAAGTTCCGATTGTTTTGCTCGTTTATTCCATGGTTTGGGTTTTCTTACAAGAATTAAAATAAAATAAAAAATGTAAACTTCACTTTTGTTCCATGTGGTTTGGTACAAATAACGTTTTGCATCCAAAGGTTCCAAAATCGTGATTTTCCTCCTTGTGGTATTCAATTTGTTTCAATTACCTCCAACCTACTAACACCATTAAATATTTCTCTTAAAATAAGGGCATTTAGGTCCTTTAACATGTAAGGATTGATTATGTAACATACTCAAACCAATAAGGGGGCTATTGAGTAATTTTATTAAATACCCATTTATCAAATAAAGAAAAAAAGTACAAAAACCAACAACCATCACAATCATAACCATTACCCAGCTTTGACACCATACATTCAAACCGCCATCGGCTAGGCCACCATCACCGCACCACGCCACCACCACCGCACCACGCCACTACCACCACCACCACTGCACCACACAACCACCACCACACCACGCCGGCACGCCGCTACCACCACCACACCATGCTGCCACCACTGGACTTCCATAGTTACCTTGCCACCACCATCTCAGTAACACTAGTGCTTTCAAACCCTAACCATTTTCTTCAACCTTTTAAACATATAAGTCGTTGAAAGATAACAAAATTTGTGACCATTTTAATGAGGTGCCAAAATGGTTGCTAGCAACCAGTCTAGGGTAGTTTAAAAGTAAGAGTACGATAATTTAACGTTCATAGAAAATAAAAAATATTTCCTGCATAAACATAAATGACCAACATGTTTTTGGGACTACAATTTTTAGTCTCAAAAATGTTATGCAACCAGTATCATAGTCCCTAATGGTTTTTAAAAATAAATAGTAGATACTTTAGTTATAGTTTTTAAGAATTAGAAAAGTGTAATTCAGCATGATAGTAATCAAGTGTATTAAATGTTTTACCCCTTCAAAATTAACTAAACATTTATTAGTTGTTACTAATATATTTATTCAAAAAAAGCAAAGACAGCTTTCAGAAAATGGTATTTTAAAGCTAATAGACTTCTATGGAGATCGTGAACACCGTATGCTCTACACATATTATAATATGGTAATATATTTTATAGCATGAAAAAATACTGAAATCGTTAAATGAATTTTAATGACATAGGTAATTGAGCTTAAATGCAGATCAATGATAATATCATGTGCGTTTAACCATCAACTCGGTGATGGTCACTCATTGAACATGGCCTTAGACGCACGGGCCAAGCATGCATGAATGGAATCATTTCGACCCTCAATATGTAACCCACGACATCCTCCTCACTACCAGCCATCCCTCGACAATCTATACATCTCCATCACGTCACTCCCACCTCCCTCATCCTTTGAAGAGCCACTCGACTGTCGCATGTACTACATTCACGCCAAATCTTATAACTTTCATTATCATGGTAAAAGATACAATGAAATTACACAAAAAACAATAGAAATCCTACCTATATATAACAAATGACCATACGGGAATAGAACCAAAATTAGTGGAAAGGAGATAAATAAGGAGAAGAATATGCAAAAGACTAGGAGAAAAAATCATTTCCTTCTTTACTCCCCCTCAAGTTAAGGCATGAAGGTTTTGAATGCCCAACTTGTCAAGTACCACGAAAGTGTTGAGTTCCTAATGGTTTGGTTAAGATATCTGTAATTTGCATTTTTAGAGATATCTCTATCGGTTGAATTACGTTGGACTCAACTCGCTCTCTAATGAAATAGCAATCCATTTTCAACATTTTTGTGCGTTCGTGGAACACTGGATTGTTAGCAATATGACGTGCTGCCTGATTGTCACAAAATAGTTGTGTCGGACCCGAACTAGGCATGTCAAGTTCTGCTAGAGTCATCTTAACCACAGATCTCACTCACCGTGGACCCCATTGCTCGATATTTGGCTTCTACAGATAAGCGAGAAACAACTGATTGTTTCTTTGATTTCCATGAAATGTGAGATCCTCCTAAGAGAAAGAGTTCTTGATCTTCCGGTGATAGGGCATCCAAGCCAATCAGAGTCGTAATATCCTATAAGATTTGTTCCTCCCTCCTTAGCAAGAAGGATGCCTTGTCCAGGCGTAGTCTTTAAGTACCGAAGAACTCTAGTGGCAGCATCCTAGTGGCCTTGTCTCGAATCACTAACAAATTGGCTAAGAATATTTACAACATAAGCAATGTCGGGTTGAGTACCTTGTAAGTACATAAGTTTTCCGATTAATCGACGGTATTGGTTGGCATCAACACGTTGATCTTCATCACATTTGTCAAGTTTTATATTTTGCTCCATAGGGAAGGAACTAGGCTGACAGCCCATCATTTTAGCTCTTTCCAAAATTTCAAGCATGTATTTGCATTGACTTAACACCATTCCTTGTTTTGTTCGCACCACCTCGATGCCAAGGAAAAACTTTAAAGGACCAAGGTCCTTAATGCTAAATTGCTGATCAAGAAACTGTTTAGTCGCACAAATTTTGTTTAGATCATTTTCCACAAGAACAACATCGTTGTAACATCCGGCATTTTCAAGTTATAAACCCGAACCCGAACTAAAATCGAACTATCTTACGATATGAATTTCTTTATTTAACTTATTTTATTTATATTAATGAATTATATAGATTAGACGTGTAGTTTAAATTGATTTATTCAATTTATCATTTAAACAACTTATAATAACTTGTTGATTTATAAATAATTCTTTTTCATAAAATTATAAACTTTATTAATCATGCTACAACAAATAACTAAATGGAAAAGACTTATTAAAACTTATAAAGTTTTAAAATGAATTTTATTATACTTATAAAGTTTTATAAGTAATTATGAATTTTAAATATTAAAAATAAGTAATCAAATTATAAAGTTACAAGTTTTATAAAAGTTATAAAGATTAACAAATAAATAATTTGATTGATTATTCAAATTGGTTTTATAAAGTCTATAAATATCTTATAAAAAAGTTGTTAAAATTATAGTCTTCAAGAATTTAAATTTGAAATTATAATTATTCTTTTATATATTTAAATTATTTAATTTTATATTTATTTCAAATTTCAATCATAACCCCCTTTTAAAAGACTTATAAATCACCATTAACACCATTCATAACCTCCTCCTAACCTCAAGTATAAAAGCAAGGCTTAGGCCTCACTTTTCATTTGCTCATTCTCTAAAAACCTCACTCTCATATCTTTGTTCATCCATTGGTTATGATGAATTTGAAGAGTTTTATTTTACAAGAAATCTCAAGAATTCTTAATACTAAGGTAATCCTTTATGGTTTTTATATTATACATTTTAATCATCCTAACATTCAATTGTTCTCATGACTTTATGTTCTTACTATTATTCTTTCTTCTACCAAACCTCTTTTTATTTTAATAATTATCATTTGATCATTAACATTTTAATAATCACTAATCTTATAATAATCACTAAAATTCCTAAATTAAGCTAACAACACACTAACATAAACAAAGAATCCCGTTTGCATATGGACGGCTATGCCGCCGCATTCGGTTATTCTGCAAGATTATTGTTCTAAATGATGGCTATGCCAAAGTCTTAGAATATTTTTATAACTCAAATGAAGACTAATATACCATATATTAACATAATAAATTTTTCTAACACGTTTCATGTATTAACAATTTTAAAAGTGCACATAAGTGCCTTACTATAATTCTGGCAGAATATAGTCTTACTTCAACCGACCATAACTTGATCATAACAAACTAAATTTGGGTAAACTCAGACTCCAATGTTAATTTCATTGAATTATCTTTTCAAAAACAGTTTATACGTCTTCAAACACAATCGGACGACTCAACAATAGCCTTCACAAAATAAGTGCGCATTTCAGCACCTTCTGTCTTGTGATGCTTGTTTGACCTATTTAAAGATCTTTTCATAAAAATATTTCTGAATGAAAGTTGTCCGGAAGACTTTGAACTAGTCAAGTTTAAATTTTTATAATTTTATGAAACCGTTTGCTATTTTTAAAACCTGTTCAAACACATACCAAACATTCTGTCCAGAATCTAAAATTGATGCAATAATCCTTTTTCAATCTACCTTTCGCTTTTTAGTATTCTCTAAACGTTTTAACTTCTTGTAATGAATTCCAACATCAAGTTATTGTTTTTCTATCATTTAGGAGATCACATTTGACTCTTGACATCCAAGCTTCTTATGTACTCTACAATCATCACTATACTTGTGAGTTTTCTATGTGAGTATTTCCATACCCCATTTTGCTTATTTTCACACTTTGGGGTGAAACATGTTAACTTATACTATTGCACTGGTAAACTTATTTGAGACTTGTAAACCTATGGCAATTCATCTTGTAAAGTTGTGGTTAGTTGAACTTTTGTGGTTACCATGTTATGGCGTTATATGTACAATCATTAACTATTGCTAGCCCAGCGAAGTCATAGATCTATGGGTAAGACAAGCCTGCTTTGGTTGATCCAAGCACACTTAGCTGATCGTATATACTTTTAAACGTTTGAGACTTGTAAAACATTGTCGAGGTTTGATTGTTGCATTGTTCATAACATCCCTAATCACTTGATTCACTAACTTATGACTTGAATTGCCATCTTTTATATACTTATGTATTGAAAACTATGGAATGCTCACCAACATTTTTATGTTGACCCTTTTATTTTTAACATGTTTCAGGAATACCTCAAGTGTGTGATCTACTATTTGAAGCTTGCACATCTAGGAATGGACCTAGTTAAATAAATGAAATAAGAATGATTTGTTACATTCTATGTTATACTTTTAATTTCTTTGAGACTTATGTTTGTAATGATACAATTGAAACTTATGTTTAAATAATATTTGGATTATTAATAGCGTTATGTGGCTGTGAACGATCTTAACTCTCACTCCTCGACGTTTCCGCCATTAAGGTTGGGGTGTGACAGATTGGTATCAGAGCCCATAACTATAGAGATTTAGGTTATTAGAAATGGTGACCTAGACTATAGTTGCATGAACCTCATAGAAAGATTCTTATACCTTTGTGCTTACATGTTGTTTGCATGCTACATAATGCTATGCCTTTTGTGCAACTTGATGCCTTAGCATAGAATTGCCTTATGTATGCTTAAATTTAGTTACTTGTCTCCCTAAACTTAACTTTGACTCTTTGATTCTCCCCGACAAATGAACTTCCTAAACTTATTCTTAACGACATGTGGAATCTACATTTATCATCTGGGTTCAATTCCTTAGACTCTATGTCTAATCTATGAAAATCTCATCAAGGTTTTGATTACATAAACCAAAGAAATTTGTGTGACACATAGACACCTGTATTCTGGATTTCCTGGCAAAAGGCCTTCGGGCTAAGGCAAGCATATCGTATAAATCTCATTGAGAGACCAGTTATGCTTACCTGGGGATTTCTGGGATGAGTGATAAACTATGGTCAACATACACAAGTCTCTATGGCAAATGGGTCAATTTACCTTGACGTGTCAACGATTCCAAATGGTAATGTGTTACCAAATGGAACCATCCTCTTTGTATCTTAAAAATCCTTGATTTTCTTGAACTGGTTTATCACCAAAGTTTCAATATTTTCTCATTTTTTAACATATATAATGTTCCTACTAATATTGAACCCATTTTACATTTCAACTCTTACGTTTTAACACCGTTACACGTTGAGCGTTTCATGTATTTATTTCTATATCTTGACCAACGTGAACATGGATCTTAACATACCCAAAGATATTGGGAATCTAAACCGAATGGTCATCAAAAACTTTAAACCGTTACTTATGGTTCTCAAGTGATATGTCCCATAACTAAGAACATGCAATGCTATAGGTGGGATTTCTACATCTCGAGATACTTTGTCTAGGCAAAGTAGAAATGGTGATTTGACTCGATCATTGAATCCATTTACTTGACTCGAAACCCTTGAGATGAGTGGTCACTTATAAGTACGCATGTCTTTAATAAGGTTATGGCTGATCTCGTATCTTGAGAAGTCCATGTATGCCCTTCGATTGTGAATCGAATGTTCACATCTCATTATGATGTCGAATCATTCTTGTCCTTGATTTTTCCTTCCTGATTTAAATTATTCAAGATTTTTACACCATCATAACAAATTCTGCTATCTCGAACTTTGATCTTAAGTTGTAAGCATGATTTTTCCTTTTGTTACATTGATGAAACTTGAAATTTTCCGAATTTCTAATTGATACTATTTTCCTTTCGTCGTTAAGTCAAACTCCGTACCGTCTGCACCATGAGAGATGCAAGTGTTTGCAAGCCAACTTATGACTAAGAACACTCGTATCTCCTAAATGATTCTAACTCATCAAAACAGGGGTGATTTCCTTATTTTGATGATTTTCTATTCGTTTCGATAAATGGTTTCCAATTGTGATTTATAAAATTTCATCCTCTGGATCGGGGTGATTTCCTTATCCCGAGGATTGACTTCAATTATTTTCGTTGGAATGGCGTTTCGCAAATGACATGATCTCACCAAAATAGGATTGAAACCCGTACTTTGGTGACAAATGTCAATCTTCGATTGTTTTCTTGCTATTATGAAATTCAATCATCAAGATAGGCGTAAATTCCATACCTTGATGATAATATCATCTTTAAGAATTGTATTTGTTAAAATGAGATGTCTTCATCAAAGTAGGAGTGAATTCTGGATTTTGATGAAGAAGTTCATCTTGTTATATTTTGTTTTTGTAAAACTTCACCGTTAAGATAGGAGTGATTTCCCTTACCTTAACGGTGAGTTACCTCGTCTTATTTTTGTGGATCCTCAACAAGGAGTTGGGATCGAACTTTTTGATTGGTAAGTTAGTGGTCATACCTTGGGAATACACCATCAAGTTAGGAGTGAAAACCACACCTTGATGACTATTCTCATTTTTTTTGATCTCCAACTTACCAAGGTTTTAATCAAGTGACAAGAAACATGTAGTAACTTGAAGGGTGAACCAATGTTAGTGTTTGGACCTATCAAGCCAAAGCATGATTTCTGAACTTGAAAGGAGACACGAACACTCTAGGTTGATTTTGATTCCGAGCTTGGAGCATTTGAATTCTTAAATCGATTTCTTTCCCTTTATCTTCATGTTTTGACTCGATCTAGCTACATCGAACCATTTATTTCTTACTTATCAACTTTCACTTTGAGTTATCATCAACATATGATTGTGTGATGGTAGCCTTCTTAAACAATCTTTCTACTAAATAAGGGCATTATCAACTTGTGTTCATGTCTTTCTAGACACATAAATGTTCTCAGCTGTGCTTATGGGTATGATGAACCGCGTGTGCAAGCCGTACTTAGAAAACTATTTGCCGTTGCCTTTGTCGTTGATATTCTGAATTGTTTAAATTCCAATCCGATCATGAACGATGTTTTTGTTTAACTTTTTACCCATAATTAAAAATACATTTCCCATTATTTTGGGTAACTTTGAACTCATAATTTTGAAAATCTTTAAATCTCTATCTTGACTGCGACTCACAAGACTTGTTATTCATTCTGATGGGGACAAAGATGATCATGAATTTCCGCGATTGGTATTCATGGTTTGGCATAGAGGAAATGATGACGTAGTTGGGTATATGTTCAAATTGCCTTGTACTTCTTGATGTCCTTTGGTGCATTATTGACCTATTGGCTTGTTTCTTCATTGATTTTGGCCTCCTAAATCTTAAACACATTATCCCAAATCTCTTAACGACCCTTAATAATCTTTTCCGAATGACTTCCCCTCAAATCCACACTTATCCTGAAAATCTATTACAATGATGTCCTCATTCTGAATTGAATCTCTAACCTTAACGAACACAATCCTTATATCAGCGTTACACTAGTTAAGTTTGAAACCTTAATGGCATAAGTAGACAAGAATCAATCATCTAAGATCTATGTTAAAGTTATTACTTGAGAAGCTTTTATATTCCATCCAAAAACATCCTAAACTTATCTCTGAGTCTCGTGTCACACCAATACTGCGTGACAAAACCTTCCCGAATGTCTTGAACCATTTAAGGTACAAACATTTATTAATTAAAAATTTTAGATTAACAATCTTGTAACCTTTGTCAAGGAGCACATGAAATCATAAATAATGAACTTAACAAACTTAAGCATACCATCCCATCATAATTAAACTCATTTGAATTTAAACGTTCCAAGTGTCACTTGCGAATGTGTCATGAAATCCAAGTCTCCTCACATCCTTGAAATTAGTCTTCTTGTGATTAAATTTCGAGACGAAATTTCTTAAAGTAGGGGAGACTGTAACATCCGGCATTTTCAAGTTATAAACCCGAACCCGAACAAAAATCGAACTATCTTACGATATGAATTTCTTTATTTAACTTATTTTATTTATATTAATGAATTATATAGATTAGACGTGTAGTTTAAATTGATTTATTCAATTTATCATTTAAACAACTTATAATAACTTGTTGATTTATAAATAATTCTTTTTCATAAAATTATAAACTTTATTAATCATGCTACAACAAATAACTAAATGGAAAAGACTTATTAAAACTTATAAAGTTTTAAAATGAATTTTATTATACTTATAAAGTTTTATAAGTAATTATGAATTTTAAATATTGAAAATAAGTAATCAAATTATAAAGTTACAAGTTTTATAAAAGTTATAAAGATTAACAAATAAATAATTTGATTGATTATTCAAATTGGTTTTATAAAGTCTATAAATATCTTATAAAAAAGTTGTTAAAATTATAGTCTTCAAGAATTTAAATTTGAAATTATAATTATTCTTTTATTTATTTAAATTATTTAATTTTATATTTATTTCAAATTCCAATCATAACCCCCTTTTAAAAGACTTATAAATCACCATTAACACCATTCATAACCTCCTCCTAACCTCAAGTATAAAAGCAAGGCTTAGGCCTCACTTTTCATTTGCTCATTCTCTAAAAACCTCACTCTCATATCTTTGTTCATCCATTGGTTATGATGAATTTGAAGAATTTTATTTTACAAGAAATTTCAAGAATTCTTAATACTAAGGTAATCCTTTATGGTTTTTATATTATACATTTTAATCATCCTAACATTCAATTGTTCTCATGACTTTATGTTCTTACTATTATTCTTTCTTCTACCAAACCTCTTTTTATTTTAATAATTATCATTTGATCATTAACATTTTAATAATCACTAATCTTATAATAATCACTAACATTCCTAAATTAAGCTAACAACACACTAACATAAACAAAGAATCCCGTTTGCATATGGACGGCTATGCCGCCGCATTCGGTTATTCTGCAAGATTATTGTTCTAAATGATGGCTATGCCAAAGTCTTAGAATATTTTTATAACTCAAATGAAGACTAATATACCATATATTAACATAATAAATTTTTCTAACCCGTTTCATGTATTAACAATTTTAAAAGTGCACATAAGTGCCTTACTACAATTCTGGCAGAATATAGTCTTACTTCAACCGACCATAACTTTATCATAACAAACTATATTTAGGTAAACTCAGACTCCAATGTTAAGTTCATTGAATTACCTTTTCAACGACAGTTTATACGTCTTCAAACTCAATCGGACGACTCAACAATAGCCTTCACAAAATAAGTGCGCATTTCAGCACCTTCTGTCTTGTGATGCTTGTTTGACCTATTTAAAGATCTTTTCATAAAAATATTTCTGAATGAAAGTTGTCCGGAAGACTTTGAACTAGTCAAGTATAAATTTTTATAATTTTATGAAACCGTTTGCTATTTTTAAAACTTGTTCAAACACATACCAAACATTCTGTCCAGAATCTAAAATTGATGCAATAATCCTTTTTCAATCTACCTTTCGCTTTTTAGCATTCTCTAAACATTCTAACTTCTTCTAATGAATTCCAACATCAAGTTATTGTTTTTCTATCATTTAGGAGATCAAATTTGACTCTTGACATCCAAGCTTCTTATGTACTCTACAATCATCACTATACTTGTGAGTTTTCTATGTGAGTATTTCCATACCCCTTTTTGCTTATTTTCACACTTTGGGGTGAAACATGTTAACTTATACTATTGCACTAGTAAACTTATTTGAGACTTGTAAACCTATGGCAATTCATCTTGTAAAGTTGTGGTTAGTTGAACTTTTGTGGTTACCATGTTATGGCGTTATATGTACAATCATTAACTATTGCTAGCCCAGCGAAGTCATAGATCTATGGGTAAGACAAGCCTGCTTTGGTTGATCCAAGCACACTTAGTTGATCGTATATACTTTTAAACGTTTGAGACTTGTAAAACATTGTCGAGGTTTGATTGTTGCATTGTTCATAACATCCCTAATCACTTGATTCACTAACTTATGACTTGAATTGCCATCTTTTATATACTTATGTATTGAAAACTATGGAATGCTCACCAACATTTTTATGTTGACCCTTTTATTTTTAACATGTTTCAGGAATACCTCAAGTGTGTGATCTACTATTTGAAGCTTGCACATCTAGGAATGGACCTAGTTAAATAAATGAAATAAGAATGATTTGTTACATTCTATGTTATACTTTTAATTTCTTTGAGACTTAAGTTTGTAATGATACAATTGAAACTTATGTTTAAATAATATTTGGATTATTAATAGCGTTATGTGGCTGTGAACGATCTTAACTCTCACTCCTCGACGTTTCCGCCGTTAAGGTTGGGGTGTGACAATCGTCCATGTAGATTAGCGGTGAGACAAAAAAACCATTTTATTTAAATAAGAACAGTGAGTGATCTGCTCTCAATTGATTGAAGTCGAGTCCTTGTAAAGAGGTGGTGAATTTTTCGTACCAATTCCTAGATGCTTGCTTGAGCCCATAGAGTGATTTTTTGAGTTTGCAAACGTGCTTATCATTCGGCTTTTCAAATCCTTGAGGAATCTTCATATAAACTTCCTCGTGTAGTTCGCCATGGAGAAATGCGTTGTTCACATCTAGTTGGTGAACATGCCATTCTTTCTTGACCGGAACAACAAGAAGAGTTCGGATGGTGACCAACTCTGCAACTGGTGCAAAAGTGTCATGAATGTCCACTCCTTCCATTTGTGTGAATCCTTTAGCCACAAGACGAGCCTTGTACCTTTCTATTTCTCCATTTTGTTTTAATTTTATTTTGTATACCCACTTCGAATCTATGGCACGTTTCCCTTTTAGTAGTTCCTCAAGGGTCCACGTCCCATTTATTTCAAGAGCATGTATTTCCTTCTTCATGGCCTCCACCCATTTACGATCACGTACGGCTTCCCTGAAGTGCTTTGGCTCATTATTTGAAGTAATGGCCGCTAAAAAAGCTTTATGTGAATTAGTAAATTTGTCATATGAACTGTAATGTGCTAAAGGATGTACCGTCAAGGGCTCATGGTTGGATGTGGGTGATGAGTGTTCTTGATCTAAACACAGGGAAAGTCTTACTTAGTAATCTTTAAATTTGGTTGGAATGCTTCGAATTCTTTTTTCTTTAGGCTGGTCATTATTTTCCCTTATTGTCATGTCTGCTGTTGCGTTTGTAGGCCCTCCAGCCATGTTGTGCTAATTCAAATCAGGATCATCAGGCCCAATAGTTCCAAGTTGGCTTTGTGGACTTTCTTCCTCTTCTTGATTGATTGGATCTACTAGTTCAGTTTGGGCCTCTGTTTGGTCTGTATTATTTTCCTTAATGGGCTCATCAATATTTATTTCATCATATTCTTCAGCAGAAGCTTCTTACACAACTTGCATGTGATCCCATTTATTTGGGATGGCAAATATTTTTTCTTCTTCAACTTTAGTTGTGCTATAAGGGAAGATTTCTTCAAAAAACTTGACATCACTGTTGGACCAAAAGAACCAATGAGCCGGATCAGAAAAACCTTTAAGTCCCACAGACGTCACAACAACCGCTGAAGTCCACAACAGCTGAAGACAACAACTGATTACAAAGTCTGAAGACAAGTGCTGAAGACAAAGTCTGAAGACACAAGTGCTGAAGACAAAGTCTGAAGACACAAGTGCTGAAGACCAAGTATCAGACGTTGTCATAACAGCTGAAGAGGACTTCTTCAGTAGTTGTGACGGTTTACTTTCAGTAGTTTTATGTTTTCAGTAGTTTTGTAAAACGACTGAAGAGCTTGTTCTTCAGTCGTTGTAGTTTCAGTAGTTTAGTTTCAGTAGTTTTATATTTTGTACTTAGCACTCTGATATGTTCTCAGTAGTTGTGAACATTTCAGTAGTTTGTTAAGTGTTAGTTATTTTTGTAATAGATCTGCCAGTTGTCACTATCCCGTGATAACAGCAGTGATTGCACTCTATATAAGGAGTGTCAACCTTATTGTAATTGGTGAATGATTGAGCAGAAATATTTGTTATAATTGAAACATTCCTTGTCACAGAAATATATTCTCTCGTTATATCCGTATTTGTTTTTAATGCATACGAATATCAAATTCTTGCTACAATTTGTCTAATTCTTGATCTTATTCCGCTGCGTTACACTCTAAACTATCAAACTTGTGATCACTGATCCTGACAAATGGTATCAGAGCAGGTTAATCATTGATCGATCTAATAATTGATCATTGAAACTGCTATTCAAGATCCAAGTTTGATTGAATTAACATTTTTTTTGCAAGAAACGGTTATAAAGAGATTGAATTTTCTATGTTTTTGGTCATTCATCCTGAGATTTATTCTTGGTTTTCATTGAGTCTGTTGTGGTCTGTGTAAAATCTTTTAAAAGCTTGAATCACATTTTTTTTGGACCTAAAATGACTACTCCTTCCAATGATCCTCACAATACTGGTTCCTCAACCAAGCCTCCAATGCTGGTTAGGAATGAGTATAACATATGGCAACGACGTATGCTCCATCACCTGTCTGTTAACAGCTCAGGTTGTTGGACATCAGTGGTACATGGTCCACACAAGTCTATGGTGAATAACCGGGAAACCAATCAAATGGTTCCGAAGAGGAGGGATCAATACTCAGATGAGGATAAGAAATTGTTTGAGATTGATGCAAAAGCCCATGGAATTCTGGCCATGGCACTGCCCAATGAAATCTATTCTGGGCTAATGCATTATGAATCTGCCCATGACCACTGGAATGCCTTGAAAGAACAATTTGGAGGAACAGATGAGGTCTTGGCAAATAATAGAAAGATCCTTGCCTAACAATATGAGACATTCTCTCATAGGAAGGGTGAGACACTGACTCAACAGTTTGAGCGGTTCTCTTGTTTGATCTCTGAATTAAAAATGGTTAAACATAAGTACACCAAGATCCAGATGAATAAGAGATTTCTCAGATCACTGCCTGAGAGATGGGACACATATACTATTGTCCTACGCTCCAGTGCAAATTTGGACAAACTATCTCTCACCCAACTCCATGGGAAATTGCTCAAATTTGAGAGAGAGATAGAAAAGAAACGAAAATTGTCTTCATCTGGTAAGCTCACTGAAGACTTTGTACCAGGCAACACTGCCTTGGTTGGTCATGAGTCAGAATATGCTTCATCTGAATGCCAGTATGATGAGCATATTGATTTCTCTTCAAACATTTCTGATTCTGCATTTGTGAGTGTTGATAGTCAGTTTACTGGGTGTAATAATGACAATCTATGCTTCATCATGGATGATCTCAAGGGGATTGCTGATGATGACTTAAAGAGATGGATATTTTGAGCCAAAGGCCTTGATAAATATCAGATCTCAGAAGTTCTACAAAAGAACTGAAGAAGAAAGTTCCCAGGCTCTCTGGCAAACCAAGTTGGTTTTGACAAGAGTAGTTGAGGTGTCACAAATGCCACAGGCTTGGACACTTTGCTAGAGAATGTAGTCATCTGGATCTAATTCCTCTGCACCTTTTGTGACTTTCCCTGGCAATAGTCAACAAAACAGAGGGCAACATCCTGTCAATTCTAGTCATCATTCTCAACCACAATCTCCTGCCATATTTTGTTCCTCAGGGTCAAACGCCATACTTACCCTTGTTATTACATGCCACAAACCAGTCAAGTTCAAGCCTCCTATGGTACCACAACCTCATGCACTACCAGAACCTCAACCATCTCATCAACCTCCTCAACCTCAACAACATAGCTTCTTCACCCCTGGAGTTGTTGACGGAGCAGTTGCCAGATGACATGTCTGGTCATGAACAACTGTTCACAGGTGCTGATCAACATGGTGGTGACAGTCCTTTTGGGAATCTGGCGTTTATGGCTCTGGAGTCTACTGAGGGTTCCTCTCAAATGCATCATCTTCACAGGTACTCAGGTATCTTCAGAGGCTAAAGCCAAGTTATGTTCTGAATCATGCATAGCTGCCTTTGTCTCTATTAGAGAGCAAATGTAGCATTAATAAATCAAAAACTTGAGTTTGAGAAAACCATTTCCAAAAGAAAAGCTGAGTATGAGTTGCTCTTAATAGTAAAAGTGATAAGATAATAAGCTTAATGCCAATTAAATGATGAAAGGCCAAGCTAGAGGTTATTCTGGAAGACTAGAGAAGTCTCAAAAAGAAACCCTTGCAGTCACCCAAGTAGAGTGTGATCGATGGGTACAATCATGCAAAGGTTTGAAATGCTTCTTAGTAAGCAATCTGCTTCCAATGTGAAGTTTGGCATTGGTTATAATCACATGCTCCTCCTACAGATGTTGCTTCAAGAGCAGAAGTGAAATCTGATGGAGAAAGCAATAACCAATCCACCTCATCATGTGATTCACTTTTGATAGAGCATCATCAAAAGTAGAAGTCAGCACTAAGCCCTCTCAGAACAATCAGCTGATGTTGATGGTCCATTGCTGACACTCACATGATCAAAGAGTTGATCAACTCAGGAGTTATTTCTGAAAAGTCCTGAAAGGACTGGAGAGCAAGATTTAACACCTGAAGTTCAAAACCAACTACTGTCAGCAACTGAAGAGAGAAAACTGTCAGTAGTAGAGAAGAGTTTGAAGACTACTAAAGAGGAAGTCAAGAAAGCAAATAATGCTTCCAAAGTACTGAAGAGCAAGTCTTCAGTAGTTTCATCTTTAGTTGATGATCAACATAAATGAAGAAGAAGAAACCATGTGAAGTATGTGGTTTGTTCAATCATCTTACAGATGACTGTTGGTACAAAAGAGGATCAAACTAACAAAGAGGAAATTAAAGAGAAAATGGTTAAAATGAAAACGAGTTTGAAGCCACATTGTACCAGCAACATCAAATCCTGTAACCCTTAAGTCCAAAAAGAAATCCAAAAAGGAAGGGGTTAAACAGGTAACAGCTGAGATTGCTCAAAAAGAAGGTGCAACATAGGAAGTTATCAAACTCCAATGCCAATGTTCTGAAGAGCTGAAAGCTTTATCATAAAATCAGACACAGCTGGTTATGATGGTTCAACTCTATGGGAAGAGTTAACCAATTAGATGTTCCTATGTTGAAACCACAGGAAAAGGAGGTCCAAGCCAAAGGATTCCTCTTCTTCACATCTTCTTCCTCTCAGGCTGTTGTTTCCAACAACCTGTAGTCTACCATCTGTTGATATGAACAGGCCAAAACCAAAGGTTTGGGTCTCAAAATCTAACTAATTGTTTTGTTTTGTTTGCAGGGTTCTTCAACATGCCACAGGGCGCCTTTGGTATGTAGACAGTGGAGGATCCATGCATATGACAGGAAAAGATCACTTCTTAATGACTACTCTCAAGGAAGGAAGGGGTTTGTGTCATTTGGCAATGATACAAAGGGTACATCATCGGCAAAGGCTTTGTTTCCAATGGGGAAATAAAGTTTGATGATGTTAACCATGTGGAAAATCTCAAGTACAACCTCTTGAGTGTCAGTCAAATGTTGACAAAGGCCATGTGCTCTTTTCACCAGTCAGAACTGTCGGATTCTGTCATCCAAAGTTCTAAGTTTGATTGAAGTGTTGGATGGAGACACCTCTCCTAAAGGCCAACAGGACAGGAAGAGTGTATGCCTTAGATCTTTCCAAGAAATAGATCTCAAAGGCCATCCTTGCCTATTTTCCAAGGCTTCCCCTCAAGAATCTACTCTATGGCATAGAAGGCTGGGTCATGTTAATCTCAAAAACATAAATCAGCTGATAAACCATGGTTTATAAGGGGACTGCCTATGAAGGAGTTCAAATGTGAAGATAACTGCACTGCTTGTTTAAAAGGAAAACAGCACAAAGCTTCATTTCCTCCATAGAAGAACCTAAGTCCACTGCCTGCTTACAGCTTCTTCACATGGATCTCTTTGGTCCTGTGAGATGATGAGTATGGCTAAGAAGAAATACTGTCTGGTAATTGTGGATGATTACTCCAGATTTGTATGGACTTTCTTCTTGCATTCAAAGGATGAGGCAGCTCAGAAGATTATCAACTTTGTGTTGTATGTTGAGAAGCAGTATTCCCTCTCAGTCTTAGTCAAGTATTAGAAGTGATAATGGAACAGAATTCAGAAACAATACACTTGATGAGTTCTACCTCTCAAAGGGGATCAAGAGGCAGTTTAGCATTCCAAGAACTCCTGAACAAAATGGAGTAGTGGAGAGAAAGAACATGACCCTTATTGAAGCTGCAAGGTCCATGTTGGCTGATTCTGGACTGCCAATGACTTTTGGGCTGAAGCTGTCAATACAGCTTGCTATGTACAGAATAGAGCTCTAGAAAATCAGAGGTTGATGAAGACTCCATATGAAGTTCTTCATCATTTGGCCCTCTAATTTCATTCTTCAGAGCTTTTGGGTGTCCTTGTTTCATTCTCAACACACGGGATCAACTCCAAAAATTTGATCCTAAGGTGGATGCAGGGTACTTTGTTGGTTATTCATCAACTTGCAAAGCCCACAGAGTCTTCAACTGTAGAACAAAGATGGTTGAAGAGACTCTACATGTTAAGTTTAATGAATCTCCAAAGGACAAGATTCCACAAAGCCCTGTGGAGATATTTGATTTGGACATACTGCAATATGTTCCTTATCAAACTCCTGCTGTTGCCCCTGTCAACAGTTCACCACCTGGTGGTACTGCTGGTGCTGATGATGATGATGAGAGCAGTACTCACCTCTTCAAGTTTAGTGATCAACTGCCTGATTCAGCTAGACCTGATGTTCTTGTAGCTCCAGTAGCACAATCCACAACAAATGCTGATGAGATTTCTACAACTTCAACTTCCTTTGAATTACCATCTACTGATTGGTTTCAAGGAAATGCTTCACCATCACCATCTGTTGCTGCTGAGCCTGCTACAAACACTGCACTGATCTCATTGTGTACCAAGATCTGAAGAATCACCCTATGTCTCAAATCATTGGTGATATCACTGCTGGCGTATCAACAAGAAGTCAATTGTCAAATTTCTGCTTCTATGCTCTCTTCATCAGTCAGCAAGAGCCAAAGAATTATCACATTGCTTTAAAGGACAATGGATGGGTTGATGCCATGCAGCTTGAGATTCTTCAGTTCAAGAAACAGCAAGTGTGGGAACTGGTTCCTCTACCTCCAGGTAAGTGTGCAATAGGCACTAAATGGGTGTTTAGGAACAAAACTGATGAAAATGGGCTTATTGTTAAGAACAAGGCCAGACTGGTTGTTCAGGGATTTGCACAAGAAGAAGGTATTGATTATGATGAAACCTTTGCCCCTGTAGCCAGACTGGAAGCAATTCGATTGTTTTTAGCTTATGCTGCTTATCAAAATCTTAAAGTTTTTCAAATGGATGTCAAAAGTGCATTTTTGTATGGGAAAATTAAAGAAGAGGTTTATGTATGTCAACCACCAGGTTTTGAGGACAATAAACATCCTAATTGGGTGTATAAGCTTGATAAGGCTCTTTATGGGTTGAAACAAGCTCCTAGAGCCTGGTATGAGACATTATCAAACTTTCTTCTGGAAAATAATTTCACTAGAGGCTCCATAGATAAGACTTTATTCATTAGGAAAGCTGGGCAGCATAATCTACTTGTTCAAATTTATGTAGATGATATTATTTTTGCATCCTCTGATCCACAGTTGTGTGATGCCTTTACAAAGTTGATGCAACAGAAGTTTGAAATGAGTGCCATGGGAGAATTACAGTTGTTTCTGGGTTTGCAAATCAAACAAAAGGCTGATGGAATTTTCATTCATCAGTCCAAATACACAAAAGATCTTTTGGAAAAGTTTGATTTACAAAACTGTAAGCCCTGTTCTACTCCCATGTGCAACACCACACAACTGGATACAGATCAGAAAGGTAAAGTGGTTGATGAAACACTTTACAGATGTATGATTGGGTCCTTGATGTATTTAACAGCTTCTAGACCAGATATTATGTTTGCCACATGTGTTTGTGCTAGATTTCAGGCTGAACCTAAGGAGTCTCATTTGATTGCAGTCAAGAGGATCTTTAGATATCTACAAGGCACTCCATCTCTAGGATTATGGTATTCTACTAGACATTCTGGTAAATTAGTTGCCTTTTCTGACAGTGACTATGAAGGGTGTAAGTTGACCAGGAAATCAACTTCTGGTGGATGTAAATTCCTAGGCAACTGTTTGATTTCTTGGCAGAGTAAGAAACAAACCTCAGTTGCTACATCAACTGCTGAAGCCGAGTACATTGCTGCTGCAAGCTGTACATCTCAGGTACTCTGGCTTCAAAACCAATTATTGGATTATGGCATAACAGAGACTAAGACCCCATTGTTAATGGATAGCTCTTCAGCTCTTTGTATTGTCAAGAATCCTGTCCAGCACTCTAGGACTAAACATATTGAAATCAGACACCATTTTATTAGAGATTGTTTGAAAAAGGTCTGATTGATCCAAAATTGTTCCTAGTGCTGATGAGCTTGCAGACATTTTTACTAAGCCTTTGGATAGTTCAACTTTCCACAACCTGGTGTTAAGGCTTGGTATGCTACAGCTAGAATAAGTGACAACTACTGCTGATCTCAATAATAAGTACTGATGATCATTGGTAACCATGTCACATATAAGTAATGATGAGTTCTTTTACCCTCAGTAGTTTTTATAACTACTGAAGGCTACATGCCTCACAAGTACTGAAGTACTTTATTTGTTAACACAGCTGGTGTAGTTACAACAGCTGATGAAATCACAACAGCTGATGTAGCTACAACTACTGATGTCAGAAATGCAGATAAGTACTGATGACCAATGAAACATCTGAAACTCAGATTTAAGTCTGATGGGTAAGTGTGGAGGTCAGACTGAAACAGCTGAAAAGCTATGAATTGACGAAAACAGCTGATGAGTAATTTCTCTTCAGTTGTTTCTACAACTGCTGTTTCTAAACAACTGAAGCCAAACCTATGTCTTCAGTAGTTTACAACTACTGAAGACTAACACCAAGTCTTCACCTGTTTACAACAACTAATGACAAAACCACTGTCTTCAGTAGTTTCACAACTACTGATGACAAACACCATGTCCTCAGTTGTTTCACCACCTGAAGTTAAAACTGTCTTCAGTAGTTTTATAACTACTGATGACTAAATCAGAGACTTCAGCTGTTTCAACGTCTGCCGATTAAAACCAAGTCTTCAGTTGTTTTATAACATATGCTGATCACACCAATACGGTCAGTCATTTCAAACCTCTGAAAGTTAATACCACGTCATCAGTAGTTTCAACAACTGATGACTAACACCAAAACCTTCAGTCGTTTTCTAACCCTACCCTTTAAATACCTTATCCCACCTTCAGAGTTTTTCTCTCCTCTCTTCTAAAACCTAACGTTCAAAAACTCTGTAACCTCTCTTCATCAATGGCGACCATGCAACTAAAACCACGACACAACTGTGTCGCACATCTCACAAAATCGCCATACTCGACCAAGTTTCACAACGCCGTTGATTTAATGGTTCAGTCACCTTACCAAACGGCTTTTCTGTTAAATCCCACCATATATGCCGAATCTTAACCAATTCTGGACAAACGTCACTCTTGTCTCTGAGGAGAATGACACAGAGTCTCTTCAATCGTTTGTCCATCATCAAAAAGTGGTCATTACTCCAGACACTCTTCGCCAAACCCTCAATCTGGATGATGCCACTTTCCCAACTGGTTATCCAAAGGGCACAACAGATCAATCATTTGCCCACCATGGATACCAGGGTAACCTGAGTGCATCTACCATATTGAAGAAACACTTCCAGGATGCCGAACGTCTCATCTTTCATATGGTAAATGTCTGCCTTGCCCCCAAGACTTCATCATGGGATCAAATGTCCACAAGGTGGCAACAGGTAATGTACTCCATCCTTGAGCAACAACCTTTAAACTTTTCTGAAATACTATTTTTAGAGCTCAAGGATATGGCCCAAAAACAACTTGCTAACCGTTGGATATTATATCCTCGGTTCATAATGGCCATATTTGAAAACCAGCTTCAAGCTGAGGGACTTGTTGGCTTGGGAGTCCCTGCTATGGCTGCATTGCCTGAAGTATACTCCTGGCACAACTCTGACCAATCACTAAAAATGGCTGCCAAGCTGCGCAAACCCATGCAGCTGGAACCCACAGCCACCACCACCAGATCCAGAGTCCCCACCAAACCAAAAACCAAACGCCCCAAAACAGCTATTCAGGGAGATGAGTCCCCTGAAGATGTTCCTGTACCACCAAGGCAGGATATACTTGCTGGTTTAAACCCACCAGCAGTATCAGAGACTCTACCAGCCACAGTCGCTCAGGATTCCTCTCAAAAAGAGCCTGCAGCAACCAAAGAAGGGGTACCCACTAATCTGGAATCTTCCTCATTTGAGGAGATTGCCATTGAAGAGCACCATTCTCCCAATGTGCATACTGCTTTTACCCCATCTCCCCATGCAAATGCCCCCCAAAGTCCAACCATTATAATTGCAAACGTGCTGACTCAGCTGCATGCCTCTCCTCCTCCCCAACAACCACCAACAAAGGGGAGAACCACAGCCATTGAGGAAGAGGATCACCATGCTTATAACAACCCACAGCACCGGGGTTTAAACGTTCTATCTCCTGGTGTGGATATGGAGATCAGAACATCTAGTGAGGCTGCCACCTCTTCTGAATCAGCACATGATCAGACTGAGGCTGGTAACATAGCTAAGACCTCACCAGAGGCAACAGCTGATGAAGGACATCGTACTGAGGCTGGAAGTCCCCAGTTCCAAGAAAAAGGGGCACATGCTAAAACTGGTCTACACCCAGTGCATGTACATCCTGCTACAAGCAGGAGGTCAGGTGATTCAGCATCAGCTGATGATGACCTGGGCTTCTTTTATGATGTTCTGGCCCAGAACACAATTCTTGAGGAAGAAGTCCGTAGACTACAAAGACTACTTGACCAATTCTCTCAAGAAGCAAGTCCATCTGCCACCAACATAAACCCACAGATGGCACCTTCACCTGAAGGTCTCCCACACACTCAGCCACTCAAAACTTCCAAGCCACCAGCTTCTATTTCTGGCACTGCTTCTCAGGGACAGAACCCCTCTGAGCAAATAGCTGCTATCTTTCAGCAATCCCTACCTCTCATCACCCCAATGATCACAGACATTATGATCAAAACCATGGATGAGAGGGTTCCCTCAATCATACAACCCCTGGTGGAGGAGACTGTGAGCACAAGGCTTTCTGCTACTCAAACCCTTGCAACCAATGCAACCAAAAAGGGGGAGAGTCAGTCAGTGAAAGCAAAGAGGAAGAGCATAGAGGGGAAGAAAGAAAAGGAGACTGAGAAGGAAGAGGAGTTTGTGAAGGGAGCCGACATTGATCAAGTGGGTGAAAGTCACAAAGACTTTCATGTCACATATAAGAAGAGGAAGGTTGAACAAGTGGGTGAAAGTCACAGAGACTTTCATGTCACATATAAGAAGAGGAAGGTTGAAGGAAAAGAAAAAGAACTCGAACTCGATGAGATGATCAAAATGGCGGATGCTACACATAGTAAATCAATGGACTCCATTATTAATCAACTGTATAGACAGGGGTTCGATACTGCATAGCTTGACTCAGAGATTAGGAGACTTGAAGTTGAAGAAATTAACTCAAGATGGGCAAGTTATGATGCATTAGAAAGAGAAAGACTAGAGATCATGATCAGATTCATTGAAAAGCACCTTGGGAGATCATTGATCGAGATTAAGTCATGGACCAGGGACAGTATCTTGGCAATAACCACCAAGATCTGTTCGTCTGAAGCATACACTAAGGGATTGGTGATTGAAGCACTAAATGAGGCAGGTGCACCAGGAACTCCCCACACGGAAAATGCTAATCAAGAGAGTGATGAAAGAATTGCTAACCTCGTAGCTCAGCAACTAGCTAACGCCATCCCGACTATTATTGCACAGATAAGTGCATTAGGGTACTACCTATGATAGGTGCACCCGAGTAAAACTAAGAATATTTGGAATCTTCTGGAGTTGACTACTAGGACCCCTGAGCACTGGGACTAGGTATATTATGAATCAAAGATGTGCAAGTATATTAAGACTTAAATACTGGGGAGATACTTATCTGATTGCACAACTGACACATTTTAATTGCCTTCTCTTGAATTTAATTTTTGTAAGGGTGACTAGTTGACATTCCCGGAACACTAATTTTTAAAAGGTAGAAACCTAATTTGGTTAAAAGTCAATAATAAAAATCACAAAAATCATAATTTACATCAAATAGCAAGATTTGTTTCCAATTTCATAGTAGGGTTGGATAGTTTCAATTATTAGTAAATCAATGGACTCCATTATTAATCAACTGTATAGACAGGGGTTCGATACTGCACAGCTTGACTCAGAGATTAGGAGACTTGAAGTTGAAGAAATTAACTCAAGATGGGCAAGTTATGATGCATTAGAAAGAGAAAGACTAGAGATCATGATCAGATTCATTGCAAAGCACCTTGGGAGATCATTGATCGAGATTAAGTCATGGACCAGGGACAGTATCTTGGCAATAACCACCAAGATCTGTTCGTCTGAAGCATACACTAAGGGATTGGTGATTGAAGCACTAAATGAGGCAGGTGCTGGGAATAGAAAGGAACTAGCAAAACACTAAAGCCTCACTCACTACAAGAATGCTAGAACAACCTGCAAAACTTCCCACTTCAAAATCACCACTACCACAACCCACTAAACCAACTCCTTTACCCTCAAAACCAACAGCTGATGATGCACCCAAGAAGAAGAAGAGAAGGATGTTGAGGCTAGAAGAAGAAGAAGAAGAGGATGATGAGGAAGAAGATAGGCTGCCTCTTTCCGCAGTCCTAACTTTGCCTAAAGCCAAACCTATGCCCATCACTCCCACCTCACAGATGGAAACTGTGAGTGTAAAGATAGAAGAAGAACAGCAGTAAAGGCTTCATAATGATGAGATGCTGAAAAGCATAGACAAAACTTATCCTGCTTCTTCATCAATAATCAGTATGAAGAAAGAAGCTCTGAGATTGTACACCCTTGCTAACACATTTCAATATCAAAAGGAAAAGGTGAGAATATGGCCTGATCCTAGGGTGACTCACAGAATTGTAAAGAAAGACATTCCTGCGAGATACAAGGGCCAAGTAAAAAGGATCGTAGATGAAGAGATCACAGTGGTCCTGGTAGTATCACCCTGGGAAATTGTAGAAGATTTCAAGAAGGCCTATGAGACTAAACAGCCACCCCAAAAGATGTTAGAGAACAGAGTAATTAAAAAGGGGTTAGTCTACAAGAGGCTTGAGAACTTCAAACAAAATGAGCTCAGTCTGTTACTTGAAGGTACTCACCCAGATGAGTTTGCATACAGACAGATTACAACAGTTGAGCTCAAAAATGGCAAACAGGCTAAGTACATTTCAGAGCTATATGGGCGTGAAGGATTGTTTGATGGTGAAGCTGAAAATCTTACCATGGAAGAACAAATTATGTTTCTCAGAGCATACACCAGAGAATCCTACAGGCTTATACATGGGAAGTGAGTCTCATGGATGGGGGAACAGCTCAGTGTCCAATTCCCCAATACAGAGCTCCCATCCATACATTGCCAACCAAATCATCAGAGACTCATTCCCAGGCCAGTGCTTATAATGGGTCATGTTCTCAACTGATCAAGAAGGAAAAAGACCAACCATTCTGCCAACAATAAGTGGGACCTCAATAAAGTTAAAGGTTTGGCTGCATTGGTTCAGGGGGAGTTTGTTGGACCAAAAGAACCAATGAGCCGGATCAGAAAAACCTTTAAGTCCCACAGACGTCACAACAACCGCTGAAGTCCACAACAGCTGAAGACAACAACTGATTACAAAGTCTGAAGACAAGTGCTGAAGACAAAGTCTGAAGACACAAGTGCTGAAGACAAAGTCTGAAGACACAAGTGCTGAAGACCAAGTATCAGACGTTGTCATAACAGCTGAAGAGGACTTCTTCAGTAGTTGTGACAGTTTACTTTCAGTAGTTTTATGTTTACAGTAGTTTTGTAAAACGACTGAAGAGCTTGTTCTTTAGTCGTTGTAGTTTCAGTAGTTTAGTTTCAGTAGTTTTATATTTTGTACTTAGCACTCTGATATGTTCTCAGTAGTTGTGAACATTTCAGTAGTTTGTTAAGTGTTAGTTATTTTTGTAATAGATCTGCCAGTTGTCACTATCCCGTGATAACAGCAGTGATTGCACTCTATATAAGGAGTGTCAACCTTACTGTAATTGGTGAATGATTGAGCAGAAATATTTGTTATAATTGAAACATTCCTTGTCACAGAAATATATTCTCTCGTTATATCCGTATTTGTTTTTAATGCATACAAATATCAAATTCTTGCTACAATTTGTCTAATTCTTGATCTTATTCCGCTGCGTTACACTCTAAACTATCAAACTTGTGATCACTGATCCTGACAATCACGAGATACAACAATTTTTTTGTGTTGAGGGTCATATATTTTGTAACCTTTTGTGCCAAGGGGGTAGCCTAAAAATATACCAGGTCTCCCCCTCACTTCAAACTTTTCACCTTTTGTTTGGGTATTCCTATAATAAGCTGGACAACCAAAAACTTTCATATATTCATATTCAGGTGTTTGGTTGTATAGTATCTCATAGGGTGTTTTATTTTCTATGACACTTGAAGCCAATCAGTTTATGATATATGTGGCAGTGAGAATACATTCTCCCCAAAAACGTATTGGAAGGTTAGCTTCGAATTTCAAAGCTCGTGCTGTTTCTAAAAGATGTCGAATTTCAAAGCTCGTGTTGTTTCTGACAAGTAGTCTCCAACGAGATGCCATTTTTAGCATAAAAGTCAAGATTGTTATTGGACACGAACTCTCCACCATTGTCACATCAAATTCTTTATATATTCCTTTCAAATTGAGTTTGCACCATCTTGTGAAAATTAATCAAACAAGTGCTAGCGTGGTGTTTGTGTTTTAGAAGAAAAACCCATACGACCCGGCTAAAGTCATCAACAATTGTCAAAAATAGTTGGCATGTGTAAAGGATGGTGAGCGGTATTTTCCCTACACATCGCAATGTACGAGGTCAAAACATGAATTAGTTTTGCTTGTACTAGTGGGAAAAGGCAATCATGTGAATTTTGCTCTAACACAAGAATCACAAATATCTTTAGAGTTCAAAGGAATGTTCTTAATAAAACCAACATGAGAAAGTTTTGAAATAGAAGTATGGTCTAGCCTCTTATGCCATGTTCCAATGGTGCTCACCATTGCTTGTATTTTTGTTGTTTTCATCTTCATCTTGTACAAGCCATCATCACACTTACCCACTCCAATTAATGCTCTCGAACTCAAGTCTTGTATGACAAAAAAAATTGGAAAAAACGTCAGAGCACGTTGCAAGTCATTAGACAATTTACTGACTGATAAAAGATTGTAGTTGAAACTCAAGACATGAAGGACATCTTTGATAATAGCCATGTTTGGAAGATTATGATCTCCCCTCCCCTCTACGGCTATGGCAGCCCCATTCGGTATGATAACCAAGGTTTCATAATTCCTTTTTGTTTGATTTTTTAAGTAATGAGTTCTCATGGGCTATGTGTTCGGTGGCTCCCGATTCAACAACCCAGGAGTTTTCATGAGACAACTTACCCTCCATGTTCGAAATGAAGCATTTTCTTCTTTCTTTAGTCCCTCCTTGTTTCCAAATAGCTTTAGAAGTTGTTTGTACTGTTCCTCACTTAATCCGGTTATGGGACTTGTATCGCCTTCCACACACGCTGCCTTTGGTTTGTTTTGTTTACCCTTACCTGGCCACCAATCCGGGTAACCAATACGCTTAAAGCGCTCGTCTCTATTATGCCCATCCTTCCCACAAAAATCACAATGCTCGATTACATCACCGTTGTTGTGTTTCAGGTCCTTTCGCATGTTCCTGTCATGAGTTTTGGCATGTTCACGTTTACCCAGAACAAATGCTTGAAAGGCAGTGGTGTTGTGGTTCACCTTTTAACCACCTGAGACCCTTTGTTGTTCATCATCCGCCACAATATGATAGGCTGTTCCAAGGGCTGGAGTCGTTTGCATCGCCAAAATTTGGGTTCGTATTGTTCCAAAATCCGATTCTAGTCCCAACAGGAACTCATATAGTTTTTCTTTATCTTTTGTCTCTGCAAGTTTCTTTCCAAGATTGCAAGTACACTTACCACAACTGCAAGTTGGTCTTGGCAAAATAGATTGAATCTTGTCCCATAACGCGCGTAGCTTCGTGTAGTAGGCGAAGACCGATAGCTCATCTTGCTTGATACAACTCAGCGCTTGCTTCAATTCAAACGCCCGAGGGGCGCTTTCCTTCCCAAACCGTTCCTCCAAATCGGCCCAGATCTCTTGAGCGGTTGAGGCGTATTTGAAACTTGTTCATATTTCCTTTTCCATTGTGGTATTTAGCCAACCTTTGGTCATGGCATCACACCGCATCCAAGCCATGTAATCGATTGCAATTGGTTCTGGTTTCTTGATCGTCCCATCAATGAAACCAACCTTGTTCTTGGCAAACAAGAAATTGAGCATCTGTTGAGACCAATCGAGATAGTTTCAGTCGGTGAGCACATCGTTGACGTGCACTTGCCTTGGATAATCCGAGGCATGTATATAATAAGGGGAGTTGTTGTTAAACTGTGGTTGGAACTACCGTCATCACTTCTCTTCCCGTTGTCTTTGTCGCTGGTCATTGCCAATTGTGGTTCTGATTCCCGATATAGTGGATCCTGTTTTTATTGCAGCTCTGATACCATTATAACTTTCATTATCATGGTAAAAGATACAATGCAGTTGCACAAAAAACAATAGAAATCCTACCTATATATAACAAATGACCATACGAGGATAGAACCAAAATCAGTGGAAAAAGGATAATTAAGGAGAAGAATATGCAAAAGACTAGGAGGGAAAATCATTTCCTTCTTTAAAATCAGTCCAACGTATTCGACCCGAAGCCAATGCGACAGATACAAAACGAAACCATTTCATGTCCTTTACCGCATATCTATGGAATCTATTAGCAAATGGAGATGGAATAACTTATCTAGAACGGGCGTTGTTGTTAAGGGACAACGTTTTCAAACCGAAGCTAACATGAATGACTCGTCTTTGGTTTGGGCACGGGAAGTCATAAGGGCGGGCCTTGGTGGTATCATCTGGTCATGGTTTACCGATCAAAGATATGAACATTGGATGGGGCGAGCCTATATTTGGATCGTATCATGTCCCGTTGGGTAGTCGAACTGGATACGTAACGACCATGCCAAGTGCACATAGAAATGGGGATTGGGTCGTTTACGTGCATCTCAACAAGAATGAGTTTCAAGTGATTGAGCGTATGGAACCCAATGTGTTTGTATCTATTTCCCATTCTAACTTGTTTTAGTTTATATGTAAGGATTCCTATAAGTCTGATGCAGCCAAAACATCCATACCCTCTCTGCATGCATGCACTGAAGCACAGAAGTAGAAATGCTTCGAAAGTTTTACACCTTGCACTAGAAAATATTCTAAGTGTAAAATTCCGAAGCCAAGACCAACATCTTCCAAAGCCAAAAATGAAGTCTTCCAAAGTTTCAAAGACAAAGTCTTCAGAAGCCAAAGAGTGAAGACAGATTTCTTCCGAGGACTTTTCTGAACATGCTTTATCTGATGTACTTTACCATAAAGCTGGACCACCTTTTCGCTGCAACTCTATTCAGTCACCAACTTACATGAGTTGGTGAAAAGGTCCATGCTTTTGGTAACTGTACATTGAGGTCTTGAGTCTGAGCTTTCTACTTTATGTACTTTTATCCTTATTGTAATATATTAGAATGTGAGCTATGACATGTCATAGTCACTATTCAAAAGGCAATCTGCCTTTTGATTCTACATTTGATTTTGTAGTTGTCTAGTCTTATGTATCCAGCTGGCCTTCAAAGTATGGCTGACTGTAGGATGTAGTATAAAGTATCTCAAGTACTTGTAATTTTCGATCTATATTTTTAAAAGAACTTGAGAAGCAATATACAACATTCTTGAAAACCATACACTTATGTTTGTTTGCTATCTTGTTCTATCTCATATATTTACTTGTGTTCTTAGCATCTTTCATATAAGTTACCAGTTCCCTATTTAATCTGTTAAGTGTTCTAAAGAACTCTCCTCATTGTGTTGTCGTGTTGTAAGTGCATACCTTCTAACAATCCTGCATTTGGTATCAGAGCATTCCAGGCTCTTGATATAAGATCTCACCATCTTAAGATCCCTCACACACACAAAATTTTAACAACTTAAATGGCAACTACTACTAAAGCGGATATGGAAACTGGAACTATGACAAAGTCTCCACTGATCACTCAGAAAACTTTGATACTTGGTGTCAAAGAACGGAAGGCTTCATCAAGTCTCAAGACTCAAGGATGTGGGACTCTGTTGTTCAATGACCTTACATACCAAGCACCACTTCTGCTACTGGTGCTGGTATGATTTCAAAGGCTGTGGCTAATTATTCTAAAGAAGACAAAAAAAGAATAGAAAGCCATGACAGCCCTTCAAACTGCTCTTTCAAACTCCATTTACAGAGGCTTCAAGAAGTGCAAAACTGCCAAGTAACTATGGGAAGCACTGAAGCATATGCTGAGGGGTCCAATGAAGCAACGGAGAACAAGAAGGATCTCCTAAAGCAACAGTTTGAAAACTTCACCTTCAAGGTAGGTGAAACCTTGACTCAACAGTACCTCAGGTATGTTGAGATTGTGGATACTTTAATGGATGTTGGAGTAACTCTTGAGAACAGGGACATTGTAAGGAAGTTCATGTCCTCTCTTCCTAAACAATGGACACATTATTTTGTTGTTATCAAGACGACTGAGAACCTTAAGACGCTTACTCTTATAGAGTTGTATGGTATTCTCAGTGGAAACTAGATAGAGATGAACATGCAAAACTCATCTGGTAACTCCAGCATTCAATTGAGCTTAGCCCTCCAGAGACTCCAAGAGAAAGCTACACTCAAGGAAGTCATTTCCAAGAGACAAGTTCTTCTCATGCTTTTGTCTCTGCTGATAAAACCATAGGCAACTTTCTATTCACCCTTGAAGACTTGGACTGTATCCATCCAGATGATTTGGAGTACATGGAGATAGTTCAGTAGATGGCTCTTCTCACTCACAGAGCCAAGAAGTTCTACAAGAGGGCAGGGAGGAAGTTTCCAAGCAATGCAGCCAGTGGAAAGTTTGGGCTGGATAAAAGCAAAGTAAAGTGTTACAACTGTATTCAGATGGGACACTTTGCAAGGGAGTATAAGGCACCAAAGACAAATGGTGGCCAAACACAAGCTAGACCAAACTACACTGATAGAGCTCCCTAGAATGAGAAGCCAAAGCAGCAAGCTACTGTTGCTGTTAAAGAAGGAGGCTTTGACTGGAGCTTTCAGGTGGAAGATGCTTCTCCAAACCAAGCACTCATGGCAGACCACGAAGAAGCCAAGGTATTGGAACATATTTGTACTCCTGAATGTATTGCTAAAGTAAATGGATACATGTCCTATAACTTAGAAATGAGATCTGATCTTGAGTCCTTAAATATCTTAAAAGCTGATTTTAAAAGAGCTGAAAATGATTATAATGTTATCCCAGGTTGATTACACTTGAATCAAATCATGAAGATTATGGATCAAAATATGATAAACACACTAAAACCCCTTTGATATTCAATTAGATTGCAAATGATGTTTACAAGTAATCCCCAATCTATTGTCATACAACCATTAGTCGATACTAATGACAATTATCCTATTTATAGTGAATATAATATTCACTAATTGCACTTAACTCCCTAGACTTAGGCTAATTAATGGAAATTACATATAAAACATAAAAATAACTAAAAGAATATAATATATATTTTGTTCACACAAAATATATTTATTACAATAAAAATCCTAGTCATCTAAATCTTCAACGTCTCGTCTCGGTTCTTCGTCTCGTACTTGACGTTTGACTTTTGTTGACTTTGACCGTGACGTTGACTTTTGTTGACTTTGACCGTGACGTTGACTTGTGTTGACTTTGACTTTGTTGATAATGTAGACTATCTTGTACAGCTTCAACATATAAACTAAAGATAGAGGACTTGGAGAAAGCCATTTCAACTCTTAAACATGAGCACACAAAATACAGGACTCAGATCAAAGACCTCATAACTAAGTTGACTGAATGCCAGGCTTAGCTTGTGATCAGCAAAGCCAAGGTAGAAAAATGTGTTCTTGAAGAAAAGACTTTCAAGAACATAATATCCTCATCCTTGCATGCAAAAGTTTGTTATCAAAATAAGCAGGGATTGGGATTTAGTGAGATAGCTCCTCCATACACAATCTTGTCTGTAAGTTTGTTATCAAAATAAGCAGGGTGTGGAACTTGTGAAGATGAGCTTCCACTCATAGACCCCTTGACCAAGTCCAAGGGTCACCATCCCTCTAAGGAGATCCTAAGAAGAGTGGTGAAGAGGATGAAGAGGAGATGGTGAAGAATGGCTCTGAGAAGAGTGAAGAAGAGCATTCTAAGAAGGGTCACCATCCCTCTAAGGAGAGTAAAGCTGTTGGGATGACCAAGTCCAAGAGAAAGAACTTGATCAGGAAGGCCAAAAGAAAGTCTAAAAAGGCTCAAGAGATCAAGGCCACCTTCAACTCTACACAGAAACAAGTCTTCATTTTTGCAGGATTTGAAGTGATTAAAGCTGAAGACACAAACTTGAACTCCAACAACAAGTGTTCTAGTTCATGTCCAAATCATCCCATCATCAAGAAGAAGGCTGATCAGTTGTGCACCACTGCTCTACAACCTGAACCAACCATCTCCAAAGGTAGTTCTATCCCCACAATAATTGCCACAACATCAAGATGAAGATGGAGAAGAAAAGTGATCAAGTTCATCCCTGTTCTTAAAAGAAGACTCGAAGAAGGAAGAAAATAGATTGTGTTATGTGTGGGAGTACCTCTCATCTTGCTAAGGATTGTGTTTACAATCCAAAGAGTACTCTCCACATGACCAAGAAAGAAACTTCTAATAGTTTGGAGAGAAGAAGCAAGCTTTGGAAGGAAAATCTTTTTCCTTCAGAAGCTCCAAAATGAAGAAGAAGACAAGTGGAAACTTGCCTTCGGAAGAAAATTTGGTCTCGGAAGAAAGGAATACTTCCAAAGTAGTGAAGCCTGCTACAGTGAAAGCAAGATCTTCCGAAGGTCCAGTCATCAAATCTTCCAAAGTTATCAAAACTTCCGAAGTATTGAAGGTCAAGTCTAAGCTTCCAAAGGTGGTGTGGAAGACAAAGAAAGACCAAGTGGCTGAAAGTTCTTCATCAACATCACAAAATGTTCCTCAAAACATGACTATAGGATCAATTACTGTTGCATTGTCTTCAACTTCTTTTGATGAGCCCAAGGTCCAAAAACTTCGACTAGGATCAATTACTGTTGCATTGTCTTCAACTTATTTTGATGAGCCCAAGACCAATGAGGCTTTGGTTTCCAAATGTAATTAATCATCTCTTTTGGGTGGGAACAACTCAAGACAAACAAAAATGTATGGGTCATTGACAATGGCTATTCTAGGCACATGACAGGCAATAGGTCACTACTTCAAAAGTTTGAAAGAATTGATGGAGGACCAGTTGCTTTCGGAGGAGATGCAGGAGGTTACATTACAGCCAGGGGCAAGCTCACAAATGGTAAGCTCAGCATTAAGAAGGTAAACTTTGTCAAGGAGCTTGGGTACAATCTTCTGAGTGTATCCTAATTTTATGATCAGAGTCATATCATGCTCTTTACTGAGCATGAGTGCATTGTTCTCAGGCCCGGGGTGGTCATTCCTCATGAGCACATCCTGCTTAGAGCTCCCAAGAAAGGGAACATGTACAAGATGGATTTGCAAGAAGCATCTCCCTTAGGAGAAGTTTCATGCTTTTTATCTAAAGAAAATAGTGATGAATTTTTCCTCTGGCATAAAGAATGTGCCATGTAAACTTTAAAAATACGAATAAATTAATTAAGAATGATTTGGTAACTGGAATACCAAAGAAAGAGTTTACAAGTGATGACCACTGTGTTGCATGCCTGAAGGGGAAGCAACACAAGGTATCTCAAAAGCCAAAGGAAAGAAACTCCATCACTACTCCCCTACACTTATTACATATGGATCTCTTTGGCCCCACCAGTGTAATGAGTCTAGGAAGGACCTCTTATTGTTTGGTGATCACAGATGACTTTACAAGATTCACTTGGGTCTTTTTTCTTAGAACTAAGGATGAGACTCCTGAGATTCTAAAGAATTTCATCTTAAAAATTGAGAATCAATATGATCAAAAGGTCAAAACCATAAGATGTGATCAATAAACCGAATTAAAGAACCAAATCATTGATACATTTTGTGATGAAAAATGTATTACAAGAAAATATAGTGCTCCCAGGACTCCTCAGCAAAATGGTGTTGCTGAGACGAGAAATAGGACAGTAATTGTAGCTGCAAGAACTATGTTGTCTGACTCTAAACTGCCCATCACCTTCTGGGAAAAGGCAGTGAACACTGCTTGCTATGTGCAAAACAGAGTTTTAGTAGTTAAGACACATGGTAAGACTCCTTATGAACTTTGGCATAAGAGGAAACCTTTCATTGGTTTTCTTAGGTTATTTGGATGTCGTTGCACCATCTTGAATACCAAAGATCAATTTGCCAAGTTTGTTGAGAAATTAGATGATGTACACTTTATTGGATACTCTTCTCAATCTCAAAACTAGATTAGTTGAGGAGTCAGCCAATGTGACTTTCAATGAGCACACTCTCACTGTGAAAGGTTTTAGTCCGGATTGGCTATTTTATCTTGATTTAGTTACCAATTGTTTTAACAAATCTTGTGAGCATGTTTCAGGGTCCACAGATATACTACCTACAGGTGATCCTGACCCAAGATTTGAGCTAAGAAGACCTTCAAGCTACACATCTTCTGCTCTAGTGGTAACTAATCCTGCAAATGAAGTTTCTACCAGCACATCAATGACAAATCATGCTGATACTTCTGGGGTGCCTTCAAATTCCAGCTTAGAGGCACAAAACTCACATGAAGGAGCTTCAAATGTTGGAGAAAATGGTGGTGGTGAAAGTGATCAGGAATTTCTTGATGCTGATAACCACTCCATTGCAGACAACATCAATGATGTCACACACTCATTGGATAAAGTCAATCTTGATAAGTTTGTTGATGTTGAGGGTAAATCCTCATTGCCAGATCAGAATTTCTCTAATTTAGATATGTCTAAACAACTTGATGTGATCAGCTAAGAATCCACAAGTCTCACGCTACCACAAACATCATTAAAGATGTTGATTCAGGGGTAAGAACAAGAGGACAAACCCATGATGCAAACGTTTATCTTCACTCTTGTTTCTTGTCTCAGATAATGCCAAAGAAGATTGATGAGGCTCTAAAGGATGGAAGTTGGGTTGAAGCTATGCAAGAGGAACTGCTTCAATTCAAAAGGAAAAAGGTTTGGAACCTATGTCCTCTTCCTCAAGGGAAGACTATTATAGGAACCAAATGGGTGTTCAGGAATAAGAATGATGATAGAGGACTTGTCATCAAGAACAAGGCAAGACTAGTTGTTCAAGGGTATACTCAAGAAGAAGGAATTGACTACACAGATGTTTTTGCTCTTGTAGCAAGACTTGAAGCTGTCAGGATATTCCTAGCTTTTGCTGCATCCAAGAACTTCAAGGTTTACCAACTTGATTACAAGTGTGCTTTTCTCTATGGGGTGATAGATGAAGAGGTTTATGTCAGACAACCACCTAGGTTTGCATATCTTTATCATCCTGATTATGTCTGCAGGCTTGATAAGGCTCTTTAAAGGCTGCACCAAGCACCAAGGAAGTGGTATGAGACTCTATCTCAGTATCTCTGTCAGCATGGCTACAAAAGGGGTACTATTGATGGAACTCTTTTCATCAAAGGAACAGGAAATGACATAATGCTAGTTCAAGTATATGTAGATGACATTATCTTTGTGTCAACTAATCCAAAGCTCTACAAAGACTTTGAGAAGCTAATGAAAGACAGGTTTGAAATGAGTGCCATAGGGAAACTCAGTTTCTTTCTAGGAATTCAAGTGAAGCAAGTTGACAATGGCATATTCATAAGTCAGTCAAAGTATGTACAAGACATACTCAAAAGATTCAACATGACTGATTGTAAGGTTGCTAAGACATCCATAGCCAGAAACCACTTCCTTGGACCTGATCTTAAGGGGGAGTGTGTTGATGAGCATCTCTACAGGGCAATGATTGGGTCTCTTATATAGCTCACAATTAGCAGACCTGATATCATGTTTGCTACATGTATTTGTGCAAGATATCAAGCCAAGCCCAAGATGTCACACCTAATCACTGTCAAGAGAATTTTAAGATATCTCAAAGGTGCTCCATCACTTGGCCATTAGTATCCAAAGAATTCTGACTTCAATCTGTATGCTTATACATATAGTGATTATGGTGGTTGCAACATGACTGTAAAGTCTACCTTAGGGGGATGTCAATTTCTTGGTGGAAGGATAGTACCTTGGCAATGCAAGAAACAATCTTGTGTGTCTGCATCAACTGCTGAAGCTGAATACATTGCTGCTGCAAGCTGCTGTGCTCAAGTGCTTTGGATTCAAAATCAGATGCTGGACTATGGATTCAACTTCAAGGAGACTCCCATCCACATGGACAACAACAGTGCTATCTCAATCATAGAAAATCTTGTGCAGCACTCAAGGACAAAGCACATCAATATCAGGTATCATTTCATTAGAGATAACTTTGAAAAGGGAATCAAACTAGTCAAAGTTAACACAAATGAACAATATGCTGATCTGTTCACCAAAGCTTTTGATGAACAGAGATTTAAATATCTTGTATCAGTTATTGGGATGATAACTTTGAATAGATTTTCTTAAAACTTAATCATATTATTTCTAAAACATGTGTGTCCTAAGTCGTCTATATTATCACCTTCATAAGCCCTTGTTCTCTGTGGAAGAAAAATCATTTTAAAAGACATTCCTTAGAGGTTTGAAAATTTTAATCTTTTTATCCTTCGGAAGATTTATAATTACCTTCGAAAGAAACTTATTTCTTAGAAAACAAATAACTACTTCAGTAGTTTTACCTTCGGAAGAAATTTCTGAAATATCTTCCGAAGCTTAAAATTAACTTAAGTACTTCTATATTTTCAAAAGAACAATTTTCTTCCGAAAGCAATTTACCTTCGGAAATTTTTATTCTTCTTAGAGTAAAAACTGTGTAATAAATCTCTTCCGAAACAAAATTCTCAAAAACCTTTGGAATATCTTCCGAAGCCAATTTGTCTTCGGAAGCCCTTCTTTAGAACTTCCGAAGCAAAATAATCTTTGGAAGATTTCTCGACTTCCAAGAAAACTACTTTTTAGGCAAAAGTAAACTACTTTTTTAGAGGTGGGACCGACATCCAGATTTCAAAGTTTTATCCTCTTTCATTAAATTTGTCTCCAATTTTTTTCACATAAATACCCAACAGTTTCCCCCTCTTTCACTATCTTCTTCATTTACACTATTCTTTGAACCTAAGTTCACCCAAACTGCCTTTGTTCTTCACCTTCCTTCACCCTTAAGCTTCTCAAAATGGCCAACCTAAACCGCAGAAACAACCCTCACTTCTCCATGCAACTTCACATGCAACACAACCAAGTTGCTCTGTTGAACTCTGAGAAAGATGCTAAATTCTTAGAGGTTTTCCGTTTTCTGGCTTTATCCAACAACTTCACCTCTCTAACCACTGATCTTACTCTCTATGAGGATCATCTGTTTGAATTTTGGAAGACCTGCCAAGAGGTCATCATGGATGGGGAGAAGGCACTGTCTGCCACAATGCAGGGGAGGAAAATCTTCATCACTCCGGCCATCATCAACACTCATCTTCAGCTGGATGATGAAGAAGGTGAGTTGTCTTTCCCAAAGGAAGCTGTTAATCATTCCTTTGTGCAGATGGGATATGAGGGAGATTTCTCTGTAAAGACCTTCAGGAAAGGGAAGGTCTCATCCCAGTGAAAATACCTGCTACATGTGGTTATCTACAGCTTGTAAAACAAGCATGAAGGGTGGGACCAGATTCCAGAGGATCTCTCCTTCATAGTGCATGGAATGGTTCAAGAGGTCAAGTTTAGGCACTCTTAGTTTGTTTACACAAATTTTCTTGCTAACTTGGACTCCTTAGCGTATTACATGTTTCCTAGATATGTTCAATACATTTTCAACTGTGAACTGGGCTCACAGTTGAGGGAAACAGGTAATATTCTTAAATTGGGACAGATGAAGCTCGACATCTTTAAAATCATGAAGAAGCCAACTATAGGCTTCTCAGGGGTAGAAACAGCCCTTGTCCCCAAAATGTTAGGGCTATTTGCTCAAGGTGACAACCTAGCAACACAAGCTAGTGTTGAACCCACACCTTCTACCTCCCAACCACCAAAAAGGCCACAAATCACCCACACCTACCAAAGAAAATCCAAACGAACCCCTGCTCAAGCTATTGAGCTTGTGCAGGCCCCCATACACTCACCCATACAGGAGGAAGTTGATACTAGAGATCCCACTTCCCATGAGGAGCAAACCACTCTCATTTCTTCAAGGATAAGTGCTGAGGTTTCTCATGCTCTGCCTAATGAGCTCACTAGCCCAACTGCCTTAAGCCTTCACTTTGAGTCTCAACACTCAATTAACAACCTTTAAGGGACAGTTACCACCCCTATCCTTTAGATTTAAATCAACTCATTGCTAACCTTGAATTTATACTGATGAAGACTTATGTTTCAGTGAGTACCATGACTCTCTCTACTCCTCCCTTACTCAAAGAGAGATGAGTGCTCTTGAGTCTCCTATGTCTAGCCCACATCAGTCACCCATTACTGAGGTGGAGCTCTCTGAACCTGTTCAGAAGATCCATATGGAAGAGGCTCTTACTTTTGCAAGTGATTACATCACTAAGACCTCAACCATGGCTACTCAGCCCATTAACACTTCAACTGAGGCTGTCAGTGAGCAGAGGAAATCCAGCAGCCAATAACTTAAAGCTGGTGGTGAGAGTGAGGACATTGGTCAAATTCCCTCATCCCCCAGTGATTCTTCGGATGAAGATGAGGGGAACTTTAGACTAAAGGTGCAAAAACTGTCAAAAACATGCACCTATTTAGTCTCTAAGGTTAGTCACCTTGAATCTCAGGTGACTACTCTGCAACATAGGGTTAATGATCAGCGACTTGAGATATCTTATCTCAGGGAAAAACTAGCTGGGAGACCTTTAAGGAGAGCTCAACCAGGAACACAAGAACCTGTGGATGTGATTGACCTAACTCCTAGCTTACCTATGCAAGAGGGTGATGCTACCAAAAAGGAGAGAAAGTCATTACAATCACAAAATCTGGGAGTTCTTCAGGGAGTATGGACATTGAGGACTCACCATCCTCACTTGCAATTGTGCATACTCAGCAACTTCTTCAAGTTCACATTGACGTGGACTCTCTAGACTCTTTCATTCGGAATCTCTTTGAGGAAGGCATCTAAGGCTATGTCATCCCCACCCCAAGGAACTTCAAACTACATCATTGGGTGGAGGTATGATGCTGATAGAAGAGCCCTCATTTTTTAAAGAGTTCAAGGGCAACAAGAGGTATTTAACTTTCAAGACAGAATTACTAAAGCGTTCAGCCTAAGAACGAGACAAAGGCAATTAGGTAATGTCATTGGTCAACTGGATGTTGAGGCAGACCCTAAGATTAGCTTCAAAGGGAAAACCTTGACTAAAAGCCTAGTGATAGAGCCTGAGAGCCCTATCACACCAAAATCTACTTCAGCAATTCATTCCCTCAGTGAAACACCTACTGGTGAAGGTGTATCACAACCTCTCTCTGGCTAGAGCTTGGATGCTACACCAAGCAATCAAGGCCAAAGCTCTCTCCACCCTGTGTCACAAAGGTCTGTGGGTGACAAAAGAAAAAGGATTCTAACTTCTGAGGAGATTGAGAAGGAGGAGAGAGAGAGAGAGAGAGGAAGAGGAAGCTAAGGGGAGAAAGTTGTAAGGCCCCGTTCCCGGAAACCTCACAGTTGGTCAATCATTGCACTTAAAACATTATAAAATGTACATTTATTTTGTAGCGGAATTAAAAACTTTCATTAATAACTAAAAACATGTCATGTCATTCATTTACAACATTAGTTTTCATCTCAAAATACAAAGACATGTCAAAATACGGATGCCAGCCTCAAAATGCTCCCAGTAGCTTATGCATCCATGTCTGCAACTCTTCAGCATCAACAAATACCTGCCAACTATCATGCATACAAAAGTTAGCGACGCTGAGTGAGTTCTAGTTTTTATAATAAAATACTTTACTTTGTTAAAACCGTTCTTTACTTTATTTCAAATCATACTACACTTTACAATCGTTTGCAATCATGCATCGTACGTACATACAGATAATATCATTATTATCTTCGTCATTACATTCATTAACTTTGCTCATTTAACGTATTTCATTATCGTTCGCTTCTCTTTCTAGATCCGGTCAGGCTTTACCCTCTTCGTGGCACTCAGCCACAATTACTGAGGTCGAATGACAAGGATCCTGTTTAGTACATTATCATGATAATTCATTAACGTTCTTTTGATACTTCGTTCTTTCATACTTTATCTTTCGTTCATTACTCTTTATTACTCGAATCTTGTCTCATGCAATATCCCCGACTCATGCTCGAAAGCTGATGTTGTGCCGGGACCTGCTCACAAGCCCCCGACTCATGTCCGAAGACTGACACAACACCGGGATACGCAACAAAGATCCCATATGAGTCAATCACAGGCATCCGAGTCTATTGCAACACAAAGTCGCTCACCTCATATCTATGTTTGGCTTTATGTCACACCCCCGGAGTTATACGTAACTCGGGTAACCATCATATATTCACCCCCAACATTATTGGTAATAACACCCCTACCGAAATGGGTAACAACACCCCCACCGAAATGGGTAACAACTATGAAGGTCAGTCACATAGACTGGAACCCTTGCGTGCACACTTTAGGATTTGTTGAACCTCACGCGGTTGAGCTTAAGGCATTTAGAGCCGTGCACTTCACTGTACTTTACTTGTAAGCCTCTTACATTCACGTTCGTTCATTAATACATGCATTCATTCATTAACGTTCCTCTTTTCATTATCTTCCACTTTACGTTTACATAATATTTTATTACGTTCATTAACGATCCACGCAAGCCAAGGGAAGACATACATACATACATAGTAAGGAACATATATTTAATCATAAACATACACCATCACCATACAGGCAACATCATACATGCATAACACACATCAGACATAAGCCATCACATCATAACCAGGCCTATCTCCCCATTTCACCCCTTGAAAACCACTTAGAAAACCTTAGGTCCAACTTGGGCGCTTGGGACCTTTCAGGCGCATGAGCATAAAATTCTATGCATAAATTTGATCTGGGCGCATGGGCACTATTTGGGCACTTCTGCCCTGCTTAGGCACATCAACACTTGGCTATTTTAACACCTTGGGCGCATGGGATTCATTTCAGGCGCATGGGATTCAATTCAGGCGTATGAGCCAACCTTAGGCGCATGGACCTTCATCTCAGGCGCATGGGCCTTTATTTCAGGCCATGGCCAACCTTAGGCGCATGGGCCTTCACTTCAGGCACATGGGCCTTTATTTCAGGCGCATGGCCAACCTTAGGCGCATGGGCCTTCACTTCAGGCGCATGGCCAACCTTAGGCGCATGGACCACTGTTCATGTTCGTCTGAACATTCTGAAACGTTCTCTACGCTATCAAATTCATCTGGTTCTCATCCTAATCATACCCAAGCATAAATCTAACATACTAAGGCCATATAGACATGCTAAACCTCATCATGAACCCACAATTTACACTAAAACATACATACATTATTTCGAACATAAAGCTGTAATCCCACAGTTATTTTCAAAACATTTACTTAGTATGCATAATAGCCCCGAACGAGTGAAAATCAGTAAAAGAGGGGTTCTAGAAACTCACCTTGAGCAGCCTTTGAGCAACACTTTCCCGTTCAAGACCCGCCTTCGATTCAACTCTTGAATCCCGAAAACAATCTCTAAATACCAAGAACTTTGGTCAAGAACTCGAAACCCAGCTGAAACCGAGCTCGTTATAAGAGAAGACTTACCTTTTGAAGCTGCTTCCTCTGCTTTCTCTCTCTAGAACCGGGGCTCTCTCTCTCTTCTTTCTTCCTTTCAGTCGAATGAAGAAGAAGAAGAAATGGGCATCCATGCCCTTTTTAAACCTTAAAGTAATAAGGTTTGTACTTTGTACACTTTTTCCCCCTCCACTTGTGCACAATTTCTATTCTTTCTATTTACTTTTCTTTTCCTTTCATTTTAATAGAAAATTCGGGGTGTTACAAGTCTACCCCCCTTAAAGAGGTTTCGTCCCCGAAACCTGTCGCTTCCCGAACAGTTACGGGTAACACTGTCTCACCTCTTCTTTGATCTTGCACTTGAACTTAGATCCCTTTAGACTTCACTGCACCTGAACAAGTAAAACCATCTTCCTCCTTAGCCTATTCCCTTCTTCTTATTAATAATAGCCACCATCTGCTTCTCGTGGTTGGATACTTTGTCCATCTACACTTTAATATTAGCTTTACTCGATTCCAAACCAAGCAATCCGCTTTCCTGTTCGAAGCCTTCATCATAATTCATTGTCGTAGGTCGACACCAAACTCTAGTTGTGCACGGTTGAGCAATTCATCTTCTTGCAACACTTAGGTGTTGGACCAAAAGAACCAAATGAGCCGGATCAGAAAAACCTTTAAGTCCCACAGACGTCACAACAACTACTGAAGTCCATAACAGCTGAAGACAACAACTGATTACAAAGTTTGAAGACACAAGTGCTGAAGACAAAGTCTGAAGACAAGTGCTGAAGACAAAGTCTGAAGACAAGTGCTGAAGACAAAGTCTGAAGACAAGTGCTGAAGACAAAGTCTGAAGACAAGTGCTGAAGACAAAGTATCAGACGTTGTCATAACAGCTGAAGAGGACTTCTTAAGTAGTTGTGACGGTTTACTTTCAGTAGTTTTATGTTTTCTCTTTTCAGTAGTTTTGTAAAACGACTGAAGAGCTTGTTCTTCAGTCGTTGTAGTATCAGTAGTTTCTTTTCAGTTGTTTTATGTTTTATACTTAGCACTCTGACATGTTCTCAATAGTTGTGAACATTTCAGTAGTTTGTTAAGTATTAGTTATTTTTGTACTAGATCTGCTAGTAATCACCATCCCGTGATTACAGCAGTGATTGCACTCTATATAAGGAGTGCCAACCTTATTGTAACTGTGAATGATTTAGCAATAATATTGGGCATTATTGAAACATTCCTTATCACAGAAAAATATTCTCTCGCATCTGTTTACAAATAACAAACTCTTGCTATAATTTGACTAATTCTTGATTTCATTCCGCTGCATTGCACTCTAATACTTCAAACCTGTGATCGCTGATCCTGACAAATGGTATCAGAGCTTGTTAATCATTGATCGATCTAATAATTGATCATTAAAACTGCTCTTCAAGATCCAAGTTTGATTGAATTAGCATTTTTGCAAGAAACTGTTATAGAGATTGAATTTTCTGTGCTTTTAATCATTCATCCTGAGACTTATTCTTGGTTTTCATTGAGTTTGTTGTGGTGTGTCTAAATATTTTTTTTGCTTGAATAAAATTGTGTTTGGATCCAAAATGACTACTCCTTCCAATGATCCTCACAATACTGGTTCCTCAACCAAGCCTCCAATGCTGGTTAGGAATGAGTATAACATATGGCAACGTCGTATGCTCCATCACCTGTCTGTTAACAGCTCAGGTTGTTGGACATCAGTGGTACATGGTCCACACAAGCCTATGGTGAATAACCCGGAAACCAATCAAATGGTTCCGAAGAGGAAGGATCAATACTCAGATGAGGATAAGAAATTGTTTGAGATAGATGCAAAAGCCCATGGAATTCTGGCCATGGCACTACCCAATGAAATTTATTCTGGGCTAATGCATTATGAATCTGCCCATGACCTCTGGAATGCCTTGAAAGAACAATTTGGAGGAACAGATGAGGTCTTGGCAAATAATAGAGAGATCCTTGCCCAACAATATGAGACATTCTCTCATAGGAAGGGTGAGACACTGACTCAACAGTTTGAGCGGTTCTCTTGTTTGATCTCTGAATTGAAAATGGTCAAACATGAGTATACTAATATTCAGATGAATAACAGATTTCTCAGATCACTGCCTGAGAGATGGGATACATATACCATTGTCCTACGCTCCAGTGCAAATTTGGACAAACTATCTCTCACCCAACTTCATGGGAAATTGCTCACATTTGAGAGAGAGATAGAACAAAAGAGAAAACTGTCTTCATCTGGTAAGCTCACTGAGGACTTTGTACCAGGCAACACTGCTCTGGTTAGTCATGAGTCAGAATATGCTTCATCTGAATGCCAGTATGATGAGCATATTGATTTCTCTTCAAACATTTCTGATTCAGCATTTGTGAGTGTTGATAGTCAATTTCCTGGGTGTAATAATGACAATCTATGCTTCATCATGGATGATCTCAAGGGGATTGCTGATGATGACTTAGAAGAGATGGATATTTTGAGCCAAATGGCCTTGATAAATATCAGATCTCAGAAGTTCTACAAAAGAACTGGAAGAAAGTTCCCAGGACTCTCTGGCAAAACCAAAGTTGGTTTTGACAAGAGTAAGTTGAGGTGTCACAGATGCCAAAGGCTTGGACACTTTGCTAGAGAATGTAGATCATCTGGATCTAATTCCTCTGCACCTTTTGTGACTTTTCCTAGCAATAGTCAACAAAACAAAGGGCAACATCCTGTCAATTCTAGTCATCAGTCTCAACTACAATCTCCTGCATATTTTGTTCCTCAGGGTCAAATGCCTTACCCTTACCCGTGTTATTACATGCCACAAACCAGTCAAGTTCAAGCTCCTATGGTACCACAACCTCATGCACTCCCAGAACCTCAACCATCTCATCAACCCCCTCAACCTCAACAACATAGCTTCTTCACCCCAGAAGTTGTTGATTGGAGCAGCTTGCCAGATGACATGTCTGGTCATGAACAACTGTTCACAAGTGCTGATCAACATGGTGGTGATAGTCCTTTTGGGAATCTGGCACTTATGGCTCTGGAATCAACTGAGGGTTCCTGCTCAACTGCATCATCTTCACAGGTAACTCAGGTATCTTCAGAGGCTAAAGCCAAGTTATGTTCTGAATCTTGCATTGCTGCCTTTGTCTCTATTAGAGAGGCAAATGTAGCATTAATAAATGAAAAACTTGAGTTTGAGAAAACAATTTCCAAAAGACAAGCTGAGTATGAGTCTGCTCTTAATAGTAAAAATGATGAGATTTATAAGCTTAAATGCCAATTAAATGATGAAAAGGCTAAGCTAGAGGTTATTCTGGAAGACCAGAAAAGTCTTAAAGAAACCCTTGCAGTCACCCAAGTAGAGTGTGATCGATGGGTACAATCATGCAAAGGTTTTGAGATGCTTCTTAGTAAGCAATCAGCTTCCAATGTGAAGTTTGGCATTGGTTATAATCACACTGCTCCTCCTACAGATTTTGCTCCAAGAGTAGAGGTGAAATCTGATGGAGAAAGCAATAACCAATCCACCTCATCATGTGATTCACTTTTTGATAAAGCATCATCAAAAGTTGAAGTCAGCACTAAGCCCTCTCAGAACCTATCAGCTGATGTTGATGGTTCAATTGCTGACACTCACATGATCAAAGAGTTGGTCAACTCAGGAGTTATTTCTGAAAGTCCTGAAAGGACTGGAGAGCAAGATTTAACTCCTGAAGTTCAAGCTCCAACTACTGACAGCACTGAAAAGAAGAAAACTGTCAGTAGAAAGAGTTTGAAGACTACTAAAGAGGAAGTCAAGAAAGCAAATAGTGCTTCCAAAGTACTGAAGAGCAAGTCTTCAGTAGTTTCATCCTCTTTAGTTGATGATCAACATAAGATGAAAAAGAAACCATGTGAAGTATGTGGTTTGTCTAATCATCTCACTGATGATTGTTGGTACAAAAGAGGATCCAAACTCAAACATAAAGATGAAATTAAAGAGAAAATGGTTAAAATGAAAAATGAGTTTAAAGCCACATTTGTACCAGCAACATCAAATCCTGTAATCCTTAAGTCCAAAAAGAAATCCAAAAAGGAAGGGGTTAAACAGGTAACAGCTGAGGTTGCTCAAAAGAAGAAGGTGCAACATAAGAACTTATCAAACTCCAGTGCTAATGTGTCTGAAGAGCTGAAAGCTTTATCACAAAATCAGACACAGCTGGTTATGATGGTTCAACATCTATTGGGAAGAGTCAACCAATTAGATGTTCCTATGTTGAATCCACAGAAAAGGAGGTCCAAGCCAAAGGATTCCTCTTCTCCACCATCTTCTTCCTCTCAAGCTGTTATTTCCAGCAAACTTGTTAGTCCACCATCTGTTGATGTGAATAGGCCCAAAACCAAAAAGGTTTGGGTCTCAAAATCTAACTAATTTGCTTTGTTCTGCAGGGTTCTTCAACATGCCACAGAGGCATCTGGTATGTAGACAGTGGAGGATCCATGCATATGACAGGAAACAGATCACTTCTTAATGACTACTCTCAAGGAAGGAAGGGATTTGTATCTTTTGGCAATGATGCAAAGGGTTACATCATCGGCAAAGGCTTTGTTTCCAATGGGGAAATAAAGTTTGATGATGTTAACCATGTGGAAAATCTCAAGTACAACCTCTTGAGTGTCAGTCAAATGTGTGACAAAGGCCATGTTGCTCTTTTCACAAGTCAGAACTGCCGGATTCTGTCATCCAAAGTTCTGAGTTTGATTGACAAGGTGTTGGATAAACACACTCTCCTTAAGGCCAACAGGACAGGAAGAGTGTATGCCTTAGATCTTTCTAAGAAAATAGATCTCAAAGGCCATCCTTGCCTATTTTCCAAGGCTTCCCCTCAAGAATCTACACTATGGCATAGAAGGCTGGGTCATGTTAATCTCAAAAACATAAATCAGCTGATCAACCATGGTTTAGTAAGGGGATTGCCTATGAAGGAGTTTAAATGTGAAGATGACTGCACTGCTTGTCTAAAAGGAAAACAGCACAAAGTTTCATTTCCCTCCATAGAAGAACCTAAGTCCACAGCCTGCTTACAGCTTCTTCACATGGATCTCTTTGGTCCTGTGAGAGTGATGAGTATGGCTAAGAAGAAATACTGTCTGGTAATTGTGGATGATTACTCCAGATTTGTATGGACTTTCTTCTTGCATTCAAAGGATGAAGCAGCTCAGAAGATTATCAACTTTGTGTTGTATGTTGAGAAGCAGTATTCCCTCTCAGTCAAGTGTATTAGAAGTGATAATGGAACAGAATTTAGAAACAATACACTTGATGAGTTCTACCTCTCAAAGGGAATCAAGAGGCATTTTAGCATTCCAAGAACTCCTGAACAAAATGGAGTAGTGGAGAGAAAGAACAGGACCCTTATTGAAGCTGCAAGGTCCATGTTGGCTGACTCTGGATTGCCAATGACTTTTTGGGCTGAAGCTATCAATACAGCTTGCTATGTACAAAATAGAGCTCTAGTAAATAAGAGGTTGATGAAAACTCCATATGAAGTTCTTCATCATTTGGCCCCTCTAATTTCATTCTTCAGAGCTTTTGGATGTCCTTGTTTCATTCTCAACACACGGGATCAACTCCAAAAATTTGATTCTAAGGTGGATGCAGGATACTTTGTTGGTTATTCATCAACTTGCAAAGCATACAGAGTCTTCAACTGTAGAACAAAGATGGTTGAAGAGACTCTACATGTTAAGTTTAATGAATCTCCAAAGGACAAGATTCCACAAAACCCTGTGGAGATATTTGATTTGGACATACTGCAATATGTTCCTCATCAAACTCCTGCTGTTGCTCCTGTCAACAGTTCTCCACCTGGTGGTACTGCTGGTGCTGATGATGATGATAGTAGTACTCACCTCTTCAGATTTAGTGATCAACTGCCTGATTCAGCTAGACCTGATGTTCCTGTAGCTCCAGCAGCACAATCCACAACAAATGCTGATGAGATTTCTACAACTTCAACTTCCTTTGAACTACCATCTACTGATTGGTTTCAAGAAATTCTTCACCATCACCATCTGTTGCTGCTGAGCCTGCTACAAACACTTGCACTGATCTCATTGTGTACCAAGATCTGAAGAATCACCCTATGTCTCAAATCATTGGTGATATCACTGCTGGAGTATCAACAAGAAGTCAATTGTCAAATTTCTGCTTCTATGCTCTCTTCATTAGTCAGCAAGAGCCAAAGAATTATCACATTGCTTTAAAGGACAATGGATGGGTTGATGCCATGCAGCTTGAGCTTCTTCAGTTCAAGAAACAACAAGTGTGGGAACTGGTTCCTCTACCTCCAGGTAAGTGTGCAATAGGCACTAAATGGGTGTTTAGGAATAAGACTGATGAAAATGGGCTTATTGTTAAGAACAAGGCCAGACTGGTTGTTCAGGGGTTTGCACAAGAAGAAGGTATTGATTATGATGAAACCTTTGCTCCTGTAGCCAGACTGGAAGCAATTCGATTGTTTTTAGCTTATGCTGCTTATCAAAATCTTAAAGTTTTTCAAATGGATGTCAAAAGTGCTTTTCTGTATGGGAAAATTAAAGAAGAGGTTTATGTATGTCAACCACCAGGTTTTGAGGACAACAAACATCCTAATTGGGTGTATAAGCTTGATAAGGCTCTTTATGGGTTGAAACAAGCTCCTAGAGCCTGGTATGAGACATTATCAAACTTTCTTCTTGAAAATAATTTTACTAGAGGCACCATAGATAAAACTTTATTCATTAAGAAAGCAGGGCAGCATAATCTACTTGTTCAAATTTATGTAGATGATATTATTTTTGCATCTTCTGATCCACAGTTGTGTGATGCCTTTACAAAGTTGATGCAACAAAAGTTTGAAATGAGTGCAATGGGGGAATTACAATTCTTTCTGGGTTTGCAAATCAAACAAAAGGCTGATGGAATTTTCATTCATCAGTCCAAATATACAAAAAATCTTTTGAAAAAATTTGATTTACAAAATTGTAAACCTTGTTCTACTCCCATGTGCAACACCACACAACTGGATACAGATCAGAAAGGTAAAGTGGTTGATGAAACACTTTACAGATGTATGATTGGGTCCTTGATGTACTTAACAGCTTCTAGACCAGATATTATGTTTGCTACATGTGTTTGTGCTAGATTTCAGGCTGCACCTAAGGAGTCTCATTTGATTGCAGTCAAGAGGATTTTAGATATTTGCAAGGCACTCCATCTCTAGGTTTATGGTATTCTACTAGACATTCTGGTAAATTAGTTGCTTTTTCTGACAGTGATTATGCAGGGTGTAAGTTGACCAGGAAATCAACTTCTGGTGGATGTCAATTCCTAGGCAACTGTTTGATTTCTTGGCAGAGTAAGAAACAAACCTCAGTTGCTACATCAACTGCTGAAGCCGAGTACATTGCTGCTGCAAGTTGTACATCTCAGGTATTATGGCTTCAAAACCAATTATTGGATTATGGCATAACTGAGACTAAGACTCCATTGTTAATGGACAGCTCTTCAGCTCTTTGTATTGTCAAGAATCCTGTCCAGCACTCTAGGACTAAGCATATTGAAATCAGACACCATTTTATTAGAGATTGTTTTGAAAAAGGTCTGATTGATCCAAAATTTGTTCCTAGTGCTGATGAGCTTGCAGACATTTTTACTAAGCCTTTGGATAGTTCAACTTTCCACAACCTGGTGTTAAGGCTTGGTATGCTGCAGCTAGAATAAGTGACAACTACTGATGATCTCAGTAATAAATACTGATGATCATTGGTAACCATGTCATATATAAGTACTGATGACCAATGAAACCTCTGAAACTCATATTTAAGTCTGATAAGTGTGGAGGTCAGACTGAAACAGCTGAAAAGCTATGAATTGACGACAACAGCTGATGAGTAATTTCTCTTCAGTTGTTTCTACAACTGCTGTTTCTAAACAACTGAAGCCACAGCTATGTCTTCAGTAGTTTACAACTACTGAAGACTACCACTAAGTCTTCAGCTGTTTACAACAACTGATGACAAAACCACTGTCTTCAGTAGTTTCATAACTACTGATGACAAACACCATGTCCTCAGTTGTTTCACCACCTGAAGTCGGAATTGTCCTCAGTAGTTTTATAACTACTGAAGACTAAATCAAAGACTTCAGCTGTTTCAATGTCTGACGGTTAAACCCAAGTCTTCAGTTGTTTTATAACAACTGATGATCACACCAATACGGTCAGTCATTTCAAAACTCTGAAAGTTAATGCCACGTCATCAGTAGTTTCAACAAATGATGACTAACACCAAAACCTTCAGTCGGTTCATAACCCTACCCTATAAATACCTTATCTCACCAGAGTTTTTCTCATCTCTCCTCTCAAACCTAACGTTCAAAAACTCTGTACCCTCTCTTCATCCATGGCGACCATGCAACTAAAACCACGACACAACTGTGTCGCTCACCTTACCAAATCACCATACTGGACCAAGTTTCACAACGCCATTGATTTAATGGTCCAGTCACCTTACCAAACAGCTTTTCTGATAAACCCCACCATATATGCCGAATCCCTTAGCCAATTCTGGACAAACATCACTCTTGTCTCTGAGGAGAATGACACAGAGTCGCTTCATTCGTTTGTCCATAGCCAAAAGGTGGTCATCAATCCAGAGATTCTTCGCCAAACCCTCAATCTGGATGATGCCACTTTCCCGACTAGTTATCCAAAGGGCACCACTGATCTATCATTTGCCCACCATGGATACGAAGGTAACCTGAGTGCCTCTACCATATTGAAGAAACATTTCCAGGATGCTGAACGGCTTATCTTTCATATGGTCAATGTCTGCCTGGCCCCCAAGACTTCATCATGGGATCAAATGTCCACAAGGTGGCAACAGGTATTGTACTCCATCCTTGAGCAACAACCTTTAAATTTTTCTGAAATACTATTCTTAGAGCTCAAGGATATGGCCCAAAAACAACTTTCTAACCGTTGGATATTATATCCTCGGTTCATAATGGCCATAATTGAAAACCAGCTTCAAGCTGAGGGACTTGTTGGCCTGGGAGTCCCTGCTATGGCTGTATTGCCTGAAGTATACTCCCGGCACAACTCTGACCAATCACTCAAAATGGCTGCCAAGCTGCGCAAACCCACGCAGCTGGAACCCACAGCCACCACCACAAAATCCAAAGTCCCCACCAAACCAAAAACAAAACGAACCAAAACAGCTATTCAGGAAGATGAGTCCCCTGAAGATGCTCCTGTACCACCAAGACAGGATATACTTGCTGGTGTAAACCCCCCAGTAGTATCAGAGACTCACCCAGCCACAGCCGCTCAGGATTCCTCTCAAAAGGAACCTGAAGCAACCAAAGAAGGGGTACCCACAAATCTGGAATCTTCCTCATTTGAGGAGATTGCCATTGAAACACACCATTCTCCCCAGGTGCATACTACCCTATCTCCTAATGAAAATGCCCCCCAAAGTCCAACACTTATAATTGCAAATGTGCTGACTCAGCTGCATGCCTCTCCTCCTCCCCAACAACCACCTAAAGGGAAAACCACAGATATTGAGGTAGAGGATCAACATGCTTCTGACAACCCACAGCACAGGGGTTTAAATGTTCAGTCTCCTAGTGTAGATACGGAGATCAGAATATCTGGTGAGGCTGCCACCTCTTCTGCATCAGCACATGATCAGACTGAGGCTGGTAACATGGCTAAGACCTCATCAGAGGCAACAGCTGATGAAGGACATCGTCCTGAGGCTGGAAGTCCCAGTTCCAAGAAAAAGGGGCACATGCTACAACTGGTCTACACCCAGGGCATGTACATCTTGCTACTAGCAGGAGGTCAGGTGATTCAGCATCTGCTGATGATGACCTGGGCTTCTTTTATGATGTTCTAGCCCAGAACACAATTCTTGAGGAAGAAGTCAGTAGACTACAAAGACTACTTGACCAATTCTCTCAAGAAGCAAGTCCATCTGATACCACCATACACCCACAGATGGCACCTTCACCTGAAGGTCTCCTAAACACTCAGCCACTAAAAACATTCAATCCACCAGCCTCTACCTCTGGCACTGCTTCTCAGGGACAGAACCCCTCTGAGCAAACAGCTGCTATCTTCGATAAATCCCTACCTCTCATCACCCCAATGATCACAGACATTGTGATCAAAACCTTGGATGACAGACTTCCCTCAATTATACAGCCACTGGTGGAGGAGATTGTGAGCACAAGGCTTTCTACTACTCAAACCCTTGCAACCAATGCAACCAAAAAGGGGGAGAGTCAGTTAGTCAAAGACAAAGGAAAGAGCATATTGAAAGAGAGAGAACAGGAGGAAGAAGAGGTTGTGAAAGAGACTGAGAAGGAAGAAGAGTATGTGAAGGAAGCTGACACTGATCAAGTGAGTGAAAGTCACAAAGACTTTCATATCACATATAAGAAGAGGAAGATTGAAAGAAAAGAAAAAGAACTCCAACTTGATGAGATGGTCAAAATGGCGGATGCTACACATAGTAAATCTATGGACTCCATTATTGATCAACTATACAGACAAGGGTTCGATACTGCACAGCTTGACTCAGAGATTAGAAGACTTGAAGTTGAAGAAATTAACTCAAGATGGGCAAGTTATGATGTGTTAGAAAGAGAAAGACTGGAGATCATGATCAGATTCATTGCAAAGTATCTTGGAAGATCATTGATAGAGATTAAGTCATGGACCAGGGACAGTATCTTGGCAATAACCACCAAGATCTGTACGTCTGAAGCATACACTAAAGGATTAGTGATTGAAGCACTAAATGAAGCAGGGGCTGGGAACAGAAACGAACTAGCAAAATACTCCAAAGCCTCACTCATTACAAGAATGCTAGAACAACCTGCGAAACCTACCACTTCAAAATCACCACTACCACAACCCATTAAACCAACTCCTTTACCCTCAAAACCAACAGCCGATGATGCATCCAAGAAGAAGAAGAGAAGGATGTTGAGGCTAGAAGAAGAAGATGAAGAGGATGATGAGGAAGAAGATAGGTTGCCTCTTTCTGCAGTACTAACTTTGCCTAAAGCCAAATCTATGCCCATCACTCCCACCTCACAGATGGAGACTGTGAGAGTAAAGATAGAAGAAGAGCAGCAGCAACGGCTTCATGATGAGGAGATGCTGAAGAGCATAGACAAAACTTATGCTGCTTCTTCATCAATAATAAGTATGAAGAAAGAAGCTCTGAGACTGTACACCCTTGCCAACACATTTCAATATCAAAAGGAAAAGGTGAGGATATGGCCTGATCCTAGGGTGGCTCACAGAATTGTGAAGAAGGACATTCCTGCAAGATACAAGGGCCAGATAAAAAGGATCGTAGATGAAGAGATCACAGTGGTCCTTGTAGTATCACCCTGGGAAATTGTAGAAGACTTCAAGAAGGCTTATGAGACTAAACAGCCTCCCCAAAAGATGTTAGAAAACAGAGTAATCAAGAAGGGGTTAGTCTACAAGAAGCTTGAGAACTTCAAACAAAATGAGCTCAGTCTGTTACTTGAAGGTAATCACCCAGATGAGTTTGCTTACAGACAGATCACAACAGTTGAGCTCAAAAATGGCAAACAGGCCAAATACATCTCAGAGTTGTATGGGCGTGAAGGATTGTTCGATGGTGAACCAGAGAATCTTACTATGGAAGAACAAATCATGTTTCTCAGAGCATACACCAGAGAATCCTACAGGCTTATACATGGGAAGTGAGTTTCATGGATGGGGGAACAGCTCAGTGTCCAATTCCCCAATACAGAGCTCCCATCCATACTTTGCCAACCAAATCATCAGAGACTTACTTCCAGGCCGGTGCTTATATGGGTCATCTTCTCAACTGATCAAGAAGGAAAAAGACCAACCATTTTGCCAACAATAAGTGGGACCTCAATAAAGTTAAAGGTTTTGGCTGCATTGGTTCAGGGGGAGTTTGTTGGACCAAAAGAACCAAATGAGCCGGATCAGAAAAACCTTTAAGTCCCACAGACGTCACAACAACTACTGAAGTCCATAACAGCTGAAGACAACAACTGATTACAAAGTCTGAAGACACAAGTGCTGAAGACAAAGTCTGAAGACAAGTGCTGAAGACAAAGTCTGAAGACAAGTGCTGAAGACAAAGTCTGAAGACAAGTGCTGAAGACAAAGTCTGAAGACAAGTGCTGAAGACAAAGTCTGAAGACAAGTGCTGAAGACAAAGTATCAGACGTTGTCATAACAGCTGAAGAGGACTTCTTCAGTAGTTGTGACGGTTTACTTTCAGTAGTTTTATGTTTTCTCTTTTCAGTAGTTTTGTAAAACGACTGAAGAGCTTGTTCTTCAGTCGTTGTAGTATCAGTAGTTTCTTTTCAGTTGTTTTATGTTTTATACTTAGCACTCTGACATGTTCTCAGTAGTTGTGAACATTTCAGTAGTTTGTTAAGTATTAGTTATTTTTGTACTAGATCTGCTAGTAATCACCATCCCGTGATTACAGCAGTGATTGCACTCTATATAAGGAGTGCCAACCTTATTGTAACTGTGAATGATTTAGCAATAATATTGGGCATTATTGAAACATTCCTTATCACAGAAAATTATTCTCTCGCATCTGTTTACAAATAACAAACTCTTGCTATAATTTGACTAATTCTTGATTTCATTCCGCTGCATTGCACTCTAATACTTCAAACCTGTGATCGTTGATCCTGACATTAGGGTTCGAGTCGTAGATTACTGATCAACTCACCCGGAGATGCATGTCTACCTACCTATGTTGTCTTGAACAGCCTAGCAAGAACAGGCGCTCTATCTCAATTCTATCGCGCAATCCTCTAGGGCATTAGGTAACCTAGTAGACTTACTAATGGTGGTTCTACCTCAAAGGGCGTATCTATATTCTTACCGCTAACAGGCAACTTAGCACAGTAAGCAGCAGAGGTAAAACTTTCTACTAGCACCAGAATCAAATAACACTAAGGCTAAAGTTTAGCTTAGTAGAAACGTACCTGACACAACATCGGGGTCCGTCCTAGCTTCCTCCGATCTTCTTCACTCCCGAACCTTCCGCCCTCGGCTTCTTGCAATCCCTCCTCATGTGACCTTCCTCACCACAGGAATAACACCTCCCCATACCGCAATTCTTCGCCATATGTCCGGTCCTCCCACAACGAAAACAGACATTGCCTCCCAATCTACATTCCCCGGGGTGCCTGTGTCCACACTTGTCACACCTTTTCGACCCCACATCAGTTATGATCACACGCTGATCATCCACTCGTGCACCTTTGCCATTTGGAGTGGCTCCGCCACGTCCCAATCGCTTCCCGTCCCATTCTTGATCACCCTCTCCTTTCTTGCTACTTTCAGTCACCATCACAGATCTATCATCATACAACCTCCCCGCCAAATCAACCGCCGACCTAAATGTGCTCGGTCGGGCAGAGATCATGTACCTACGGATGTACGCCGGCAAGCCCTTAATGTACCTCTTGATCTTTCACGAAAGAGGTGTCACCTGATCTAGCACCAGACGTGCCATCTCGTTGAACTTCGCGGTATATTGCTGATGTGTCATCGTTCCCGCCTCCAGCTGCAAGAACTCTCTTTCAACTTTATCCATCTCACGATGAGGACAGAACTCCTCAATCACCAGCCTTTTCAACTCCGGCCATCTCATCCTTCTGATAGCCCTGCTTCCCTCAACCTGGACAATATTGTCCCACCAACATAAGGCTGAGTCCACAAAAGAGTGGGCAGCAAACTTTACCTTCTGGTCTTCCCGGCACTCGGTGATGTTTAAAACAGCTTCCATTTCCCTCACCCATCGGTGAGCAGCAGCAGCAGTGCCATTGCCATCAAAATTTGGGGGCTTGCATCGTTGGAATGCCCCATAGTTACAGCCTCTTGCCGCCTCCGGCGCAGGCTCCTCCTCTTCTTCCTCTTCATCATCGAAGAAAACCGTTTCAGTCTCGGGCCGTCTCCTTTCGCCCGAAGATCTACCCCTTTCTTGTCTCTCCCCATCCCTAACCGCCTTCATTACTTCTGTCATTACAGACGGTAGGATCGTCCTCATGGCCTGTTGCACTTCCTCCGCAACCGCCTCTCTCATCGAGGCCCTCTGATTAGCATTCTCATCGCCGCCCTCCTAATGAGGGGTCTCGGGTTCCTCATGAACTACTCCTTCAGCCCTAGACCTTCTTCTTGTGACCCGTGGTTCAGCACCACGTTCACCGCCACTTCCACCTCGAGAAACCTTAGATGATCTACCACCGGCCATTCTCTAAACACACTGAAAGATTCAAACACTTACACGGTCATTCAAGGAACAACTCAGTTTATGTCAAGTATAGTAAGTCCCTAATTACAGTGGCCAGTTGTGATTAGCCACTTACTTTACTCTTCATACCCCGAGCATTACCTATCCTGACTACATCAGTGTCCAAATCTATCAGCAACACATAAACCACATAACATGCGCACATATTACCGGTTGACGTTAACTTACATAAAACATTTACATAAAGCTTTTACCTGCAAACACGTAGCTACTAGGACTGGCATCCCTTTCCTTTTAGTCCCATTCTCAGTTTAAGATTAGGTTTTCCAAAATATTTACCCAATTCACTTAATCTTTGGCTCTGATACCAACTTGTAAGGCCCCGTTCCCGGAAACCTCACAGTTGGTCAATCATTGCACTTAAAACATTATAAAATGTACATTTATTTTGCAGCGGAATTAAAAACTTTCGTTAATAACTAAAAACATGTCATTTCATTCATTTACAACATTAGTTTTCATCTCAAAATACAAAGACATGTCAAAATACGGATGCCAGCCTCAAAATGCTCCCAGTAGCTTATGCATCCATGCCTGCAACTCTTCAGCATCAACAAATACCTGCCAACTATCATGCATACAAAAGTCAGCGACGCTGAGTGAGTTCTAGTTTTTATAATAAAATACTTTACTTTGTTAAAAACCGTTCTTTACTTTATTTCAAATCATACTACACTTTACAATCGTTCGCGATCATGCATCGTACGTACATACAGATAATATCATTATTATCTTCGTCATTACATTCATTAACTTTGCTAATTTAACGTATTTCATTATCGTTCGCTTCTCTTTCTAGATCCGGTCAGGCTTTACCTTCTTCGTGGCACTCAGCCACGATTACTGAGGTCGAATGACAAGGATCCTGTTTAGTACATTATCACGATAATTCATTAACGTTCTTTTGATACTTCGTTCTTTCATACTTTATCTTTCGTTCATTACTCTTTATTACTCGAATCTTGTCTCATGCAATATCCCCGACTCATGCTCGAAAGCTGATGTTGTGCCGGGACCTGCTCACAAGCCCCCGACTCATGTCCGAAGACTGACACAACACCGGGATACGCGAAAAAGATCCCATATGAGTCAATCACAAGGATTGAACTCCATCCGAGTCTATCGCAACACAAAGTCGCTCACCTCATATCTATGTTTGGCTTTATGTCACACCCCCGAAGTTATACGTAACTCGGGTAACCATCATATATTTCACCCCCAACATTATGGGTAACAACACCCCCACCGAAATGGGTAACAACACCCCCACCGAAATGGGTAACAACTATGAAGGTCAGTCACATAGACTGGAACCCTTGCGTGCACACTTTAGGATTTGCTGAACCTCACGCGGTTGAGCTTAAGGCATTTAGAGCCGTGCACTTCACTGTACTTTACTTGTAAGCCTCTTACATTCACGTTCGTTCATTAATACATGCATTCATTCATTAACGTTCCACTTTTCATTATCCTCCACTTTACGTTTACATAATATTTTATTACGTTCATTAACGATCCAAGCAAGCCAAGGGAAGACATACATACATACATACATAGTAAGGAACATATATTTAATCATAAACATACACCATCACCATACAGGCAACATCATACATGCATAACACACATCAGACATAAGCCATCACATCATAACCAGGCCTATCTCCCCATTTCACCCCTTGAAAACCACTTAGAAAACCTTAGGTCCAACTTGGGCGCTTGGGACCTTTCAGGCGGATGAGCATAAAATTCTATGCATAAATTTGATCTGGGCGCATGGGCACTATTTGGGCGCTTCTGCTCTGCTTAGGCGCATCAACACTTGGATATTTTAACACCTTGGGCGCATGTGATTCATTTCAGGCGCATGGGATTCAATTCAGGCGTATGAGCCAACCTTAGGCGCATGGACCTTCATCTCAGGCGCATGGGCCTTTATTTCAGGCGCATGGCCAACCTTAGGCGCATGGGCCTTCACTTCAGGCACATGGGCCTTTATTTCAGGCGCATGGCTAACCTTAGGCGCATGGGCCTTCACTTCAGGCGCATGGGCCTTTATTTCAGGCGCATGGCCAACCTTAGGCGCATGGACCACTGTTCATGTTCGTCTGAACATTCTGAAACGTTCTCTACGCTATCAAATTCATCTGGTTCTCATCCTAATCATACCCAAGCATAAATCTAACATACTAAGGCCATATAGACATGCTAAACCTCATCATGAACCCACAATTTACACTAAAACATACATACATTATTTCGAACATAAAGCTGTAATCCCACAGTTATTTTCAAAACATTTACTTAGTATGCATAATAGCCCCAAACGAGTGAAAATCAGTAAAAGAGGGGTTCTAGAAACTCACCTTGAGCAGCCTTTGAGCAACACTCTTCCCGTTCAAGACCCGCCTTCGATTCAACTCTTGAATCCCGAAAACAAACTCTAAATACCAAGAACTTTGGTCAAGAACTCGAAACCCAGCTGAAACCGAGCTCGTTATAAGAGAAGACTTACCTTTTGAAGTTGCTTCCTCCGCTTTCTCTCTCTAGAACCGGGGCTCTCTCTCTCTTCTTTCTTCCTTTCAGTCGAATGAAGAAGTAGAAGAAATGGGCATCCATGCCCTTTTTAAACCTTAAAGTAATAAGGTTTGTACTTTGTACACTTTTTCCCCCTCCACTTATGCATAATTTCTATTCTTTCTATTTACTTTTCTTTTCCTTTCATTTTAATAGAAAATTCGGGGTGTTACAAAAGTTCCTCTGGGTCTTCAGGCTTCATGCAAGCTGCAATCATGGCTGCCCCTAGACCAAACACTCAAGATGATGAGTTGAGGGAAGGATTACTTACCAGCATACCAGGAACTATGACATTGATGAGATTATATCTCTCCCCTTAGAGGAACTAAATGAACTGGCTGACATGAAAGTGTCAAGAGAGATGAAGGAAGCAGAGCATGCAAGGCTGCTCCTCCAAATCAAAGAGGAGAAGAGACAGAAAAGACTGTAAAAGCTTGTTTCCAATCTCTCCCCAGTTCAAGAAAGCCCTGTGCAAGAGACTATGGCAGCTACACAAGAACCTCAGGTAGACAAAGAAACAGATAGGCAAAATATGATCAATTACCTGAGTGCCATAGGTCTCTACCAGGCATCTGCACTTCTTCCCTTGTCCTTTGAGTGCATTGAGTTTGAGTATCTTAAACAACTTAAAATTCAAGTACTCGAAGAACAAAAGGCAACAAAGAGAAAGATGAGGGAAGAGGCTGCAAAGTCAAGAGCCATCATCCGAAAGAGTATGAAGAAGTCTGCTGACAGACAAAGGATGATGAGCTTCTTGAAGTTGTATGGATTCTCCGAAAGGAAACTTGGCCCTATGTCTCTATCCACAATGGATGAGCACATTAGATTAATCAAGCAGAAGACCTAAAGTGGAAAGCTAATTGACTTACACTCCCCTCCAAGTCAAGCTCCTCCTGAAGCGAAAATTGATTCATGTATTTGTTGGATCTTGTATGCCCAAGACACATACAAGATTGATGTGGTTAGTACGTTATGGTCCAAGTCGGGTCATACCCAATAACAACCAAAACAAACACCAATAAATATTTATTTGTTGATAAGATCAAACAAATAAATATTGACACCAATTTAGAAAATGGGTTTTCTAAATCATTGCTTTTGAAATAGAACAACATTATATGGATAATTTGTTCATGAGAAATTATTTGTATCATTATTTAAGTAAGTTAAATAATAAGAAATAATAGTGTGTAATTGTTATAAAATTAAAAGTTTTTAATTTTATAAATTTATGGGTTAAAGAGTGTAAGTTTTTTATAAAAATTGAAATGGGGGGAACCCATTTCAAACAATTTTCGGCCGCCCCATGGGTTGCCCTCCTTGGGATTACATGTCTTGTTTTAGTACAAGACATTAATCTATTCTTGCACTCAACTAAACTCACACTCTCTCTCACACATACAATTGCAAGAACACTCTTCTTTCAAGCTAAAATATTCAGATCTAAGGCAAAAGCTTGCTGAAATTTTGTTTTTGAGGGAGGCATAGGAAGAGGGTTTTGGTGTTGCACTCCCTAACAAGTTAGGTGTTTGCAAGAGCTTGTGGGTATACAAGCTTGAGAACTTCTCTTTTGGAGGCTACGCATTCAAGAAGCATCATCACCTTCTTCTCATCCATACAACATCCTCTTGTTCTTGAAAGGTAGTTTCAAGAACACTCTTTGGTTGTTCTTTTCGTTTTGATAGCATTTCATTTCACATACATATGATCCTTGTTCTTGGGTTTTGTTTTGGGTTAAAAATGGTTCATATTTTCAGATTGTTAAACCCACTTTTAACACCTTATATCCGCTGCATTTTATAGTTTAAATGGTTAAACTAGCTTTCATTATCATGTAACAAAACCCCACAATGGTATCTAGAGCTGGTTATGTGGAATATTTGCTTCAAAAGTCCTTGAAAAGTTAGTTTTCATGGACTTTTTCAACCCATTAGGGGCTGTTTTGTCATGGATGAATGAATCCCTTATGTTTCAAGGTTTTATCTTACATGATTTAATATAAACCTTGAAAGATCAATATCAAATGGTTGATTATTTTGTTTGGACAAAACCCTAAAGTGTTGGTTCATGTTGGCCAAAACTTTAAGGTTAAAAAGGGTGTTCATGGTTGTTCTTGATTATTGTATATGATACATATTTTGGTGCATAACATAGCCTTGATATGATGTGTTTTGGATTTGGTTGGTTGTGATTTTGTCATGTTGGTTTTGTTCTTGAAGGGTTGTAATTTTTGTGTTTGTATTTTGGGTTGTAATTTATTTATTTATTGGTTATGTAATAAATAGATTATGTGCATTTCTTTTAATAGAAACATTGTATTAGGATATGATTTTGTAAAAGAAGATGCACAAGATGAAGACCCAAAGAAGGACACAAAAGACATGGACACATTTTTGATGTGTCATTGTTAACCCTTAGGAAAGACCTAATGAAAACACTTGTGATGGCAAACAAGTGTAGTCAACTTGTGCTTGGTTATGCACTTGTGATGGTATGTTATGCTTGTTTGGTTGTTTGTTTTATAGTTGTTGTTTGATATTTGGATATGCATAAGAAACTTATTAACAAATATAAAAAGCTGAAAATTGATGGTTCTTTATCATTAAGTGATTAATAAAGGGTTATTAAAAGGATTAAAGATTTTAATAAAAGGGGTTTTATTAAAAGTGAACCATAGGGTATCATGTATTTGAAAGCATGCAAATATAAGGTACATAGAGTTTTATAAACTAGTTTTTTGAAAACTTAAAACTTCTTTTGAAAAACAAGTTTAACACCATCCTTTTGCACAACACTTGAGTCACTTGGAAACTTTTAATGGGATAAAGTTCACCTAACCATTTTGAGGGAACTCATGATTTAAAGTGGGAATACAATATTTGTGGGATAAAGACCATCTAACCACTTGTGTTGGTAAACCCACATGTGTGTGTAAGTAGGGTGACTTGATTTGCAAACCATGTTAAATGGATCACCTACAATGTGGTTTACAAAGGTGTTGATGGGATAAATGTGCCGACCATACATATGATGTTTAAGTCAATCCCATACCCCTAGAAGTTGCAAAGAGTTGCAATTGTCAAAACGTTGGCTACCTTGTTAATTTAAATAATGGGATAAAGGTCACCTAACCACTATTTAAATGGAACGTTAGATTCTAGAATTTTAAAATTGTGTAAGACACATAAAAGGGCTTTAATAATTAAAATATGAATAACATCGAAAATACTAAAATTGAACTTTGTTAAATTTTGTAGATGGCCACCAACAACATGAAAATAATGATATCCCGTCCGCTCACTCACTATCACTAAGGACTATTCTCCAAAAGAAGCGTCTAAACCATAACAACTTTATAGATTGGTTTCGAAACTTGAGAATTGTTCTCAAGAAAGAGAAACGATCGTATATTTTAGACGATCCGATTCCCGATCAACCTAACGAGGATGATGAGGAGGCCTATAATAATTGGGTGAAATACACTAAGGACTCGGTCCAAGTGTCTTGCCTCATGTTGGCAAGTATGACTCCGGATCTCCAAAAGAAGTATGAACATCATGGAGCGTACGACATGATTACCCAGTTGAAGGAAACGTTCCAACAACAAGCAAGGGTAGAGCGCTTCGAAACGGTTCGAGCATCCATGCATGTCATATGGATGACACCCAATCAGTTACATCTTATGTACTTACGATGAAAAGCCACATGGACCGCCTCGAAAGGCGGAATTGTCCCGTCTCGAAAGAGTTGGCTACGAATTTGATCCTCAACTCTTTGTCAAAAAGGTTTGACAACTTTGTTATGAATTATAACATGAACGGGTGGGACAAGAACATAAGTGAGCTTCACTCTATACTCAAAACTGCCGAGGCGGCCATGGGTAAAAAGGTTTTGCCCGTTCTTACCATCAATGAAGGTGGGAACAAGAAGAGGCCTCACCCCGCACCAAGGCAAATGTTGCAAAGGGTAAAGGGTACGTCAAGGGTAAGGGAAAGGGAGTGGTAAGAGCGCCACCACCAAAACAAGCAGAGAAGAAGCAAAAGGTTGCTTCAAATGACCCATGCTTCAAGTGTGGGGAGATTGGACATTAGGCAAGAAATTGTCCAGTCCATCTCAAGGAGTTGCAAGCTAAGAGGGATGCCGGGCAAACCTCAGGTACAATTTTCATGATTCATATTGATCTAAATTTAATATCCTCTAACACATGGGTATTGGATAACGGATGTAGAACTCACATTTGCAACTTATTGCAGGGGTTCAAAAGAAGTAAGGACTTTAAGAAAGGGGTTGTTAGCCTCTACATGGGTAATGGGGCTAAAGTTCAAGTTGAAGACCGAGGGGACTACATCTTGAAGCTTCCAAATGGTTTGGAAGCAATTTTGAATAATGTTTTGTATGCTCCTAGTTTGACTAGGAACATTATTTCAGTTTCCCAATTAAGACAATATGGCTATGTTATGACATTTATTGAAAATAAAATTCATGTTTCTTTAAATGACATCTTTTATTTTAAAGCTATTCCTATTAACGGTATTTATAAATTAGTTCGTGAAAACACTTTATATGATAGCTCATTGTACCAAACCACCACCAAAAGGCTCAAATTGGATTTGAGTAACACCTATCTTTCGCATTGCCGTCTTGGTCATATAAACAAGAAGCGCATACAAACACTTTAAAAGAATGGTCTTTTAAAGGCACGTGAATATGATTCATTTGATGTATGTTAATCTTGTTTACAAGGTAAAATGACTAAGGCACCTTTTAGAGGCAAATCCGAAAGGGCAAAGATTTATTAGGTATCATACATTCGGATGTATGTGGTCCTTTTAAGCCAATGACTAGGTACAATGAAAGATACTTCATTACCTTTACCGATGACTATAGTCGATATGGGTATGTGTACTTGTTAAGACAAAAAGATGAAGCTTTTGAAATGTTCAAAATCTTCCAGAATGAAGTAGAAAATCAACTCAACAGAAAATAAAAATTCTCCGCGCCGATAGAGGAGGTGAATACCTTAGTGATGATTTTAGAAATCATCTTAGAAGTTGTGGGATTGTCTCACAACTATCTCCACCAGGAACACCACAACACAATGTTGTATCCGAGAGGAGAAATCGAACTCTATTGGATATGGTTCGATCTATGATGGCTAGAAGCTCATTGCCTCTATCATTTTATGGTTTCGCTTTGCTCTCTACGGCCCGTATTTTAAATATGGCCCCAACCAAGAAAGCGGAAAAGACACCTTTTGAAATATGGCATGGAAGGGTTCCATCACTATCATATTTAAAGGTATGGGGATGTGAGGCTTATGTTAAGACTCCCACCTCAAACAAGTTAGAAAGTCGTTCCACTAAGTGTATCTTCATTGGATATCCTAGAGATTCTATGGGATATTATTTCTATGATCCATTGGAACAAAAGGAGTTTGTTGCTAAGAAGGCTGAGTTCTTAGAAGCTAAGTTCCTTATGGAAAGAACTATCAGTAGAACAGTGGATCTTGAGGAGGATCAAGAACCACAAACCGATACACGTTTGGTTGACACTAGCACTCAACATGAGGATGTTGTGGATGATCAAATAGTTGATCAATACACACAAAACGTTCGCAGATCTGGTAGAATTAGTAATCCACCTGAAAGATATGGATTTTTCGTAGATGGATGCTATGTGGTAGATTCCAATGAACCAACCACTTATCATGATGCAATGTCCAATTTGGATTGTGACAAATGGCTTGAAGCCATGAACGTTGAGATGCAGTCCATTTATGACAACTAAGTGTGGGACTTGGTCGTACCACCTCTTAACTCCAATGTAGTTGGAAGTAAGTAGGTTTTCAAGAAGAAAACCGATATGCCTGGAAACTTGGATACTTATAAAGCTAGAATTATAGCAAAAGGTTTCACTCAAACTCAAGGGGTTGATTATGATGAGACCTTCTCGCCAGTTGCAATGCTAAAGTATATTAGGATATTATTTTCCATAGCTGCTCATTATGATTATGAGATTTGGAAAATGGATGTCAAAACCGCTCTTCTAAATGGATATCTTGAGGAAGATATCTATATGGTTTAGCCCGAAGGTTTTGTCGATCCAAAACATCCTGACAAAGTATGCAAGTTAAAGAAATCAATGTATGGATTAAAGCAAGCATCAAGAAGTTGGAGTCACCGTTTTGATGAAGAGATAATCAAATTTGGTTTCGTCAAAAACGCTGATGAAGCATGTGTATATAAGAAAGCTAGTGGGAGCATCATCACTTTCCTAGTATTATATGTCAATGACATTCTACTATTTGGAAATAACATTCCAACCTTGGAGGGTGTAAAAGCCTGGCTTGGAAGCTGTTTTTCCATTAAGGATCTTGGTGAAGCCGCCTATATTTTGGGAATAAAGATCTATAAGGATAGATCAAGGAGGTTGATAGGTTTAAATCAAAGTACATACATTGATAAGATCTTGAAAAGGTTCAAGATGGAAATCTCTAAGAAAGGAACGGTACCTATTCAAAGAGGATTGATATTGAGTACGACTCAATGTCGAAGCTCAAAGGATGAGCAAGACAAGATGAAGGGAATCCTGTATGCGTCTGCTATAGGATCCATCATATATGCAATGATATGCACTAGGCCAGACGTGTCATGCGCTGTAAGCATGACAAGCCGATACCAACAAAATCCTGGAAATAGTCATTGGATGGTTGTTAAGAACATACTTAAGTACCTAAGGAGGACTAAAGATATGTTCCTAATCTATGGATCTGGTGAGGAGGAACTCGTAGTGAAAGGTTACATGGATGCGAGTTTCCAAACTGATCGGGATGATTCACGATCACAATCGGGATACTTTTTCATCTTGAATGGAGGTGCAGTCTCTTGGAAGAGCTCTAAGAAAGATGTGGTGGCATTATCAACTATAGAGTTAGAATACATCGCCGCTTCATTAGCAGCTCAGGAAGCTGCATGGTTAAAGAAATTCATTGCCGATCTAGGGGTGGTCCCTTCCATTCAGGACCCCACTAGAAATTCTTTGTGATAACGAGGGTGGGATTGCTCAAATTAAGGAACCCCGTGCACATCAAAAGACTAGGCACATTGAACGGAGATTCAACTACATAAGGGATGATGTTGAAAAGGGAAAGATATGTATTTGCAAAGTTTACACAAATCAAAACATTGTGGATCCACTCACGAAGCTTCTTGAAAAGGCAAAGGATGAAAGTCATACTAGTGCCATGTGACTTCAGTATTCTAGTGACTGGATTTGATCCTTCATTTTGTATTTAGATTTATTACTTGAATGAATTATTTGGTTATAATGGTTCAACTAATATTCCTATTTCGCATGTTTAAAATCCATGAGTAAATCATTTACTCAGAACGTCCGTAGTCGTTCATACTTGTGGGAACAAGTATGGGGGTAAGACTATTATGAACTTGGATTGGTAGATATTCATATGGATGAATATAAAGCAATGATTGCTGTAAAGGTTCATAGATATTTATGGGATATAAATATTGGACTGACCCGCATCTCAAATATTACTACATGGAATCTTCTTGATTGATCATAAGTAAATTTGAGTGAAGGCGAACATCATTTGGTATCCTCTGACCTGAGATACATATTGCGTCTTAATATTTACCCAATTTTATACATTGACTTAGTTCTTTGCTGTTCTGAAACATGGCAGTACATAAGGCTGAGTTCAGGCTTAATACAAGGTGATTTTGAGAGACGTATGTAGTTAAGATGGAATTTGTCCCTCTTATTCGCTGAGAGTAAGATGTCTAAGGCCTGATAAAGTTAAATCAATGGAGAATGATCACTCTGTTTCTCTGGGATTTAACATGATATCTGTGACAAAAGTATAGATGATTGATTCACCTCAACAATTCGAGTAAGATACTTGAAGGGGACGATGTTATTGAATGGCACTTAGTCATACATATTAAGGGTAGTAAACCGTTGTTAGGCGGTATTTACTGCTTGCATCAATCTTCTTTGAATCTTGTGCAAGTGAGAGATTGTTGGATCTTGTATGCCCAAGACACATACAAGATTGATGTGGTTAGTACGTTATGATCCAAGTCGGGTCATACCTAATAACAAGCTAAACAAACACCAATAAATATTTATTTGTTGATAAGATCAAACAAATATATATTGACACCAATTTAAAAAATGGGTTTTCTAAATCATTGTTTTTGAAATAGAACAACATTATATGGATAATTTGTTCATGAGAAATTATTTGTATCATTATTTAAGTAAGTTAAATAATGAAATTTAATAGTGTGTTAATGTTATAAAATTAAAAGAGGTTTTAATTTTATAAACTTATGGGTTAAAGAGTGTAAAATTTTTATAAAAAATTGAAATGGGGGGAACCCATTTCAAATAATTTTCGGCCACCCCATGGGTTGTCCTCCTTGGGATTACATGTCTTGTTTTAATACAAGACATTAATCTATTATTGCACTCAACTAAACTCACACTCTCTCTCACACATACAATTGCAAGAACACTCTTATTTCAAGCTGTAATTTTCGGATCTAAGGCAAAAGCTTGCTGAAATTTCGTTTTTGAGGGAGGCATAGGAAGAGGGTTTTGGTGTTGCACTCCCTAACAAGTTAGGTGTTTGCAAGAGCTTGTGGGTATACAAGCTTGAGGACTTCTCGTTTGGAGGCTAGGCATTCAAGAAGCATCATCACCTTCTTCTCATCCATACAACATCCTCTTGTTCATGAAGATAGTTTCAAGAACACTCTTTGGTTGTTCTTTTCGTTTTGATAGCATTTCATTTCACATACATATGATCCTTGTTCTTGAGTTTTGTTTTGGGTTAAAAATGGTTCAAATTTTTTCAGATTGTTAAACCCACTTTTAACACCTTATATCCGCTGTGTTTTTTAGTTTAAATTGTTAAACTAGCTTTCATTATCTTGTAACAAAACCCTACAATATTTATACAAAATAACATAAAAAATTATTGAATTTACACATACACAAGAAAATTAAAAATAAGTTTTTTTTACAAACGTATATAACTTAAAAGATCATATGAAACATATTCTACTGCATCTTCATCCGTAATACATAAAGAAAGAAAACAGCACAATGATAATAATGAATATAAAACCAAAATAAACAATTTTGAATTTATAACTCTAAAATGTTTAAGTCTCATTCTAATTTTCATATATAATGATGTGGTACTTGTAAAAAGGTGTGATAATAATCATAACCATGTTGAAACTAAACAAACCAAAATTGGCAGCCATAAATGTAGGAATGATTCCATTAGTGCATCCGAGGACGAAACCACAATGGCTACTTTTAATCACCACTAAAAAATTCGGTCATTTGGTACAGCACACAGACATTTCCGATGCGACTGCCACACACATGTTGAGTATGATAAATACTTGTCACAAATTGTTTGCAACGCATATGCTATGCTATCTGCGACATATTTACCACACCAATATGGATATTTGCTAAGATTATATTTGCAAACATTTACGTCACGCTATTTGAGCACATTTAAATTATTTGCTACGCATGGAAGTTTGATACGTATTTACGACACAAGGCGTTAATTAAAATTATCATAAATTTTACATAAAAATTATTAGTAACATTAAATATACTTAATTTTATTTAATAATTTAGTTTCATACGCATCTTTGACACCGCTAACTTTAATTCAACATGTAAATTTGCGACGCATTTACGACGAATTATATTTAAAGTAAATTGATTTAATATTGAAAATATTTATACTATTTTCGACACATTATACTTCTTTAGATTTTGACTTGACGACGCATTTAAGACAAACAATATATATTCAAATTTTGAATTTGTGACACATTTATGACGCAATGTATGTTTTATTATTTACAAACTAAATGTAACATCGTAAATACATCGTAAAGTATAAAAAACTATAGTAATAATGATAATAATATATATCAAAAATAACACATGAGTTTTACTTGATATTGTAATTTCCACCTGGGATATTGATATCAAGTTGGGTTTACCGCATTTATGTGAAGATCGCTTAGTAATGATGGAGAGTTAAAACATAAAGCGGAATGAATACATTTTAACTGTTAAACACGAATATATCAATCAAAAGAGAATGCATTAACTCAACACACAAGGTAAATAAGATTTTAGTAGTATTTCATTCAAACGTGTTTGCTTTAACAATTACAACAGGTCTGAAAATGAAATTTGTTACAATTACATCAAAACAAACTATTTATACTAATTACATGATGTTCTCGGAAAAAGTATAGTTCTCACATCTTCATAGTTCTCACACAATAATAATTATTAGATATTATTAGTTTTCACATTCACAAGTGGTTTCACGTGTATTGAATTTTGATTTCACAAGCCTCGATCTCCCCCTAAGCTCGATGAATAAACTTGATCACTAATACGTATTCCTTCCTTGTAATCATCATCGTATGCATACATATTTTTTCCAAAGCTTTGTTAAGCATTCAACTAAATTGAATATTTAAGTAGTGAATAGCCATGTGTGCTTTGATTGGATTAGCTTGTAGTTTAAGCATATCTTCCTTCACAAACATTAAAAAATCAATAGGATTCGAACTCCTATTCTCTTTGTTAGCATATTCAATAATTGCTTGCCCTGAATTTATTTCATAAACCCACTTTACTAACTTTGCCAAGCTATTAACTAGATCTGGGGCATGAATAGGAATCTTTTTGCTATTCTTGGTTGTCTAAAAACTCTTGTTATCCAAGGTGCTTTGGTTATAAAATGTATCTTCGATTCACCTTTAATCACTTTTATCTTTATCTGACTTCAATTGTTTGAATCTTTGTTCTCATTTTCTCTAGATCAGATTCTTGAGTAAGTTAGTTTTGTTGTAATTTCCAAGGTTGAAGAATGGTAATTTGCTTATAGCATACAGATTAATAACTGGTAACGTATTGAAATTGTTTGAGTTGTACAAGATTGTCTATATTATCAACATAGTCAAAGTTAACAAAAGTCAATGTCACGGTCAAAGTCAACGCAAAAGTCAAACTCGACACGTTCGAGACGAAGAACCGAGACGAGACGTTGAAGATTTATATGACTAGGAGTTTTATTGTAATAAATATATTTTGTGTGAACAAAATATATTTTATCTTGTTTTAGTCATGTTTTAGTCTAGTTATATAGTCTAGGGGGTTATGTGTAAATAGAGAAACTTAGACTAAACTATAAATAGCCTAATTGTAATTAGAATTAGGTTAATAGTTTATGACCAATAGATTAAGGGATTACTTGTTAACATATTATTAGAAATCTAATTGAATATCAAAGGGGTTTTGAATGTGATTATCATATTTGATCTATAATCTTTATGATTTGATTCAAGTGTGATTATTCTAGGCTAAGAATTTGGTATCAGAGCCATATTGGATCAAATTAATTGAAGTTTTGAAGATTTTTGAAGGTGTTCATCTAGAGAGAGAAAGTGGGGGTTCAGAGAGAGAAAGTAGATCTGAAATTCAAATTTCATCTCAAACTCAATCAATTCATCAGATCTACAACAATCTACTACAAATTTGAAGATATACAACATAAATTTCTGATCTACAACATCTGTTATACAAGAAAACTCAAAGAAATATTTTAGATCTGAAGTTTTTCTCACACACACTAGTGTGTGTTCTTGGTATTCTTGAGTATCTTCAAATCTTCAAGTCATCAAGCTGCGAATTTAGAATCATTTTGAACGAAAGTTCACATTTTCGAGTGAAAACACCAGTAAAAATGCTGCCAAAATCTTCAGCGAATCTAAGAATCAACCTGCGAATTTAATAATTTTTTCAGCGAAATTAAAAAAAATCTGCGAATTTAAAGATTCAACCTGTGAAATTTAACAAAAACATGCTGCGAAATTATATCTTCAAATTGCGAAAAATATTTTTTTTGAAATCAACAAACCACAGATCATACCCTTACACATACAAACCCTAACAAACCCCAAACAACCAACAATAACACCACATAACACAGGAGTTGGGGGAATCAAACGAGAACTAGATCTAGAGGGCAGATTAAGGATATTACCTTGAAGTTTATCCGCAAGATCTTCAACAATATCATTCAATCTCTGGGTTTTAGCTGTAGCATATGCTAGAGGTAGATGACTAGCATTAACCAAAATCTTGATTCGTTCTTGAATGTCACCTGAATACAAAGCATTATGGAATTGCCCCATAACATCATTTTTCACATCAGCTATTTTCATCTTTTTAGACAATTTATCCAGATTTCCAGTAATCAAATACAAGAAAGATAGCCTCTCAAAGTTTTTCGTCCTCTGATATGCATATTCAACAATACCAGAATTACCCTGACGAAGGGCTTCAACCCCTAATTCGTACCAATGGTCCTTTTCATCAATTTCTTTGGCGGAGGCAACAACGATCTGAATATTTCCACTTTCAAGAGCTAAATTGAAATGAGTTCTTTCATTGAAGAACACCGCCACCCCAGCTACCCCAGCTATTGTTACCTTCTCCACCGTTGCTGCCACTACCGCCCCAGCTAAACTTACAGCGAAGAACACCGATTTCCTCTCATCACACACCGATTGAACCACCACCTTCTCATTTTGATATCTTCTTTGTTAATGATTTCAGAGCAAACCAAACCCGCCATTGAAATCAAGATGTCTTGTTTATTGGGGATAGAGGTTGAACCACTCATTTCGGGCGAATTTTTTTCGGCCGCCAGAGGCTCGCCGGAAAACGATCGCCAGAACCCTAACCATCATCCGCCTCTTTCTCTCTTCACACACTTGAGTGCGTGTTTTGTTGATGTTAACTTTTAGTGGGTTAGGGTTCTTGTATGTTTAATGGGCCTATTCTAAACAATTTGGCTGTATTTTTAAATGATGTGTGGGCTGGGTTTTCTCAAACAATTGGGGTAACAACATGGTAATAATTTGGGTCAGTAAATATTAAAAAATTGGGCTGAATTTAAAAAAAATGGTGTAGGCTAATAAAAAATTGACTAGTTGGGATTAATTGATTTCATCCTGATAAAGAAATATTCAAGATTTTAAAAGATTTATAAAAAAACAAGCTTGACCCTAGTTACTAAGATTACATAAAGTGACATTTAAAAAAAATTCCTGGGGGAGAATTATGTTAAAATTTTTGGGAAAAATATTTTTGGGGCGTTTAATTGTTCAAAATTTTTAATAAAATGTCATCTCCAGAAGACTTTAAATCAGATAATCTCACAATGGTACGGAGCCGGTTTGACTCTTTTATAGGTATAAAGAAAGAAAAATTATCAGATTTGATTGATCGATTTTTAAAGGTGGCAAATAATCTAAAAAACATGTTCTAGATCTCAGTAATCATGAACAAATTCAAAAGCTTTTTGATTTTCTTCCGTCTGAATGGAATAATCAAGTTAAAATGCTGAAGCAAGAAAGAGGTTATGTTGACACCAAACTCATGGAAATGATAAACAAGCTAAGATCTCTCGAGCTGGATATCCAAAGAAAAGAATTTCAGCAAGCCGTGTTTCCACATGAAACCAACACGCTTAATACTGAACTTGTTTCTTCTGTAACAAGCATACTTGATTACAAAGCCGAGCTGATTGAAAAGATGAAATTATTGAGAACTGATTTGGATTGCACTGTTAAAATCAAAGAAAATTATGAAGCTCTGAGCGTTGATACTGACAGTAAACCTAAATTTAAGAGAAATGAGGATAATGAAGACGAGAAAGCTGATACTAGAAAGAAAGAGTTTGAGGATAAAGAAATGTTAAAATTCAAAGAAGAGGAACAACAGAAAATCACGAAGGGTTTGCGACTGTGAAAAGAGCTTAGCTGCAGAACGAAGTATCATGGGTCTTCCTTATGAGACTATTCAGGATATGTGTTCTTTATCATGCAAAATCCGGTTATTTGGGATTTATAAGGCAAACAGATTGTTATTGGAAAATGAAAAAGAATTAAAAATAATCAATCAAGAATTAAAGAAAAAAATTGCTTTTTCAAGAAAACTTAATGAAGCATTGGATGAAAATGATCTTTTAATAGAACTATTTTGGAGCGTAACGTTGAAATTAATATTCTGAGAGAAAGGGATGTTTTAGCTCAATTTGAAACAACACAGATTCAAACGAAGCTTGATAAATGGACCCTTTCACACATGAAAAAAGGATGAGCTTATTGCTAAACAACAAGGGGCGCGGGTAAAACATGGGATTGGTTATAAATATGATGGTTAAACTGTATTTAATTCAGTTCCACCTCCTTCTACTTTATGTTATTCACCTATCCCCAACCTCATCCTAAAAATGATTTGTTTGAACAACTTACTAATAGTCTACATGCAGGTTTGAGTGGTGTCAATCTTAATGAGGTGCGAGATGATTATGATTCTACAACTGGTATGGGATACAATAAACCGAATGCTGACCATCAAGCTAATGATTGTTCAGTCCCGGTTGTTTGTAAATCTATATCTACTATTTCTTCTAACTTCTTTGATAATTTTAAAGCAGGTGAAATTCCTACTTTTGAGCCTGTCAAGGTTGTGAAAGAAGAGATAAATCAGGAATCACCTAATCATCAAGTTCTAACAACTACAACACATCCTACTCCTGTCAATCAAGATCCATAGGAAGCAGATCTGTGTATACGAGACTGGTTAAGCTCAGATGATGAATCAAACACAGAGGACCGTGTCAGTTCATCAAAGATCAAGATATCACCTGAAATTGTCAAGTCTCAATCGCTTCCAAAAGCTGAATCAAGACCAATACGGATCTTGTCTTTAACTACAAAACAACCTAGTCAATCAGTGAAGATCTCATTCCCTATTCAGCACGGGAAACTTCAGAACAAGCAAGAATCTACTACAAGCTCAACACAATCCTCATCCCCACCTGCACAACATGGGTCTATCAAGCATCAAAAGCTTTTCAAGGTTTGTTTTGAGTGTGGAAAAGAAGGTCATGTGGTAAAGAAGTGCCTTTAAAGACTTGCTTCGAATGGTAAAGGCAAACCAAATTGCTTCTCCAGATGTAAGTCTACAAAGAATGTTCCAGACGGTAAAGGCAACATGGGTTGCATCTCTAGTTCAAAAGGTAAAAAGCACACATCTTTGAATGGTTGGATGAAAAACCCTCCATCCAAACCTTTTCATGTGAAGCCTGTTTCACATAATTCAAAGATGAAAATGACCAAAGGTTAAAAACCAAATTCTTTTCCTTCCGGTCTTAAACAGAAAATGATTTCCAAATTTAACTCATTCAAATCCAAAATACTTGAATCGAAACAAATTTGGAAAATTAAAAAGAAGGATACAACAATCTCAGATTATTTAAACGGTTGTGCGCAGAATTAGGTTACTTATATTGATGAAATAGGAACTTCCAGGACTTCAATGGCCTGGGTTCCCCTCTCTAACTAATTTCTTAATGAGTGCAGGAACAATTCAGGAGGATTGTTAGTAATCCGGTTTACTGACAGAGATTGTTCCTAATTCAAATTTAAGGTGGAACAAACAGGTTAAAGTCATGGTATTTTATCCACAATCTGGATTTTTATCTGCACAATCACAATTCTCACTTCACAATCACTGCATATTTTATATAATTCATTTCTTATCTTCATATCAGTGTAGTTTGAAAGACCTTCTTTGGTAAATTTTTATTTTTGTATAGTTTTATAATAAAAAAACATAAAAAATTTAAAAAAAATTAAAAAAAATAAACAAAAACAAAAATAGGTTTGCAAAAATAAAAATTTAGGGGGAGAGTATAATAAAATAAAAATGAAAAGAGAACTGGGAACTTGATTCGAGATGATTGAGAAATGATTCTATATCATCTTGAAATGCTTGTTTTTGCATGACTTGCGTTTATAAAATAAGAAATGATAGTAACTGATGCTGTTATCTGATTTATATCTTATTTTTAATTGCAAATAATAGAAAAACAAACAGATTCTTTAATGATATGCTTGATAGACTCAGCCTGAAGAATAAAGCAGACAACAGCATAATGATTTAATTAAAATATATGCTTAAGGATGTCTGGATTTACGCAATCATTTTGTCCTGCATGAATACTGAGTCCCGACAAAAATTGGATTGAGAATTGATCTGTCCCCCACCATGATACAAATCATTTAAGCCATATCTTTGAGTCATATTTGGTGTATTTATGTGTCTTGTGTTTGTGCTAATCTCCTCTGCTGTACGAAAGTACTGACCTGGAGTGATGATCTCCTTTGTTGTATGATAGTACTGACCTGGAGCTCTCATCGGCATATGCTAAATGGTCATCTCCTTTGTTATACATGATTATAGACCTGGAGCTCTCACCATTTTGGTCTAAGTAGTGTCAAATCATCTAAACGATGAATTCATCACGGTATGCATTATTCTATTGATAATCACTTGCACACTAATGCACAAGTCTTGCTCTAAAAAGATCGTAAAAAATTTCAAGAAATTTTGAGGTTGGGTGAGGGTTTTTGCCAAATGATTGTGGGGTCCTAGCATTTCAAAGTATTTAATCCAACCTTAACGAATCATCTGCTGCTTGTTGAAAAAGATAGGGCACAGGTTTAAGTGGACAAACATATTAGCAATCGTTATTGATCTAGTTTGAGAATTTTAAAATCATTCAAAGATTGTGATTAGATTCAGTCAAAATCATTCAAAGGGAGGTGTGATTAGATCAGTTCAGTATGAGTGTGATTCTCATTGCTTGTCGATGATTAAATTCATCTTTGTGCTAAAGCATATCTTGAGGATGTGATCTCATGATCGATTCAGTTCTCGGTAATCAAAAAAATTTAAAAATTAAAAATTATATAAACTAAAAAAATTGTTATAATAAATATATATAATAGAAAATAAAAAAAAATTCATTTCAATTTCTTTTAGGTCTTCCATATTATGCTGATTACATTTTATCATATTTCATGTATTTCACAGAAATTACGCACAAACGAACACGAGTTCGCTTGTTTTCACACACAGATAAACATGAGTTTATTTTGTTAAAATTAAATGATCTAATTAGAAATTTCGAGTTTGTGTTTGTGTTTGTGTTTGTGTTTGTGTTTGTGAATGTGTTTCAGATTTTTGCTGTAAGTGATGGCCGATCATCAGTTGAGCAGTGTACCTGATCAGAGAACCTGTTTCTTAAGTTTGCAGAAGATACCGAGCTAGGAATCCTCCTCCTACATCTTCTGAAGCACTCACGATTTGAGATTTGGGAAAGATGTTCCAAAATCCTCACAAAGGTTGCACTCAAAAGGGGGAGCACATAAATAGGGGGAGCTTATGAGATAAATAATCTTTCTCATCAGATTCAAGATAGCTTCAATTTGAAGATCTTTCTATGGTTGACTTCTCGTGCTGATTTCATTTAAGAACATTGATAAAGATAGACTAAGGAGGAGTATTATTAGAGCTGTACAAGATAGTCTATATTATCAACATAGTCAAAGTCAACAAAAGTCAATGTCACGGTCAAAGTCAACGCAAAAGTCAACCCCGACATTTTCGAGACGAAGAACCGAGACGAGACATTGAAGATTTATATGACTAGGAGTTTTATTGTAATATATATATATATATTTTGTGTGAACAAAATATATTTTATCTTGTTTTAGTCATGTTTTAGTCTAGTTATATAGTGTACGAGGTTATCTGTAAATTGGGAAACTTAGACTAGATTATAAATAGCCTAATTTTAATTAGAATTAGATTAATGGTTGTATGACCAATAGATTGAGGGATTACTTGTAAGCATATTATTAGCAATCTAATTGAAGATCAAAGGGGTTTTGATTGTGATTATCATATTTGATCTATAATTTTCATGATTTGATTCAAGTGTGATTATTCTGGGCTAACAGAAATCACGAAAACTTTCAAATATGAAGGAAATTTAGTAGTCAGTTACAACTCATTACTACATAGAAATTACATGCTTGCCCTTTATTAAAAACTAAATTAAAAAATAGTTATATTACCATTAATGGCTAAAATTTGTTTTCGTGGTTCTGACAATCTTTATAAGATATAAAATGATCATATCCTTATAAATATATATATATATATATATATATATATATATATATATATATATATATATATATATATATATATATATATTATAATATATATATATATATTGCAGGACCGGTGTAGGGTGGTCACATACAACACAACAACACAAGGAGGAGATTAACTAAACTTAATCAAACAGTAAACTGGATTAACCACAAGAATGGTACTAAGAACACAAGTAATAAGTAAGAGACAGAGGGTTTCAAGGATGCAGTATATTGCTTTCTCAAGTTCTATTACAAGTGTTACAAAGCATAAAGAAAGATACAAGAACATGGAATACTTATACTACAACCTACAGCCGGCTATACTTTGAAAGCCAGCTGGATACAATTGACTAGACACAAACAAAATTAATTGTAAAATCAAAAGGCATATCTGCCTTTTGACTTGTGACTATGACATGCCATAGCTCACATCCTAATATATTACAAAAGGATATAAAAGTACATAAAGTAGAAGCATGGACTCAAGACCTCAATGTACAGTTACCAAAAGCATGGACCTTTCACCAAGTCATGTAAGTTGGTGACTTTACAGAGTTGCAGCGGAAAGGTGGTCCAACTTTATGGTAAAGTACATCAGATAAAGGCATATCTCTAAAATTCTTCGGAAGAAATCTGTCTTCACTAATTGGCTTCGGAAGACTTTGTCTTTGAAGCTTCAGAAGACTTCATTTTTGCTTCGGAAGATATTGGTCTTGGCTTCGGAAGATTTTACACTTAGAATATTTCTAGTGCATGGTGTAAAACTTCCGTAGCATTTCTACTTCAGTTCTTTAGTGCATGCTTGCAGAGAGAATTTGGATGTTTTGTGTTGTATCAGACTTATAGGAATCCTTACAAACTCCCCCGAGGCTGATGCTACCAAAACATTTAGAAGATATTCAGATGTTTGTAGTCTTCAGCACAATGATGACCATACCCTTCTACATTAGATGGTCAGGATCATTCAGACTCTCATAGTATCTTCTCATCTCAAAGAGATCATGCAGAGGTAAGTTGATTATGTCTTGCCATGTATAGACATTCTCAACACCTTGATCTCTGATCACATGCCATCTTTCTGGATTGGTAGAGAAGGTCCAGGATAAGATGGGTGTCTCAGCTGCAAGAGGAGCCACTTGAATTGGAGTTGATTGGGCTGCCTCTTCATGCACTTCCTCAGGTTGATCTGACTCAGCCTGAGGTGTAGAGGTAGATGATTTAGGCTTCTTCTTCTTAGACTTTGGTTTAGAAGCCATCATCTTCTTCCTATTAGAAGACTTTAACTGAGAAGACTGGTCTGCCAGCCCTTGTTGATCATCCTTGTATTTCTCAGTTGGGTGTTCCTCCCTCACAGGTTCAGAATGAGAGGGAGTTTTGACCCTGCTGTGGATCAGAAGATGAAGCTTGCTGAGGCTCAGCAGGAGGTCCGGGTTGTGTTGTCTCAAGTTGTTCAACCTTAACCTCCACTTCAGGTGGGATTTGACTTGGAGGAGAGTATAAGTCAATCAGCTCTCCACTCTTGATCATCTGCTTGATTACCCTGATATGCTCATCCATTGTGGATAGAGACATAGGGCCAAGTCTCCTTCCGGAGAATCCATACAGCTTCAAGAAGCTCATCATCCTTTGTCTGTCAGCAGACTTCTTCATACTCTTTTGGATGATGACTCTTGACTTTGCAACCTCTTCCCTCATCTTTCTCTTCGTAGCTTTTTGTTCTTTAAGCACTTGAAGTTCAAGCTGTTTGAGATACTCAAACTCAATATACTCAAAGGACAAAGGAAGAAGGTGCAGATGATGTAGTAGAGACCTGTGGCACTCAGGTAGTTGATCATGTTTTGTCTGTCTGTTTCTTTGTCTACCTGAGGTTCTTGTGTAGATGCCATAGTCTCTTGCACAGGGCTTCTTGAACTGGGGAGAGAGTAGAAGCATGCTTGTATAGTCTTTTCTCTCTCTTCTCCTCTTTGAATTGGAGAAGTAACCTTGCATCCTCTTTTTCTTTCATCTCTCTTGACACTTCCATGTCAGCCAGTTTATTTAGTTACACTAAGGGGAGAGATATAATCTCATCTTTGTCATAGTTCCTAGTCTGCAAGTAAGTAATCCTGACTGCCCTTAACTCATTATCTTGATTGTTTGGTCTAGGGGCAACCCTGATTGTAGCTTGCATAAAACTTGAAGACCCAGAGGAACTTTCTTCCATTAGCTTCCTCTTCCTCTCTCTCTCCTCCTCCTCAATCTCTTCAGGAGTCAAAATCCTTTTCCCTTTGTCACCCATAGACCTTTGTGACTTAGGGTGGATAGAGGTTTGGCCTATATTGCTTGGTGTAGCATCCAAGCTCTAGCCAGAGAGAGGTTGTGAGACACCTTCACCGGCAGGTGTTTCACTGAGGGAATGAATTTCTGAAGCAGTTGTTGTGTGACGTGTGACAGGGCTCTCAGGCTCTATCACTGGGCCTTCAGCCAAGGTTTTCCCTTTGAAGCTAATCTCAGGGTCTGCCTCAGCATCCAGTTGACCAATGACATTACCTGATTGCCTTTGTCTCCTTCTTAGGCTGAACTCTTCAGTAATTCTGTCTTGAATCCTAAGTGCTAACCTGTCAGCTTGTCTTGATTTGCTTGGATTGACAAGTGGCATGTTGACCAGATCAAGACCTTCATAGTAGTTCAAGGTTTGAAAATCAAATACTTCTTGTTGCCCTTGAACTCTGTGAAGAATAAGGGCTCTTCTATCAGCATCATACCTCCACCCAATGATGTAGTTTGAAGTTCCTTGATGTGGGGATGACATAGCCCTTGGTATACCTTCCTCAAAGAGACTCTTGATGATAGAGTCTATAGAGTCCACATTAATGTGAACTTGAGGAAGTTGCTGAGTATGCACAACTGCAAGTGAGGATGGTGAGTCCTCAATGTCCATACTCTCTGAAGAACTCCCAGGTTCTGTGTCTGTAATGACTTTCTTCCCCTTTTTGGTAGCATCACCCTATTGCATAGGTGAGTTAGAGGTAACCACTCCATCTGGAGTTGCCAGATGAACCTTGCATGTTCATCTCCATCTGGTAACCACTGAGAATCCTATATAACTCTGTCAGAGTAAGAGTTTTGAGATTTTCAGTCCTCTTGATCACCACACAATAGTGTGTCCAATACCTAGGAAGTGAGGACATGAACTTCCTTACAATGTCTCTATTTTCATGAGGAACTCCTCCATCCACAAGGGTATCCACTATCTCAACATACCTGAAGTATTGCTGAGTCATGGTTTCACCTGTTTTGAAGGTGAAGTTTTCAAACTGCTGCTTCAGGAGATCTTTCTTGTTCTCCTTGGCTTCAGAGGAGCCTTCATACATCAGTTTTAGTGCATCCCGTAGCTGTTTAGCTGTTTTGCACTTCTTGAAACCTCTGTACACAGAGTTTGGAAGGGCAGTTTGAAGAGCTATCATGGCTTTTCTGTCAATCTCTACTCTCTTCCTATCTTTATCTGAGTAGTTAGCCACATCTTTGGGGATCATACCAGCACCAGTAGCAGAAGGAGTGCTGGGTATGAAAGGTACATTTTCAACAGACTCCTACATTCTTGAGTCTAGAGACCTGATGAAACCTTTCATTCTCATACACCAGGTATCAAAGTCATCAAGAGTGATCAGTGGGGACTTGTTCATGGTTCCAGTTTCCATATCAGTCTTGGAAATGGCTGCCATTTGAAAGTTTAGTATTTGTGTGAGTGAGGGATCTTAAGATGGTGAGATCTTATATCAAGAGCCTGAAATGCTCTGATACAAATTGCAGGACCGGTGAAGGGTGGTCACTTACAACACAACAACACAAAGAGGAGATTAACCAAACTTAATCAAACGGTATACTGGATTACCACAAGAATGATACTAAGAACACAAGTAATAAGTAAGAGACAGAACAAGAGACACAAGAGATGGGGTTTCAAGGATGCAGTATATTGCTTTCTCAAATTCTATTACAAGTGTTACAAAGCATAAAAAAGATACAAGAACATGGAATACTTATACTACAACCTATAGCCGCTATACTTTGAAAGCCAGCTGGATACATTGACTAGACACAAACAAAATCAATTGTAGAATCAAAAGGCATATCTGCCTTTTGACATGTGACTATGACATGCCATAGCTCATATCCTAATATATAACAAAAAGGATAAAAGTACATAAAGTAAAAAACATGGACTCAAGACCTTAATGTACAGTTACCAAAAGCATGGACCTTTCACCAACTCATTTAAGTTGGTGACTTTACAGAGTCGGAAAGGGTGGTCCAGCTTTATGGTAAAGTACATTAGATAAAGGCATATCTCTAAAAGTCTTTGGAAGAAATCTGTCTTCACTAATTGGCTTCGGAAGACTTGTCTTTTAAGCTTCGGAAGACTTCACTTTTGGCTTCAGAAGATATTGGTCTTGGCTTCAGAAGATTTTACACTTAGAATATTTCTAGTGCAAGGTGTAAAACATCCGAAGCATTTCTATTTCAGTTCTTTAATGCATGCTTGCAGAGAGACTTTGGAGTTGGGTTGCATCAGAACTTATAGGAACGCTTACGTGTATAGATATATATATATATACAGATATACGGTATATATATATATATAGAATAGAGGATAGATAGAGATAGAGATGAGAGATGAGAGAGAGAGAGAGAGACGGAGAGAGAAAGAAAGAGAGAGAGAGAGAGAGATAGAGAGATATAGAGAGAGAGATCTAGAGATCTAGAGATAGAGAGATCTAGATAGACGGAGAAGAAATCTAAAGAGAGAGATCTAGAGAGAATCTAAAGAGAGACGGATAGAGAGATCTAGATATCTCTAGATATAGAGAGATAGAGATCTGATCTCTGAGATCTCTCTAGCTATATCTATCTCTCTATCTACGTATATCTCCCTCTATATACGTATATATAGATATATAATATACGTATATATAGCTATATCTATATACGTTATAATAATATAGTATATACGTCATATATCTTATACACGTATATATATACGTATATTATACACGTATATATCATATACATATATTATATAGATACGTAGATATTATACGTATATATACGTAGATATACACGTATATATAGAGACGTATATATATACGTATATATATATAACGTATATAATATACGTATATATATATATATATATAGCTATATATATATCTATATAATATATATAGATATATAGATCTATATATATAATATATGATATTATATACGTATATATATATATATACGTATATATACGTATATACGTATATACGTATATATACGTATATATATATACGTATTATACGTATATATAATACGTATATATACGTATATATATATACGTATATATACGTATATATATAACGTATATATACGTATATACGTATAACGTATATATACGTTATAGATATATAATTAGAGAATATATATAGATATATACGTATTACGTATATACGTATATATACGTATAATATTATATATATATATATATCTATATTATATATATATATATATCTATATATATATATATACGTATATATATATATACGTAGGTATTATATAGATATAGTATATAGATATATATAAATTATATACGTCATATATATATAATATATCTACAATTATATATCTATATATATATATATATCTATATGTAGTATACGTAATATACGATATGTATTAGTAATATATCGTATATATATTATCTTATTATATATATAGTATATATATATCCTATATATCTTATATATACTATATATATGTATATATATTTATATATATATGTATATATATGTATATATTATATATATTGTTAGGACCTGGTATTTGAACAAAAATACCGAGTGATTGCGTGTTAAACCAACTCAAATAGTGCGGAATCCTATTTGATTGGCGATCCAATCAGTGAGAACACACGATGAATCAATCAAGAATTGATATCAACGTCAGAAATCGATTAGGAACCGATCTGATGTGTTCTATGAACTTGGAGAACGATTTGGGAGGCTTCTGGACGGCTAGGGTACGTCTGGAATCGTAATGGGATGAATGCTTACGTTTTCCCACGAATTGGGTCTATTTATAGGTTAGTATTGTTCAATCGTGCGACTGGGCCATAAGTATGGTTCAGTCGTGCGATTGAACCATGCGGTTGATTCATCCGCACGACTGAGTGTTCAGTCGTGCGATTGAGTCAATCTTATGTGTCAATCATACGACTGATCCAGTCTCCTGGTTCAGTCGTGCGATTGAGTCAATCGTATGAAGTTATTCATGCGTGTGGTCCATTCGCATGGGCCATTCGCATGAGAACTTCATTAAGTTAAGTTTGAATGTTTTAATTAATATAACATAATGTGCAATCATTCAAACAATCATAAACCCAATCAATTCAATCACGACTTATTAATGAAATATTAAACATTACAAGTAACAACAATTCATATCATTTCATTAATCGATTACAATTACTTCATAATCAGACAGACAAGTTCATTACATTACAAATCATGATCTAGGGACATACATGCATCAACAAACTCCCCTTGGACCTAGATCTATCTATTCTCTTGTCTTCTGCATCACCTCCTTATACTTCTTGTACTTCTCCTCTTTAGTGACTCCTGCGTGTATCTCAAAAGCAAAGCAGAGTCGTATAACATTTTGGAATTGGAGGGCTTGTACAATATCTTGCGTGTCATAGAATAGTGGCCACTTATATAATGTGTAGACATCATTAGCAGATAAGTTGGTTAGCCACATTGGGTCGAATACCCTGATAGTATCCATTTGTCCCTCTTTATTCAAACTATGACAGCTTCAGCGGTTCTCCAATCATAGTACCACCATTTGAAGTGGGGAGTGAAGTCCTGTGGCATTTCCCTGAGAGGGATTCTCGACATTGTTCTCGGGGGACTCCACTTCAGCACTATCTTTGGCTTACCAGTTATGGGATCAACTTCAGAACGTCTGATATACCTCGTAGGTTGTTGAGGTTTGAAGTTGACCCACCTGGTGTGGTACTCTTTCCTCAGGGCAGCCTCAAACCAGCCTGACATCTTTCTCGGGTCAGCATACAGCAGCTTTAGTTTAGCCAGCTGGTTGAGCTCAAAACCAGGTAGAGTCTTCAGATCATGTGGGAACCTGAAGTACTATATGCCCTGCTCCCTCTTAACTGCATAAGCGTTAAGATCTTCAAAATACGCCCATGAGATAATCCTGCCTGACACCTTATGGTGTTTCTTGACTCTGTAGAGCTTGGTGTAGGCATCTCTCTTTGGTGCAGCATGGAGCTCTTACTTCTTCAAAACAGGCAGCCCATTCAGCCTTGCGAATATCTACGTCTGCATTGGAGGCTTGGGCTGTTCCTTCAGTCTTTCTGCTTCTTGCTCCATCTTGTCAAGTACCTCAAAAGTATCACTGACTAGGGATTCACCCAGATTGGGGACCACATTTCCCTCGGCGTCAGCGTACTGAGGATACTCTTCTGCAGTAATGTCTTCAACCTCAACTTCATCAATATCATTCAGTTCCTCATCACTGGTTGAATCAACTGTTGGAGCGTCCTTCACTATTCCATCGGGATTGAGTTTGCAAATTTCTGCTATTTGCTCATCGACAGGTCATGAATTATCTCCCCTTTCTTCAGGGGTCTAAACTCACAGACCGTCTTACTATCCCTTGTAGGTCAAGAATCATGGTTAACTGAGTCTTGACCATTTGAAGGGGAGTAAAGTCAAACTCATCCCTTTGAAAGTTTGGATCTGTTTGATATAAACATTCAACACATAAATCATTAGTAATTAATCAAACAGACATATATTAACTTAATATATATAAACATTTAATACATTTGTTTTTCATTACATGATTCAAGTACAAAGTAAATAAATACATAAAACGTCTAATCAGTACTTTTGTCTTGAATCTGTGGGGTGTCGCTCGGAGGAGCAGAAGTAGTGGATGACTGGTCTTGTCGACGTTTGGATCTCCGCTCCTGACCTGAGGCAGAGGCCGATGCAGCCGCATCCCCTCCTTCTGCCTCGTCATCATCATCATGTCCTTCTGTCCTCTCTTCTTCTGTCTCCTCATCATCATCATCTTCCTCATCATCATCCTCATCTTCATCATCATCATCTCCGTCATCCCGTCACCTTCCTTTAGCTTCAGGGGCTCATCCTTCGACCCCTTCAGCCTCAGCATGATAGTCTTGTTGGTCGTCTCCAACTCCTCAATACGTTTGACGGACTGAGCCTGAGTATCTTGGAGTTGGGACACCTCAACTCTCTGCTGGTCTATGACCCGAGCCTGCTCTGCCAATTGCTGAGATTGGGCAGCAGCCAAGTCGGTCAGCTGGCGGATCTGCGCCGCCTTCTCCTCGTCAGCAGCAAGCAGACGCATAACCATACGGTTAAGCGCTGAGAGCTGCTCCTCTACCCAATGTGAGGTAGAGTGAATCCATGACATGTGAGGGCTGGGCTGACGGTCCAGCCTGATGTGTGGTGGTGGTGGCAGTGGCTGTGGTGAATATGGGTCGGTGAGCTGATGGTGGTGAAGTAGGGGTGAATGGTCTGGTGATGGATGGGATAGCTACAGTGGTGGTAGGTAAAGTGGTGGATGTGGTAGTAGGAGTAGTGGCTGTGGTGGCTGTGGTGATGGGTGGTATGTCAGTAGTGGTGGTGTGGTGGCTGTGTGGTGTAGAAGTGGTAGTCACGAAGGTCAAACGACGCTTCTTCTTCTTCAACCCATGTGGTTGAGCCATCCGCTTCCTCCTAGTCCCGGAGGAAGTAGATGCTCCCCCTGCAACTCTGCTACCTGACCCCGGAACGTAGTTAGGGTCAGTATCTCTCTCCGAGGAGTCCCTTGGTGCTCACCAACCACCTTAAGCCCGTGGTCTGTGGGAACGACTTTGCTTCCCACAGTCCTGGTGAGGGGCTCCTCGTCTGACTCCTCCTCCTCATGTCACCAGCAACAAACTCTGATGGAAGCCGGCCATCTCTGCGACCTCTCCGGCAGTGGCTGACCCCGGGGGAATAACGTCTGTATCTGTGCCTCTAGATGGGGCAGGCATGTCATCCCCGGCGTCGCCGCTATCATCATCATCAGAGTCAGTCTCTGGTATAGCATATGCTCCACATCTGAGTCACTGTCCTCGTGGCGCCACTTCCTCTTCGCTGGCGCCACATAATCAGCCCGGGCCAGATGCCCAAAAAACCTCCTGACAGGGGGCTTCACCTGCTTCCCCCTGTAACCTTCATCCTGCCAAGAGTCGTGTCGTCCATGACCTCGAGGATAACAGCGTCCTCCTTCTCCTTCGGCAGGGAAGGAAGCTTCTGATCAATGATCATCTGTAGAAATCTAGGGTACATACAGAAGCCTTCCTTCCCCTTCCCCTCGAGGTTCTCCACCAAGTAACTGAATATCATCCTGGAGAAGCTGAACGGGTGGTTCAGCACCAACGCTGCATAAGCGTTCTGGATCTGGTCCGAGAGCTCGTCAAAACCTCCCTTCCGTGATGCTATACACTTCAGCAGCACGTGCGCAAGGTACTTAAACTGGGGACAGAGGTTACTCTTGTTGAGTACCCCGGCATTGATGTCCCCAGAGTACTTGGCTCTCATGAAGCATCCACGGACAGTGAGGGGGTGTAGACGTGGGGACACTCAGCATCGTCTCCAAACTGAAGAACTATCCTCAGATCCTCCTCAGAAATAGTGATAGCCTCACCAAAAATCGAGCTCCTGATGCAGTGAGGCTCGGTGGATCTGTCTACAGATGCGCCTTCCCAGAAGGCCTGCTGCACTGATCTGTACGGTGTGCAGGGAGTAGATATAGCATGAGCGATCCTGGATCTCTGAAGAAAGTAATAATGCCTGCAAAGTCGGCTGCATTCCTGGATGTCAAGTCCAGGTGAGCACATATGTTGTGCTTGGTGCTCATATTCCATCTACTCGCCATCTGTAACACATAATAACATAAACGTTAGTTTCGTTGGCTAAGAGTATAAAGCAACACTTAAACTTTGAATAAAAAGTATCTGTCATGCGATTGGGGTTGTACGACTGAAGACAGTCGTGCGACTGAATCGTGCGATTGAGGTTCAGACGTGCGATTGACCTCATACGCACGACTGAGTGTGCGACTGGACTCATGCGCATGTACTCTTGTGCGGTTACACCAGTCGTGCGACTGAGTCTCATTCGCATGGTTCAGTCGTGCGATTAAGTGATTCGCACCCTTCAGTCGTGCGACTGAAGTTCATCCGGACGACCAGTCGTCTGTCTCATTTGTTCAGTCGTCCCAAGATCGAATCTACGCAGAATAAGTTTTACATCAATTAACCGGTCTTTAGTGTCGCCTCTCTTCCCTAACAACCTATTTAACAATTTTAACATATTACTTAGTTTTAATAGGTTATTAGGGTTTGACATGGTCGCGGTTCGCCTTTTCACAGTCGTATTAATCAAATTAGGGTTCCATTCTTTCTGATTTCGATGGAATAAACTTCAAATACCTGTACGATGATGAACGAACGTTAGTATCACAGAAAAACAAAAGCAAGCAAAGAAAAATTTTTGGCAGAGTAACGGTACTATATGCGATTTAGGGGCGATTTGCGAATGAGGAGTCTCTGCGACCGACTCCCCTCTATTTATATCCACCCTAGTTCCAATCGTGCGACTGAGTTCATTCGCACCTTTCAGTCGTGCGAGTGGGACTCAGTCGTGCGATTGGGTCAGTCGCCCTTCTCCAGTCGTCCGACTGAAGTTCAGTCGTGCGACTGACTCACTCGTTCGCACTTAAGCCTCCGATTGGACTAATCGTATGATCCATTCGTGCGAATGGACTTCATTCGTATGGTTAGTCCATACGTATGGTCCATTCGTGCGAATGGGTCATACTTAGTTAATTTTTCTGCTATTTTACTAATTTACCTTTAACTCTTTTATATTAATTAAATTAACGTTATGAACTTTTGATCATCTCAGACATGATCCTTTTATCTTGAAAACATTTTGATCACCTCAGACGTGATCCTTTTAACCACTTTGGTCACCTCAGACGTGACCCCTTTTAAAACTTTGTCACCTCAGACGTGACTGATATAACCTTTCAAAGAACATATGGTCATCTCAGACATGACCCTTTTAGTGAGTTTATTCCTTCTGATTTTCCTGATGTAGCCCGACACTTGACTCAAGTTAAAACTTAAAACAAACTAACTAATTTTAAGAATTTAAACTAATTACATAATCAGACATATATTTTTTTTTTGTGAGAGATAAATCCAGAGATTGATATCTACGGGATTTGGATCGGGAGTAGATAGCTTCAACTTAGGTTGATCACATCTGGACCAATTCAATTTTTGGAATCATACAGGCAATTCAAATCATTTGGGACTCGTTATAAAACCTTTTGATGCTCAAGTTCTCGATGTTCATCCAGAGTCTTTAGCAACATAAGGAAATCATACTGAAACTCTTAGGTTTTCACATTGATTTGGACCTTTGAGAATGTAGCCACAATGATTGTCAGTATGTTTGTCCACTTAAATCCATACACAGACTTTTGACACAGACTGGTGACTTATTTAGGTGTAATTATTTCAACTAACACTTGTGGATCCCACACTTATATGGTAATCAACATCCCTCAGGAGCTTTTGAGCGGTCTACGGGTATTATTACAAGAAGAGACTATTCTTAGAGCTTTCAAAGAGAAGCCTGTCCTCAGGTCAGTGCCATCGCACAGCAGAGAGGCGGCAAACAACAATGAATTCTAGAATATCTAGGTTATGCTTATCCTCAGGTCAGTGCCATCGCACAGCAGAGAGGCACATAACCTATCTCCTTGTTAGAGCAGCTTATTTTATTTTGCACAAATGCACCAACAACATAAGTCATTAGCTTTATTGCATTTGTCTTTCATTTTTTTCTTTTGCTTTGCTCTAGTTATGGTCATCCGCACACATTTGTGGCGTTTAATTGCTCATTACCCCTTATTGGAATATTGTTGATTGTGTTAACCAGTGATAAGATGGACGCCCACAGTCAGTTGAACACTTTAGTTTTATCTTGAAATCACCAATCCGGTCTAGTTGTCTATTGTGTTGAATCTACCAACATATCATATATGGTCTAGCAGCCTCTAAGTCTACTTTCTTTGTGTCACCTTAGGAGTTGCCAGTTTTCTATCATCTTTCCTTTTAGTATTGCTTAGACTACACAGATTTATTACTTTGAACTTTTGCATATTACTAAAACTTAAATTTTAAAGTCCCTCTTGATTTGTTCCTGTGTACTATCATTTTCCAAAGGTATTGAATCGGTATCACAGATACAATCTACCTTATTTCAGCTCGCTACTCCTTCTCCCTCATTTTTTTTTTTTTTTTTTTTTTTTTTTAATGTTAACTTGCTGACATATTCTCCCCTAAAATACTAAAATCATTTCTGGTTTAATTATTTTAGGATTTTAATAAACAGCAAGAGAACATGAGTTTAAATAAATTAAAATCAAATAGACAAATCAAAATAAATAAAATAAAATTTAAGTACACGACATCGGACTACACATTTTCATCATCAGGAATTACCTCACTTTTCTTTTAACACCGTTGACCTCTAATAAATATTGAAAACGTGGTTTATCAAAAGCTTTAGTATAGAGGTCAGCGCGTTGAAAATCAGTATTAATTTTAACCACATCAATTAAGTTCTTTTCAAAACAATCTCTTATGAAATGGTATTTAATACCGATGTGTTTGGTCTTAGGATGTTGGACCGGATTTTTAGTTACTGCAATTGCAGCAGAGTTATCAACAAAAATAGGAGTAGATGAGAATTTTAAACCGTAATCCCGCATTTGCTGTTGAATCCAGATGATTTGAGAACAGCAACTTGCAGCAGCAACATATTCGGCTTCACAGGTTGACAAGGCAACCGATGTCTGCTTCTTACACTGCCAGGTAACTAATCTTCTCCCAAAGAATTGACACCCTGCTGATGTAGACTTGTAGTTCATCTTGCAGCCCCCGTAATCCGAGTCACTATACGCGGTAAGCTCAAAGTCATCATCATGAGGGTACCACAATCCAAGTGTGGGTGTACCCTTCAGATAACGAAAAATCCTCTTGACCCCGATCAGATGGTTGACCTTTGGTTTAGCCTGATATCTTGAGCATAGACATGTAGCATACATAATATCAGGTCTTGAGGCAGTGAGATACATGAGGGATCCGATCATTCCTCGGTACATAGTGGCATCTACTAGATCTCCATTATCATCCGGTGCTATATCATGATTAGTAGCAAGTGGAGTCCCAGCAGCAGAAGCATTCTCCATGTCAAAGCGACTGAGAATGTCTCCTACATACTTGGTCTGATGTAGAAAGATTCCATTAGGTGTTTGATCCACCTGTAACCCGAGAAAGAACTTCATCTCCCCCATGGCACTCATCTCAAATTCTTTCTTCATTACTGCTTCAAACTCTTTACATAACTCTTCGTTCTTTGACCCGAAGATTATGTCATCAACATATATCTGTACAAGCAGTAGGTCGCCATCCTTTTCCTTAATAAACAGTGTACAGTCAATTACTCCCCTGCGAAAGCCGTGTTTCACAAGATGAGTTGAGAGTTTCTCATACCAAGCTCGAGGAGCTTGATGAAGCCCATACAAAGCTTTGTCGAGCTTGTAACTCTATCCCGATGGTAAGGATCTTCAAAACCCTCGGGTTGACTTACGTAGACTGTTTCTCTGATTTCTCCATGAAGGAATGCACTCTTTACATCTAATTGGTAGACTTTGATCTTCATGTACGATGCATAGGCAAGGAAGATACGAATAGCTTCCATCCTTGCCACGGGTGCAAACACCTCATTGTAGTCAATTCCCTCGACTTGGCGAAAACCTTGAACCACCAGTCGAGCTTTGTTCCTGATAATGACCCCTTGGTCATCCTTCTTGCATTTTAGTACCCATTTAGTGCCAATACTTTAGCACCTTTAGGTTTATCAACCAGTGTCCATACACCTAACTTCTTAAACTGCAGAAGTTCTTCTTGCATGGCACTCACCCACGCCTCATCATTTAGTGCTTCACTGACATATTTTGGCTCAACCTGCGAGACAAAACATCGATAGGCACCATCATGAATGTAACCTTTCTCCATAACCGAGGCGTAATCAGCTGAGTACAACTGATTTCGGGTTTGTACTCCTGATCTGACATCTCCAATGACATTGTCAAGGGGATGATAAACATTTAGTCGTGATCCTGGAGTAGTAGGAACAGCTACCTCAGACCAAGATTATGAACATTTGGTTCTGCATCTGAGGTAGTTGGAGTTTGAGGTTCTGAAGTCGAAGGTGCATCACTCGTAGATGCTTGTGGACTTGCTGGAACGGGAACCTGTTCCTCCTGACTGTTCTGGTCATCTTCTTCAGCTTCATCTTCAGAGGAGGAGTCACTGACGTCGACTACTCCCCCTGACTGAGTAGATGATTCTCCCTGTGTGCTAGATGGTGTATTCAGAATATCATACATCATCCTAGTTGCTAGCTCATCGTCCGAGGGAGAGAGAGGTATGTTGAAGGATTTGAAGAATCCATCATAATCGAAGAAGTAGGCAGGTCCTTTTCCTGTAGGTGGTGTGGTATATCTCTGAACGTCGACATTACACCACACTTCTACAAGACCCGTTGAGTTATTGTAAACTCGCTTATTCGGTATGTTGTATCCTAGAAAGATTCCTTCATCTGCCTTCTCGCTGAATTTTCCTTCTTGCGTCTTCTTCAGAAGTGTACATGGCGCGCCAAAAGGTTCAAGATACTCCAAATTCGGTTTGCGTCTTTGTAGTAGCTCATAACATGTCTTTCCGTGGCGCTTGACTATTAGGACTCGATTCAGTGTATAACATGCATTTGCTACTGCCTCATTCCAGAATTGGATAGGCAGTTTCGAGTCTGCCAGCATAGTCCGTGCAGTCTCTATCAAGCTCCTATTTTTCCTCTCAGCAACACCATTCATCTGAGGCGTGTATGCTGAAGTGAATTGATGAACAATTCCCTTTTCCTTGCAGTATGCCTCCATCCATTGATTCTTGAATTCAGTCCCGTTGTCTGAGCGTACTTGTCTAACCTTTAGCTTGTAGAGAGATTCCAGAGTGGTGACTAATTCCTTGAATGACTCAAATGTTTCTGATTTGGATTTCAGAAACATTACCCAAGTGAACCTTGAGTAGTCATCAGTGACCACAAAACAGTACAGATCGCCTGCAATGCTCCTTGTACTGACTGGACCAAACAGATCCATGTGAAGAAGTTCAAGAGGAAGTTCTATTGAATGAACTTTCTTTTCCTTATGAGACTTCTTTGTCTGTTTGCCTTTCTTGCAAGCTACACAAAAGTCAGGAAGTTGGAAGTTCTTGACATTTACTCCTCTCACTAAGTCCTTCTGAATCAAGTGATTCATCTTCCTTTGACTAATGTGTCCCATTCTCCTATGCCAGGAGATTGAGTCCTTCTCAGTAGCTTTGATAGAAAGCACTGCACCTCATGATCCGTTGGAGCAGCTGTTGACAGATCCAAGACATATAGATCCTTATATCTTGAAGCAGTCATCAGAACTTGATCCTCTGGAATCATATAGTCTTTCTTCAGCACGTAACACTTGTTGTTGTCGAAGATGACTTTAAATCCTTTATCGCAGATTTGGGAAACAGAAAGTAAGTTATTCTGAAGTTGTTGAACATAGTTCACCTTATCAAACTTAACTTTCTGATTTCCCACTTCTCCCTGTGCTGTGATGTATCCTCCCTTGTTTCCTGCAAAGGAAACATGCCCTCCTTTTATTTGTTTGACATTTGATAAAAGGGCTCTATTTCCTGTCATGTGCCTGGATGCTCCGCTGTCTATAATCCACGTGTTAGTTTCAGCGCTATACCGAACACCCTGCACATATCAAGTAAATGTATTAGTTTAGGTTAGGAACCCAAGCCTTTACTGTCTTGGGTTTCCCAGAGGCATCACACATCATAAACTCTACCCATTGACCTTTAGAAGGTGAGGGTAACTCAGATTCCTTCTTGTCATCAGTATCAGTCACACAGGTAGTCTTCTCTTTCCATAAGCCAGATTTGTGCAATGCCTGTTTATGATAAACAGTCGTCTGGCTTACAGGTTGGACTTTAGGTTCACTAGATCTTCTAGGTGGAGTTAGAGAACTCCTCTTAGAAGACCTAGGTCTAGAGTCCTGAAGATCAATCTTCTTCCTAGGTGTCTGATAGAAAAGACAATAGGAAGCAATATGTCCACATTCTCCACAGTTGTAGCACAATCTGCTATCAACCTTATAATTTGACTTTCTTTGTGGAGAAATGCGTGACACTTTAGTAACATCAATCACTTTAGGTTTTGACTCTTGCATGTTTGATGTTTTCTCTGGTTTAACAAATTTAACTGTTTTAACCTGTTTAACTTGTTCAACCTTTTGGTTAACTGGTTTTAGACTTGTAGCATGTGAAAAATTAACGTTTGAAGTCTTTTTGGGTTCTGATTTGACTCTGTTTGACCCTGACTTTAAGTTAACCTTTTCAAATTCATTTTCCAGATTAACACAAGGCAATTTACCCTTTGCCTTTGAAGTGGCCTCCTTTTGTTTCTGTCCAGATTCAGTAGATGAACATGATGTGTCTGGATCAGTAACAAGAGGAGTGGTCACCACATGATCCTTGATTGGGTTGTTGTTTACTGGTTTAGACTTGGTGTTCATCAAGGTCTCAGGTGGTGGTGGAACCACTTTGTAGCCTAATCCCTCCCCATTATTTCTTTCTCTCACTAAGTGTTGAACTATGTGTGAAGAACTAGTCCAACTATGCAGTTTCTGTTTTAATGAATTAACTTCTACTTCTAGAACTGCCTTTTGCTTCTTAGTGTCCTCTAGGGAGTTTAGATAGTACCTAATGTCATTTGATTGATTAAAGGCAACTACTTCGGTTTCCCTAAGTTGTTTAGTCAATAGGTCTATCTTTTCTTTATAACTATGCTCATTTTGTTTTAGAACTCTATTGGCCTCAGTGCATAGTTGTAAGTCCTTTACTAAGTTATCATTGTGATCTAATAACCTAGCAAATTTTTCATCAATGCTATTCCTAAACATATCACAGTTAGAACAAGCATGATTATTAAACATTTGGTCAGTTGTACTTACCTGTGTTGTTTCAGAAGAGTTAGCCATCAACGCAGCATCAGATGTCTCTGGTTCTGGTGATTCTGACTTTTCTGAATCTGACTTGGAAGTTTCCTCCTTTGGTGTGTAACTGACTTCAGCTGCAGTTGTTTCTTCACTGTGTGACATTGCTATATCAACTGCTAAATCACCTTCACTCGCAGAATCATCATCAATATCTTCAACACTGGCAATGTTAGATTCTGGGGACAAATCTAAAACTCCAGTCCTGTCCTTCATCATCATGAGCAGTCAAGGCTTTTGGGTCCTTGTTTGATGAAGTAGAACTCGAGGCTTGCTTGTCTTGGCGAGTAAAGGATGAGAATGGATTCCCATTACCCGTCTTCTTTGGTTTGACACATTCCCTCTTGAAGTGCCCTTTCTCTCCACAGTTGAAGCAGGTCACTTTGCTCTTGTCAAAACCAAATGTGGTGTCCTTAGTAGCTATCAAATTTTGTC